>RCIC01000008.1:3665000-4265000 GCA_018883505.1 Ceratosolen fusciceps
ATTCTTATTCTTATTCTTATTTTTACTCTTATTTTTATTCTTATTCTCATTCTCATTCTCATTCTTATTCTTATTCTTATTCTTATTCTTATTCTTATTCTTACTCTTATTACTACTACTATTACTATTATTGCTATTATTACTATTATTATTAATAGTATTATTATTATCAGCGTTATTATTATTTCGATAAGAAAAGTTAGGGAAACGTGTTCGCCGAAAGAATGCTTTATTTACGCTCCGTCCATACGTATTTAAGGAATTTTAAAACAATGGGGTACTTCGTTGACTGAATTGACAAACTTAGATGGGATAATACGATTTTGCGAATAATAAATAATGTATAAAATATTGAAAGAGTTTTTTCTTTATGTAAAATTAATCTGACATTCGGCAGGATATTAACAATTAGCAAGTAAAACATAAAGATATTGAGCAAAGTTTTTATACTTTAAGATAAGTATTACAAAAAATTGTTGGATCTCGCGATTAATCTAAATAGATAAATAAATTTATAAAATTAATAGACTATCGTTTATATATATATATATATATATACATAATTTTAGTAAGAAAAGTCATCGCAGGAAAAATCCTGCTGACTAATTAATTACTTTGAATGTAAATTATTAATGTGGAGACGTTGGGAGAAGGATTTAATATTTCCTGCGGACAAACGAATATTCATATTTCCCGTGAGAAATTGTAATTCAACGGGGGGAAGGGGGAGGTAGGAAATAAAAAAGTCCAAGGCATCAAAGTAACTTTAGAGCTTGATAAAACGCGAGAGAATAAGGAGTAAGGAATGAAGGGGGGATGCGGCACTTGTTGAAGTAATACGAAATTGATTGTTTAGCCACGAGTCGGGAGTGAGCGGCATCGTCGTTGGCTAAATAAATTATGAAAATTAGGTTAACGAAGTAACGGGCTGGTAAGTGTAAGAGGTCGTGCGCGAGCAAATAATCGTTTCGATCGGCTTTTTCAGTTCAAACGAGAAAGAGGAGAATAATCGAGGCACGCCGATCAATAACAGACATTTCCTAGCAGGTCAGGGGTTACACGGGCTTTGAGCGGACCTTGCAATAACAGAGCATCGAAAGTGGGTCGGTTATTGTCGATTTCCTTAATACACGTATACATAAGTCGATCGAACTTCTCTCTCCCTCTCTCTTTCTCTCTCTCTCTCTCTCTCTCTCTCTCTCTCTCTCTCTCTCACTGCCTCGGCGCGTCAGATTCGTTGGCAGACAATTCGGGGGCACGTGCGCGCCTAGCTTCGTTCACCCCTCCCCGTCGGTATCCAGCATCCGGAGCTCCGCGGAGATGATCGATGGGCGCGCAAGGAAGGGCCGGCCAAAAGGGCACAAGCTCGCCGTGATTGAAGCCTGCAATCCGTGTAACTGCCTTCCTCTCTCAATCACAGGACGGCTGTGAATTTTTTCCACAGGGAAGCTGTGACGGCCGTGTCCTGGTATCCTCACGGCACGTACCTCGCCTCGGTCGACAAGGCCAAGTGGGCGACCATCTGGGGCGACCACATATGAGATCAGGAGACCGCCTGAAGCGACAGCCCGACGACCTTGAAACGGCGCTTCAGGCACCGGAGGGCACCGGCTGAGCCGCGTCACCGAGCCTCCTCCAATCCCAGGACGACTCCAGCCGATGACCTTCACGAGTACCGGACCTCTGCGACACCCGATACACGATCCGCGATCGACGAACCCCGGCAGCCCCGATCGCTCCACTAGCTCCCTTCCCCCTAATCGGACTGCTCCAGCTGACGCTACGAGGTGCTCCGGAACCCCGGCTCCCGGCCGATCCAGGCCTCCTCTCGACCCCACCTCGGCTCCACCTTCGAGCGCTAATTGATTGCTCAACGTTTTTAACCGAAGGGTAAGTAAATGTCGTTGGGCGTGGACAGAGTTGATTCGAGCGACTCCGGGGGACGATGAAGCACCATAAGCAGCCTCATCGTCATCAGCCGCAACAGCAGCAGCAGCAGCAGCAGCAGCAACCGATCAACGAGTGCTCGAAGCCTACGACGTACTTTGAAGGCGCTCAAGAAGCCCAGCTTCTTTTATACATAGACATTACGTACGATTGAGTGACAGTGAGAGTGAGAGTGAGAGCGAGAGTGAGTGTGAGAGTGAGAGTGAGAGAGGGAGTTCAGAATCTGCGTGAACCGCTGGAGCGGCGCTGACCTGGTCAACGCCGAATATCCACGCCAGCTATACTCGTGATCGATTAATCGATAGTCTCGATCAGTTATTAATATATAAATCCGTATTTTTGTAACGCCATACCACTAGGCCATTTGTCCATTGTAAAGTGCGTAATGCGCGTGACGAGCAGCCAGTGACCAGCGTATCCGACGTATACGATATACATATTCCACAAACAAGTAATTATATATAACGTTATACTTAATTATACATATAACCTGTATCCTTCACTTGTCTCCTTGATTTGAGCTCGATAAAACGATCCTCGGCTCCTTTCTTATTCCAACATTATGATTGACGGGATGTTTCCATTGTGTTTGACAAATACGCCGCGCAAATTAGTTTACGCTACGCATGTATAAAGTTTATGGATTTCACGCGAGTACTGGATAATTACGCGATTGTTCTCAATATTTTCTAAACAATATTTATCTTCGATGTTTATTTAACGTTTACTCGACGCATACCATTGCGGTTCTTTTTTTTTTCTTTTTTTTAATATATATATATATAGTATATTTTATAAAGCATGCACATATGCATGCGTACGAAACTCCAGATACATACGCGTGAATATGAATTATAAAAACAGGGATGGCCGATAATTTAATTGCTCGCCCGTCCCGATTGACATGAAAAAACTTCGTTGCATCGAATGTAAAAGGTTTATCGAAAAAAAAAAAAAACAAACAATCGGCGCTCGATACGATGAATTTTTTTCGCAAAAGTACGTTTCCGCGATCCATTCTCACCTACTAAATCACGTATGGATAGTGTGTGTGTGTGTGTGTGTGTGTGTGTATTACGATAAGATTCCTGGGATTGCTATATATTGACCTTGACTCGAAACGACGGGATATTATTAATTGTAGGAAGCGGCTTCCGATAGCGGTACATTTGGGGGGGAGAATGACCCTAAAGCGCAGAGACAGGGCCGGGAGAAAGAAAGTGCGGGGGAGGCGTCGGCTCGACCGTCAGTCAGCCATTCTTCATTATTATAATGCTTCTTGACCGGAAAACCCTTGGGGTTCGCTCGAATCCTTTCAAGACCATAAGCAGCAACGTTGAAAGACGAATATTCGCCCTCGAGTTTACACTACCCCTCGGCGCTCCACGCGTTCATCCTCAAAAATCTCCAACCCCTCACTTTCTCTCTCTCTCTCTCTCTCTCTCTCTATCTATCTATCTCTCTCTCTCTATCTTTCTCACTCAGTTACTCCGCCTCTCCCGCTCCCGTCCTCGATCCCTTGTCTCAAGTAACTTTCATTCGAATTTTATTAATCCTGCTATTTTAGGCAACTTCAACGCGCTACGTTGACTTAAAATCGATCTTAAATATTAATCCTAAATTTCCATTCAATAACGTTTTATAACCAGGGAAAAAGAAAGCTAATTTTCGTTTCGTGACGCACTATCCTGTCTCGATCGCAAATAAAGTAATCCCTCCATTATCTCAGTTACGAACCCCTTGATTATTTTTTCGATCATTCCTTTAAAAAAAAAAATAAAGATATATATATATATATATCATAACGAAGCAAATTGTATTATTACAGATTAAATTGCTGGTTATAGATCGATAACCTTCAAAGCTTATTATCGTAACTATATTTTTTATCTTTATATACCTATCGGATCTCCGATATCGAGGTCCGACACTCGATCTTTTCTTTTTTTCTTTGGACTTTCTTCTTTTTATTCTTCCTCGGTCGCTGCTTCTCTTTCTTTAAAATGATTACAAAAAAAGCACAATACTTCCCAAGTTCAGATATAACAATAATAACGATTACTAATCACTTATATAAGATGGCTTAACTTTAAATGAATTTTAACAAATTACGAACGAACGAACGAACGAACGAACGAACGAACGAACGAACGAACGAACGAATGAATGAACGAACGTATTCTTTTATGATTATATTGAAGATGCGAGAGATTTTTCTACGTTAATAATGTATAAATATTAATTATAGACAGGCATGCCATGATTCTATTTTCTCCTTATTTATCATTTATCGAGTGCTCGTGAGTCGATGGAGCACAATTTACTGTTACAGCAAACGAAATCTTTTACTACGTAAATGAGTTGTTTGCTTATAAATAAACGGAATTTGTATACATTTTTATTACGTTAATAGCAATAAAGTCCGAGCGTCTGGTGGTCTCCTTTTCGTAATGCAATAGATTGTAATGTGTATAAAAACAGAAAAGAAAAGAAAATGTCATCACAGTTAGATCAAGTTTACTTTTAAAGGCCATAACAAGAAACATGCGAGTACGCTATGTAACGAAACATTATTAAAATATATAATTCTTTATGATCCGCTCTGTTATAGGTTACGGTGGTATTATAGATACAGGATGTAACGGGTAGGGGGATGCTGGGGGTTAAAAATCCTCCTCTCACTCCTCGATAAAAGAATAATATTATGCATCTTCTTGTATGCACTTACAGTATCCATCAAATACACAATTTATGCAGCTCCGTAGTAATATTATAGCCTGTGGAGGCCTGGAGGAGGATTCCCTCCCCCCCCCAACCCCCTCTTTTTCAAATAAAATCCTTTATAAGAAGAAAAACATCCTGAGTGCACTGACTGTTTCGCTACGTTCCCCTCCCCCAAACTTATATATATATATATATATATATAGCAAATTGGTTTTAATTGTATTTTCTACTAAACGATGTATATAAAGATATTGTTTATTTAAAATTATCATATGAATCTTTGATCTGCGCTGGTAATGAGCCCGTGGCCCTTCCCCCTCCCACCCTCCCGTCCTCGTGGCAATATAAAATGCGCGCTCTCATTAGCGAAATGGATATACGATGGTGCAGCCGATAAGTCGTCTGCTATTCACTAGTCACGGCAGCCATCCTCCCTCCCGCCCCTCCCTATTGTCAAAGAACGCAAAGGACTCGAAGCCACGAGCCGCACACGCGGAACTTGGACAGTTGCGACAGTTTGGCGTCTGACTCGGACGAGTGGGGGTGGCGTGAAACCCAGCCGAAGGTAGGGAAACCCGACGAGCTCTTTTCGTTGTCAGATCGCCTAACCTAAGCCTTCGATACAGCGTATGGTCGAAGTAATCGAGAGCCGACTACTGATTCAATTACCTCGGGCAATAATTGTACGCCGACCTAACGAGTTTATATTAATAATATTCCTATTAATAATATTGCTCAGACTACGACTCTCTCGGTCGACAGTATTTCATTAACAACAGTAAGCAGCAGCTATTTCCCGCGCATTCCAACCTCGAGAAACGGGAACGCCTCTTCATTCCGTATGAAGTGGAGAAGAATATTGCAATGCTGCTGGGTTGTATGATTCATGGGTGATGGATTGACAACGGGAAGGAAGAAAGGAAGGAAAGAAGTAGTCGCGCTTAGTCCGGTGTTGGTCCGGTCACCCATACGATATTGGCTCAAAGTATACCCCGCATACCGGAGTCCAGGAGTCAAGGAAGCTCCCTCGCAACGCGTCCAAAATTACAAAATAAGAAGAAGAGAGAGAGAGAGAGAGAGGCTATGGGTTGGGGGGGGGGCTAGGAGCATCGAAGGAAGCGATTAAATTTCCAGCCTCTCACGTCGCTACTCGATTTTAATTAATCTCGGTGGTATTGTCTTGTCGATATTAGGTACGCGCCACAGCTCTTTGGAGTCACGAGTACCGCAAGCACCTGATTGGCAGCTTTCTCCACTGCACACACTCTAGAGACATCGTAAATTCCAAATTCCCTTAAGAGCCACTTCTCTCCCTATGTTCTGCTTAACCCTTTCCCGTTTACCCGAATCTCCGCTTCTCTTTGTAATTCTTCGCTCCATTCCACTCTTATACAAAAATATGTTTTCCTTTTTTATATATATATATCCCACCTCTCTCTCTCTCTCTCTCTCTCTCTCTCTTTCTCCCTCTCTACAACTATCCGTTACGTCTGCTGCACTAATTTAAAATTTCACTTTCCGTCTCAATTCCCGAGCTTATTTTTCATACTTTTCCATTCACACATTTCCCAGTGGCCGTTTAAATGAATAAATTCCATCTATAATAATCCACTCTTCCTCTTATTTATATCTAGATAGCAAAACAGACATGCCAACAAAGTGTAGTATGGGAAAAAGCTCCTCTGGCACACGATGAAAACTTCATTTAGATACAATTAGCCGCTGGAACTGTTAAAGCATACATATATTCATTTTTATAATGTCCGAGTACGGAGCAAAAGGTAACAAATACAATTTTCGCAAAACATCAAACATTGTTAAACAATATCACATTCTCAACAATATAGTGTCCGTAATTTGCATTCTTCTACGAGAATCCCTTAGTTTCCTGCATTATTACTTAATTAGCAATTTTTGTAATACACGTATAATTTTTTTGTTTCTTCTTTTTCTTTTTTATTTCAAAATTTTTGATGCAGGCGAAGAGCTGAAACGCGTCCCAAAGGTAAATAACTGCCTTCCGAAATTATATCGCCTCATTAAAACTAGAGTGTTTTCTTATAAATAACTTTTTACCAATTTTCAGAGGAAGGTAAAAAACATTTTTTTTAAACTCCAGAGGCTGATATCGAACCACGTCATTTTCTCTACGCATAGATTCAATTACCAATAAAATAAGATGCTTTTTTTTTTTTTTTTTTTTTTTTTTTTTTTTTTTACGTGTTTCAAGCCGTGTAATAAGAAACAAAGATGTGAAATATAATGAATATAAAAGAAAGTGAGAAGGGGGAGGGTGGAAAAAAATGTTTGAACCCCAGATATACAAGTGCTTTCAAAGCACTACTACCACGCCCTTACCTGCTGCAATACATAGATATTCGAGCTCGACGGTATGTAAAATGGGTGTATTTCGATATTTCTCATTATAAAACCTACTCCCGCGATGATATCTCGAAGCATGTTTTCTTTTATTCTCGTAAAACATCAGCGATGAGAAATGGAAATAACACTTTGGCATAGAAATGCCGAATACGTACGTCGAAGAGGAATAAAAACAAAAAACAAAAAACAAAAAAACAAAAAAACAGACAAACATTGTTTCGTAAAGAACTTATTTGTTTGTAAATATGTTTAACTGTTTGTAAGCTTTGTTAACGTATCGGGAATGAAATTGAGGAGGAGAGCGGAAAGCCAATAGAGAAAAGTTATTCTCCGAGATTTTAATTCCCGGCTATTTATGATTTTAAAATTTATATTATCCTGTCCCCGAAACTTTTTATGAATAATAAAATGAAAATTTCATATCTAACTAGCCAATAATGGCTGCGTATCGCGTGCTCGGTCTCCAAGTGAAAAGGTCAACGACGAATGGAATCGAATGGCCGGGACGACTGGTTACCCCACACCCACCCAGCCACCCCGCGCTCCCACGTACGTACGGCTATTAGAGACCGGCCGGCTGAAATCTCGTCTCATTTTGATTTTATCGCTTCGAAAGATCCGACGGGCAATCACCGGCCGAGGAGAAGCCGAATACGTATATTCGCCTCCCTCCATCCCTCCCTCGCTAGCTCCTAAAGAAGCGAAAGCACAGGGCATCGAATACTTTAAGAATTACCGGATAGCGAGGGCCTTGCACGGCCAGGTTATTATATTAAGCTCTACTAATGAAAGGACGCGTGCGCTCGACAAGGGCGTAGGACACGTCTCGTACATCCACGCCGCTCACATAGACTGCAAATAAATAATGCCGACCGTTGAGCGTAGGGAGGATTATTTGATCAGAGTGCTGAAAAGGCAGGGAAATGCGGGATAATCTGAAAATGGAAGATAGAAAAAAATTTTATGAGGATACCCTCGTCACGTAATACCCGGTCAAACAAGTCAGACCGGAGCTTTCTTACGGATGGCCGGCATAAAGCGCGGAACAATGGACTCTTGCATCGGCCCCCTTGTGATCGAAGATCGTATCCGAATCCAGCCTAATGGCTTTCGCGAAATTCAATCTACGATCACCGCTGGAACCTCCTCGTTCCCAATAATACAATTCGTAACAGAAGTCTTAGCCTCGCGTCTCTTGTGGTTTAGTGGGCCAACGGCTCCGCGAGTCCAGGCTACCGGGATCCCATAGACTTTAAGCAATTTAGTCGTTAAAATTCATTTGGAATCGAAAAGAAGCGGCTTCGCTAATTTTAAACGCCTGAAAGCTTAAAAGGTCTTCAAGTGCCGAAAACAAGGGGTCGAAAAGTCCGTTCAAGGTCATCGGGGGTGGTCGCGTTAGGAGCGAGGCCAGGAACACCGAATGCACTCGCACAACACGCGCACGAGGGAATACGTACTTTGGAGGGAGTAGCGGCGAATCGCTTCTCCACCGCATCACATAAAACTTTCGAATCGACCTTAATGCCTGCTGCACTGAGACCCACGCACAGGCAAACTCGAACTCGGCAGTTGACTCGGTATAGTTGACTAGGTATAGTTGGCGATAGTAGTTGGCGATAGTAGTTGACGATAGTAGTTGACGATAGTAGTTGACGATAGTAGTACAATAGTGTCTGGGAGTTATTGGGAAGGGGGGGGGGCAGACTCGATCGTGCTGAAAGGTATTTTCCATCTAATAACGTCATTTATCGTAATAATGAAGCATCGATCGACTTTTGTCGATCCGCTGATAAATTCTGTTCACTCGCGACTCCCCCCCCCCATCGTTCTTACAATTCGAATGGCGAGCGTATAGGTTAGCGAACACCCTGAGTTGTCGAATAGAACGCGGCCTTTCAAACATATTGGCTACAATAATTGGCATCTGAATCGAGCCCTTGTCATCGGCTTCGTCGGCTCAATTCAACCGAAAGTCGTCCTTTCGGTAAGGACGGCACCGCATGGACCGAACAATCACCGAAGAATCGATCCCCCACGAAGAGAGCGAAAGTACCTTTCGCTAAAGAAGGAAGCTCCCGTTCAAGCATCCTCTTCATGGGGCTTATCAAGTCCAAATGAACGCGAGGGACGTTGTTCCACCCTCGCCTCAAAGAGTTAACGACAAACTCGTCTCGGTTCAGCGGTCGAAGGAGGCTTATCGGCGAATTAAGCGAGATCCGACTCGAAAAGCACGGCCAAAGAGGTAAGGGCGGCTAAACGTGATCGTGACACTCGAATGTGCCGGGTACTCGAGACGTGACACGCGTGTCACGCGTGTCACGTGTCAGTGTCAGGGAGCAACGAGATCCGACGGGTCGAAGATCGAACGAATAAAAATCGGCCAACCATTGAATGCGAGATAGAAGCCGAGACGAAAACAAGCCGCTGCGAGAGGGTGAAAAGCGTGAAAATTGCCCGAGCCCGCGCTATCCCGCCGTCCGTCCTCCCAATCGCCCCGACGCACACTCCGCGCGACACGGAGCTTTCTAGGGCTGCGACGGCCCCGGAGCCGCGAGAGGGCGCGCGAAGGGATGGGACACGGAGACTGCCGGCCTCGACCATCGATATCCAAACGTTAAAGAAGATTCAATCAGTCGTCACGTTTTAGCTCCAATCAATCATCGGCTCGTGCACCCCTCGCCCCCGGGCCGCCGGACCGAGGCCGGCGGCGCTCTTATACGCCCCACCACCGCCACCGCCGCCACCAGTACCATCGCCAGTACCGTCACCATCGCCGCCGCCGTCACGACCACCAACGCCGCCACGACCACCACCGCTGCCACCTCCCTGTCGCTCCCTGTCCGCCCATACCCCGCGCGAGCTCGCCACTCGGGGCTGGCCGCCCTACCCACTACCTAACTACCCCCTTCTCGAAGCAGGCTGAGCTTTCGCGAGAGTCGGCGTCGACGCAGTGGAAGCTCCTGGTGCTTGCGACCGGAGCTCAGTAGCCGCCCGACAGTAGCCGCGAGGAGACTCGCGCGGCTCCATCGGCACCATCGGCTCCGTACCGCGCAATCGACGACCTCGTCCGCGCCGATCGAGGCCAGTAGATAGAGGCGCCCTTTAAGCCGAGCCGGTCTCCGCCCCGGATCCGTGACTACGTCCCTTAAGCGAGAAGCTTAGACCCTGCTCGCTCACCTCGTCATCGTTGAAACGTAACAAACCGTCATATCCCCGCGGCCTCGTGGACCGAGTGTTTGTCCGGCAATGTGCCCCGCTTCCTGTGACCGGCGCTTCTGATAGCTCTGGCTGTGCCTCGAGGGATCATGCGGCCCAGCAGAGGATCTGCCGCTCCCTGGAGCAAGCGGGACGCGACCGCGGCCTCGTTGCTCCTCCTACTCGCCCTCGTATCCGGTAAGGACGCGCGACGCTCTCTAATCACGTCCAATCTCACCCGCCCGTCGATCCTCGGGTCTATGTCGCCCCTTCGCGAGGGGGATGACTCTGCCTACGAATTCCTCGAAACTATTTGCGACCGAGACCTCCTCTACTTCCTCCATGTCCGCTATCTCCTGCGCGTCCTCCTACAGTCAACGCGGATTCATCGGGCGCACAGCCCGACGAACAATGGGGCCGAACTTATAGATCCCGGCTAACCAGGGTGAGCGTACGTGTGCCCGTACCTGCGCCCGTCTCCATCAAACCTCCGTCAATTCAAACTTTCCCGATATTATTCAAAGCCGTTAAAACTTATCGCCCCCTCCCTCCAGCCTCCAGCCTCCAGCCTCCGGTCCCGACCACCGTATCTTTTCCCCTGCGCCGCGGCCAAACAATTTTTCCGAGATACTCTGCACTGTCCGCGGCAACCGCACCCGAAATTTTACCCTCCCTCCCGCCCCTCTAATAAACTTACGAAATCATTAGGAGATCATTACGAGATCAATCGCCTCGATCTATGCTCCTCAAATATATACCCTTAAGGGCGGCCTGTATTATTATCCCTTCCTCTACTCCTCCCCAACATTCCTCTTACTATCATCATCATCGTCATCATCATCATCATCATCATCATCATCATCATCATTACCATCTTCATTATTATTATAACACGATGAAAGAGATTATTGAATTCTTTTATTTTATCGAAAAGCTGCATCGAATTATCCATGTTTTTCTGATAATAAAGCGAAAGGAGCGGGGGACGGGGACGTGTAATGTCAAGTTCGCGAGAAAGCATCGGCTTTCTTCGACGACAAGAAAAAAGTCATCGCCATCAATGTCGCGGTCGTGTATTGTGCGCAAGTGAAACGAGCTCGGGATCTGATTTAAAGGGGAGAAGCTGCAAAGGAAGTATGTGTATATGTGATGATTTGGTGTATCGGTGGCCTAGGATGGCCATCTCCATCACGTAAAATGTCATTTTCAATGGCAGAGGCTTTCCCTTCCTCGTTGAACAACGCGTCCCTCTTCCTCCGGCCTGAGTATCCGCCTAGCTCATCTCCTCTCACAAAGTACTTTGAGGTAAAAATGCTGTAAATCTAGTCGTTGGATTTTTTTTCGTTACTTTTTTTTTAAAAAAAACCCCGTCGAAACCACAGAACCATGAGGCGCCAGCCAATAAGGAAAAGTGGCCTGCGTAATGAAACAAGGGCGACAAGGACATTACAATTTCGAAACTATCCGGTTACAATGAATCTAATTGATTGCGTACCCAGGATATGCGGAGAACGAGAAAGCCTTAAATAACTCAACTCGTTACTTCTGCTCGGCGATGGCTCGAGTGTGCAAATAAAAGTGCAAGAAAGTGTTAATTTACGTTTTTACGTCGATCGCGAGTCTTGAAGCTTCGCAAGCTCAGTAGCGGCGGCGGCGGCGGCGGCGGCGGCAAATGTCTTGTACTCGAGACGGATGGTAGAGTAATGTTATCCGGACAGTCGCATTTATCGAAATACGCAAAAGTAATCTCGCGAATTTTGCATGAAAATGCATCTGGTGCGATTCGAGTGTCGAGGCAGACGTTACAAAGGGAGAAAGAGAGAGAGAGAGAGAGAGAGAGAGAGAGGTTCGTAGATGGCCGTTTTATTAAACGAGTCGGCCCAATAATTAACCGCGACGAGCGGAAGGAGAAGATTATTTTAAAAATATATCGCTACGTCGTACTGGGAGTAAAATAATAAACAGTGACGGAAACGAGTATCCGGGGCTTTTTGCTCTTAGCCGTTTTTTATGGCTTGATTATCGTATAAGTTCGAAGGATAGAGGGAGGGCTTTATGAACACGTTGTTTCCGAATTGATCTACGAAAATTTTACGACTTTCCGAGCCGCCGATAAGATTCGTACGAAAACTATTGGATTTAAGGGTAATTATTAAAGCCGAGCTCGTTATATCCGCAATATTTGTTATTGGCTCCGGGACGATCGGGACCTCGAATGATCTAATTTTAATAATAAATTAGTATCGGCATAAATACGTCTCGTCGAAAAATTGCGAAACTTTCTGCTTACGAAGCATTGATATTATTAGCATTGGCATTGATTAGGCAGCATTAGGCAGATGCAAGAACCGAAATCGTATTAATTCTCATGATTCGGTATAAATAATTGAAACGGTATGGGACTGTGTGCGCGCGCGCGAGAGAGAGAGAGAGAGAGAGAGAGGGAGGGAGAGGGAGAGAGATAGAGGCGGAGGATGAGAAGAAAAAGGTTGGATAATTTTTAAATTTTAATAAATCAACTACATTTTTATAGAGAGGATGTACGTGTAGAAGTTTCATTCGATTGCCTTAACGAAGATAATGAATTCGCGCGTATCCTATCGATTCTGCTCGATACGATAAAGAGCAGAAAAGGTTTTAACTTCGGTTGCCGCGTACACGTTACGTTGTCCTAATGCGCAAAGACATTTCTGTAAATACGTTAAATGGAAGCGCGTTGCCATACTTATGTTAATTGTTGGCTTTATCGTTGTCGGATGCACCGAAGCGCCAAGAAAACGTAGGAGCGTAAAATATTAGTAAAATACAGGGAGACTGACTGACTGACTGACTGACGTAGCGACGCTTTGAGCTTCCCATGGATTTCTCATTTGAAATTATAATCGAACGTAAGTGCCAATAACGACATGCGGCTAGTTTTCGACGAATTAGTGACACGAGGCGACCGCGAATGGCTTTTACGAAACTTTACGTTTCTAGAGTCTCCCCCTTCCACGAGGCCGATCACGGGAGTGGAAGGGGGGCAGCGGTCGGAGCCGAATTCGAGGGAGTGGAGGGAGTGGAGGGAGTGAAGGGAGTGGAGGGAGTGGAGGGAGCGCGAGCTCGGCGGTGAAAAATTAATAACGAAAGACGAATCTGAAGAGGCGCGTGGATTTTTATGGCTTCCGGATTATAAATAAATCGCGTAATTTCTATCGGGACTCGGCACTCGCAGCCAGTTAGTTCCCCCGGGCCAGCGCACCCTCGCGGGTTACTCGACCCGCCTCCCCTCACATCCCCAATCCCCCTTTAGGCTGCCCTGAGCGAGTAGTCGAGAAGTACTCGGCTCGTCTTCGATTGCCTACGAGCGTACGCACGTATATAAGTAGTGACCTTGGAGTGTCGTGGTGAGGGCTGCGAGCCGATCAAATCATCAGATCACCAAGCCTGTCGCGCGCTAACTTCTTAAATCGGTCCTGTGCGCAAGGAGCGTAAAGAGCGTAAAGAGCGTAAATAGGAGCGGCGGGGGAAGGAGCGAAGGAACGTCGAGTAACGGAGCCGCCTTTGTTCCCGGGGAATTCGTCTGTGAGAAATTAAGCCGATCGAGGGAGCCTGTTTGTGATTAGACGTAGCGCGGTTGCCGCAGTCCGTCATTTCACGAGGGCGATCCAGTAGAAAGGCACTGAATATAATATAATAACGCAATAATGGCGAGGTTCGTCGCGGGGGCTCGCTAGCCCCCCCCCCCCCACCCCCGGCCCCAACGCGACTATTAGGCAGGGGACTCAGATTTTCAGCTCCGGGCGTTCACCCACCCTCCCGATCCCAATGACCTTAAAAAACTGTTTGTATTAAAAAAGAGAAGCCCCGGGAGCGCGTAAGCGGATGATAAGCCTGTGATTGCGATCTGTCCGAGGGAGCTCGTCCACCCATCCGCCAGCCAACTGGCCCATCCTTTCGCTTTTATCGGAGTGCCGCGGTCGTAATTTTCGTTCGACTGCGCGGGACGCATGCTTTATAGGAATCTCGGTAGGGGCTGGGATCGTGAATTGGTGTGCGTGAATTGCCGGATCCCCGGGCTCGTGGGGCGCTTTCGTCCGAGCGACCATCCGGCGACCGTTGGTGAATTGGAGCCGGGGGGCGTGGCGGTACGTAGCTGGAGGTCGGTTGTCGTCCTGGCCGCGGGATCATCGAGTCGCGCCCTTACCGTGATTGAGCCAAGGTCGAGGAGAAGAGCGTTAGCTTCACCGGTTCATCAGTTACGAAGCACTTGACGTAGAAGCGATCAAATTGTCGCGCGGGTGAGGCCAGGAAAATCTCAAAGCACACGCACACGCGCTCTGATCACCGGGTCGCGAACGCGTATCCGTCGCTGGTCTCGACTCCGCCTCGACTCCGCCTCGACTCCGCCTCGACTTCGCCTCGACTATGATCGAATTCGTCGCAAATCATATACGGAACTCGACTCTCACCTGACCGACACCTAATCCTCCCTCTCCTCCCCCTCCCTCCCACCTTACTCCACCCAGACAATAAATTCCTCTTCAAAGCCCCTTCGAAGCCTTTACCTCGATACCATCGTCAATTTACCTTTATCCGATACTCGTATCGAAGCGGAGCCTCGAATAATTATAAAGACCTCAAGAGGCCGCAACGACGTCCGACCGGGCTCGGATTTTTCATTCAAAGTCGCCGATGAAGTCATCAGGAAGATATCCGTTCTTGCATAATGACGAATGACGATACACTGCGTCGTACTATTGGGCTGAATTAAATTTTAAAAACAAGTCGTCCGGGCTTTGACAATAACGCGTTATTATTTCATCGATAATGTCATCGCTGGAACTGGAGGGTCGGGGGAGGGGCGACGAAAGGTCAGGCAGACGAAGATATGGATAACTCTCGCTCCTACTTAACTAATTGTACTGTGACAGAAGAAGCGGAAGGAGAAGTGGAAGAAGACGAAGCAGAAGAAGAAGAAGAAGAAGAAGAAGAAGAAGAAGATGATGACGATGATGACGATGATGATGATGATGATGATGATGATGATGATGATGATGAAAAAAGTCTTAGGAAAGTAGATAAAATTTTAATGAAACGTCAGCTCGGTCATGCGCAATTCAGTCGTCAATAATGTTCTTCCCAGCATTGACGAGGGCATGAAATTTCGCGAAAATATCGAGGCCGTAAAAAAGGCAATCAGCAAATGCGACATCCGGAAAGAATAAAATTCCTCATACGAATAATTTTCCAGTCCCGAGACCTCGACCCGTCCCCGTCCCCGTCCTCGTCCCCGCCGTCCCTTCGAATGGACCGTTTTAATTACATCCATCCGTGGACACGAACAAGTGATACGAAACAATGGGATTCGTTGGGAATGGGTGGTTGGGGTGGGGAGGCCAGGGGGCGCAGCTCATTAAGCTTAGAGTAACCAAATCGCGTAATTATCATTATTCCGTCGGGTATTATAGCCTGGGAGTAGCGGCCGACAAGCGACATTACGACGGCTCGAAAGCAAAATAATTACTGATAATAATTTAAAAGAGAGAGTGGGATGATGATGATGTCCAGGAGATGGGATCGTAGCTCGGGCCCGGTCCTTCGCAGGGTCCGTGTGTGGACACACGCGTATGATGGTGAGTGGAGGAAGGGGCGGGAGGAGAGGAACGATCCAGTTTAATTTACAGTAAACTCGGGGAAGCAGGAGTTTATGGGTCGATCCGTTCGTAGAGACGGACCATTGCGGCCTGGATAAAGTGCGAGTACGAGGAGAGGAGCCGCGAGCCCGAGGGAGCCTACGTCCCTCAAGCTACGAGTGGACCCGAAAGCGCATAAACGGATGTACCGAGACCGCGGAGCCAAGTATATTTTCTCCGAGAGTCCATCCCTTCACACACACACACCTCCACCTCGTCTACCTCGTCCTCCTCTCGAGTCGCATTCCCATTTACGGGTGGGGGGAGGGGGGGTATTGAAAAAGGGTGAGCGCTCCCGACCTAAGCCCTTTGCGGACATTTTCCTCCTCCGGTAAACATGCGCGTACATGCACAGAGAGAGTGAGAGAGAGAGAGAGAGAGAGAGAGAGAGAGAGAGAGAGTGAGATAGAGAGAGAGAGACAGGTTTATTGTCACTGGTTTGCCAAAATTTAGCAATAATAAATCTGCCTACGGGGATTCGCCGAGGCCGCCGTTCCGCCAAAAGCAATCGATTCTTTACGACCACCCGCCGAATCCCTCCCGGCCTTCCCCCCGTACCAACTCAGTCTCATCGCTTCTTATCCCGATGCCTTCTCACCGATGCTTATCGGTCACGTGATCGCCTAGGCCTCCCTCGAACCTTCACATTCCTAAATTCGCGTTTCATTTCACCTAGCAAGACAAGGGCTATAAAGGATTGTCACATCAAAGCCATTAGCGGCTCGCCGAATCAACTAAATGACTTTCCAAAAATATATCCGCTGCCTCGTCATTTTGTCATCATCAGAAATTCCGATGCAATAATAGGAAATTAAACGATTTCCACGCGGTCGGATAGTGGAGGGGGAGGGTGTATGTCGATAACCCATTTATTTACTGCTTTCGCAATGCTGTGCTTTTCAAATACAAACTTTTTTTTCTTCTTTTTGTTTTTTTTTTTTTTTTTTTTTTTGTGACCAAGAGATGCGAAATGCGGTTCTTTAGGTCTTTCCTCAAGAGCATCGAGGAAGAGAGGGAATGTGTGTGCCTGCATGCGTACGTGCGTGCGTGCGCGTGTGTGAGCGAAGTAAAAGGGGAGAGGGAGCTGGAAACTGTGCAAGTAAAAGCTCGCGGAAAAGCGGCAATTGCCACAACATTTCCCGGCCCCTACAAGTGGAAGAAAAAAGAAATTCTGAACCGCGTAAGGTAAAGGCTCCTTCCTGACCCTTTGATCCCCATCGACGAACGATTTTCAAGGTCCTCCAACGTTCGACGTGATCCAAAAGACTCCCGGCTTCCCTTCTTTTTTTTTTTTTTTTTTTAAAAAAAAAGCGTTTCTTTAAATGGATTAAAGGGTAATCAAGCGCGTGCGCGTGTTAGTTTGGGAATGCTTATGGAATCGGCAGGGATACTGGATCGGGAAATTATGCGCTTACTTTACATGCTTAATTTTCACGGAGCTGCTAAAAGCTTACATTACAACGAGAGCTGTGTTGTCTGTGCGTGGAGCGTAGACGAACCTCGCGAGGCTTTATTTGCCAAAATGAAGCAGCAGTAGCAGCAACAATGACGCGAAGCGTGGGAGAGGAGACGAATTATAAGTGGCGCGACGATGCTCTGCCGAGTGCAAAGCAATACCAACGCAAGGGAAGCGCAGTGCTAGTACCGAGCCGGATAATTATTATCCATACGTTTCGTAGCGTCGGGATTATCAATCGGAAACCGCCCGGACTCTACCCACCCCCAACCCCCTCGCCTATCCCTTTCTTTACGAAGAAATGAGTAATGCAGAGGGAGACTCGGAAGGTTATTGATAATTGAAAATACTCTCGACGCTCTTCCGGACGCTCTTTTGTCCAGGTCGGATGAGGTGTTATTTGCTCGGAACTCGAGCACCGACGAAATCCTGCCATTGGCGCGAAATCACGAGGTACTCTCGACTCCAGACCCCCCCCCGGGAGGGGGGGTCCTCCTGGACTTCGGGTAAATACGGAAAATAAGAAGAACAACGGCGGTGTATTGCGGGAGGGGGGAGGGATGCCAGGGGCGGGGAAGGGCTCGGGATCAGCTTCGGTACTCAGTTGAATGCGGACGGTAAGGCAACCAACGAGAAAAAAAAAAAAAAAAAAAAAAAAAAAAAACCCCGGAGTTTCCGTAGGGATTGGGTTGGTGGAGGGAAAATACAGGGCTCCTCGGCTACCCCCTACCTGAGTCTCGACAGAACTCGCTAGTTTGGCCGTTACACTTCCAGGGGCACTGGCTTAATGCACTTGGCTGGGGCGCGCGACCACGATGAAGCGAAGGGAGCTGCAATTAAGGAAGAATCGGCTAATGAAGAGCGTGGCCGAGAGCAAGCATTCGGGGCTGTCGGGGCTCGGAGCCACGACGACCCGAGCCGCTACGCCCCTCGTGACACGCGACAACGGCCTCCTAAGAGAGCGTAATATATTTTTTTTAATAAATAGTAAAGCGCGGCCCGTCCGAGACTCATTGAAAACTTAAATGGTGGGGGGGGGAGCGTCGATCGCGCAGTTGGCTAATCTTGTCAGGAGACTGAAGGGAGAGCGAAGCAGCATCGACCAACCCCTCGCAAGCTCCTCTTTAATACCGTTCAAAGCACCACCCGCCCCGCCCTTATCTCGAGCCGTGTCGACCCCGTGTCACCGGGGTGTCGCGACTCCGTCGTTCAAATAAACGCGGAAGCCCAGCCATCTTCTAAATTGTCGTTCTAAAAACTCCATGCTATCGGACCTCGTGGGCTCCCGAAGGTAACTCTTTGGGGCAGGAGGGGAGGAGGGACACGTGTCTCGGCACGTTTCGACCGAGCGAGTTACTCGATGGGAAGAATTTTTCTCGCTGTCAATTTCCTGAGGAAGAAAAGTCTCCGAACGAAACTCTTGCGTCTCCGGGTGATTTTCCTTTTTTCTCCTCGTTCCTTTGATTTACCTTTTCTTTTTTTTTTCTTTATATATATATATATCCTCCCATTGAAATGGCAAAGACCGCAGCCATTGGTAACGAGAGATCCTTTACGTCCGGTACAATGATCATTCTTGGTTCCTTTTTCTCCATCGTTTTTCCTTACCCGACCCTTGCGGAATTAAAAAAAAAAAAAGTGCGAGGAGAAAACCTTTACAAGAGTCGATGATCCGATGATCCGACGATCTGATGATCCTTTAGCGGTCTCCGCTAAGTCCTCCTACTCCTCCTGCTCGTCCTCTTCCTCCTCCTCCTCCTCCTCCTACCATTATCGACGAAGGCATAGACTGAGGCCTGGACGGAGGCTGAAACGGTCGGCGCAATGCTAAAGCTTGCACCTTCCTCGTGGCTTTAGGGCGGCAGTGGACGCAAAAAGGAGGAGGGGGGATGGGGTGAGCATCAGTACCGCTCGATCGATACCGGAGCGTAGCTCGGGGTGGTCGAACGGCCGGAACGTGCCTTCGGAAAAACGAGTGGAACAAACGGTAATTGATTGTATTTCCGGGGAACGTATTTACCGCTTATGACTTTGTGGTCGACGATACCTAATCCAATACAACGACGACAATAGCAATGTATTCGTGACTTCGGGCAGAAGAATTCTCAGCGACCGAATCTTCTGCCAAAGGCGAGTCGAGTCGCGATTCTATCTAGATGGCGCAATTGTCGACTCCGAGTTGATAAATACCGATTACCGGGCTCTCATGATCTCATCGCATCATGTCGCAACTCGTAACAATAATAATAATAATAATAATAATAATAATAATATCGATGACGATGACGCTGGTCATAGTGATGACGACTACGACTTCAACGACGACGACGACGACAACGACGATAATGATGATAATAATAACAGGGATGTACAATTATCTTCAGCTATTAATATTGGCGATGAAATATAGCGAAGCTACGCTCGCTCCGCGCGCGGAGATTAATGAATATCTATCTAAGCGTTCGCTCGAGTAATTTATTTCGCACTTTGAACTCTTGACTCTTAAATGGGAACGGTGATACCTGAGTTCCACTTAATCTTCCTACGTGCCCCCACCTCCCTTCATTTTTTCCATCGGCTCTCCTCGCTATTCCGTTGCCGAGGAGCGAGTCGCTTTCTAAACGGCCCACCTCCGGATCCATTCACGCCTCCTACCCCTCCCCCCCCTTCACTTCCACC
Source organism: Ceratosolen fusciceps (assembly GCA_018883505.1). Taxonomy (NCBI): domain Eukaryota; kingdom Metazoa; phylum Arthropoda; class Insecta; order Hymenoptera; family Agaonidae; genus Ceratosolen; species Ceratosolen fusciceps. The sequence goes on from RCIC01000008.1 coordinate 3,685,059, forward strand.
CTCACGTCCCCTCCTCTCAGAAGATAAATTGGGCCCGACTCCCCTTCGCCGCCGAGCATGTAATCTAGATTAGATAAGACCCACTCCCTCTTAGCCATCGAATAATGCCATTCCTTTCCCAAGATCAGAAATCCCCCTCGATCATTGCATATCGTGCCTTAATATCATCATCATCATCATCATTATCATCATCATCATCATCATCATCATCATCATCATCTGGTGCTATGCGTCTCGTGGCTCTGCTCCCGGTTCCGGCATTTGACCCATTTCCCGATCTAGAGATTGTTCTCCTCACAAAAGGAAGGGCTCGCGCTCGTCCCAATTAACCGAACCCTATGGGATCCGACATTCCGATTGCGGTTACGACTCTTATTTCACTGCGGCTTCTAAATTCAATCCATTTGCTGGGATTTATAGTTGAATTATAAATCTGCCACGAGGCGGCGCCTCGGTATCTATCAATTCCCATTACCAGTGGTATTATGACCCTCGTCGGAAGCGCCGTTTCCTCGATATTCCCTCTCCCTTAATTACGACCTTGGAGTTCTGAGGAACCCGAGCTTGCACCCTGCAAATTTACTTGGCTCAGATTTTGAATATTTGGCGACGCGATTGACTCGGTCGGGGAGAAGGGCCAGAAGGACATGATCCATTACAAGTAGTAGTGTCTTTGAGGTGAGAAATCGCCTCGAGGCGCCGGGACCGATGAAAATAAATGAAAATAAGAGAAAACGCATTCCCAGGACATCAGTTGCGACGGCAGAGCTTTATAATAATATATTAAATTAAAGAAATTGTATTAAAGGCTAAACGATATTATATACGAACGAGCGTGTATAGCGATGGCTTCAGGAATGATAATTTATCTGCTGGCTGAGCTAAATACTCCGGTATGCCATTTCCTTAAAGTACTTGACTATTTACTATCCGAGACTGTGCAGAAACAAGCTCTTAAAGAGTATTAATAAATCCGTAATTAAGAAAGAATGTCAGCTGCCTCCCGATCGAGATACCGGACCGCTTCATAATAATAATAATAATAATAATAATAATAATAATAATAATAATAATAATAATAACAATAACAATAACAACAACAACAATAACAACAACAACAACAATAATAATAATAATAATAATAATAATAATAATGGTGGTGGTGGTGGTGGTGGTGGTGGTTGTGATGATGATGATAATAACTGACCTCTAACCAAAGACTTTATTCTAACAATATATATATATGCGTGTATTTATAAACATATACGCTTTATCCGACATAATAATGCGATTGTCACAGAGAACGAAATATTTATAAGCAAATATGTTATAGCAAGCGATCCTCTAGGGTGAAGTCCCTCCCTCCCATCCCAACTGACTTAAATATATGGATTCTTTAATCGAAAATCGTTTCGTTTCGCATTCCCGCATTACGGTACTCGGAAAACTAATTTCTAAAATTGCCAAAAGCATGAAATATATATGACAGAGACGCTCATTTTGCTCGTAACCGGCGCGTACGGTGCCGAGGGAAGTACGAGTGAGAGACAGACAGAGCGAGAGAGAGAGAGAGAGAGAGAGAGAGAGAGCGAGAGAGAGAGAGAAGGAGAGAGGCAAAGGTGAATTTAAAAAGTCTTCCTTATTCATAGGTCTGCGTTATTTAAATTTAAAATTTAAGGATAAATGCATTGAAAAGGTAAATATTAATTTTAATTTCAATGAAAAGGTCAAAAAGAGGACAAATTACGGAAACTTCCGGCCTAATAAAGTCATTCCTTGCAATTGCAACAATGCGTACGTAAATTATAGTAAATAAACAAGTAAGTTTATACGGGGGAGGTATCATCATCTGGGCTTTATGCCTGCCTGCCTGTCTGTCCCCCCTCCCCTCTTCGACCCGGGCACCCTCGCACGCTTGTCAAGCCAGACAAAAGCGAGAGCGCCAAGAGCGAGTCGAGGCCGGGAACCTGCGCAGCAAAATCGTAATTTAATATATATATATATATTTTTTAAATTCATCTCGTTTTATTATACGACAAACTCGGCTAATTAAGCGCGGGGGAGCGCATTCGCCGTTTGTTTTGCAGATTTTTCAGAAAAACGAGTTTCATGCAGTCGGGGTTAAAGGTCAATCGTTTAATTGTAACCGATGGCGAGCCTCTCGGGTTAGAAAACAAACGATAACGAAAAAAACACTAAGCAGAAATTGAATACGGTTGTGCTGTGGGGCCGGAGGGGGGTGGGATGTTCGCGTGAATGGTATATGAATGGTATCAGAAGCTCCGCGGCTCGATGTAAGCAATTAGCTTTTTGAACGAAGGGAATTTATGTTCCATTTGGAAAAAGCCGAGGTGGAGGTGGACTAAAAGCTTTCGGTGGCTCGACTCGGCTCGACTCCATTATTCCAGCGACGCGACCCGGACTCGGGCTAATTTCCGAGCCGCATTCCGTAAATAGCCCGTACGTAATACCCGCGACGTAAATCAAAAATCGAGAGCGCGTAGTAGTATCGCGTTGTGGTAGCGCGTAGTAGTAGCGAGCATTCCGAGACCCGATTTTCACGACGCTCTAATGCTCCTTCACGACTTTCTAATTGTCCAATTAGTCGTTCGCGACCCTTAACCGCCCACCTACGTATCCGCACTTATCAGCGAACGCTCTTTCAATATGTATATAAATATATATATATATATATATCCGCGAGACCGACAGCGTGGGAGCGCTTAACCGATCCTTCTAATCCGAGCAGATCGACACCAGATTCCTCAAATCCACGAGCTTTCTTCTTTAAAACGGCCTTTACCTGCATGTACGAAGCTTGTATCGATTAGCCAATTGCGCGCGAGTCCACGCGAGTGCGGCCAATCGAACAAAGAACAGAAGAGAAAAGGAAAGAAAATAAGAAGGAAAAGTATAACGAAGGCGAATTACGTGCAGAGAGAGAGAGAGAGGGAGAGAGAGGGAGAGAGAGAGAGAGAGAGAGAGAGAGAGAGAGGAAATATAATGAAAAAATGTATTTCCTTCTCGAAAGTACAAGGAAAAGCCGGGAAAATGAATTTTTAATGGAATTCTTATAATAATTAGCCAAGTCAAGCGATCGCGCCCCTTAACGCGTACTGAAATTCTTTTATAGCGCGAGCACTCGCTCGGCTCGTTACGTTACGGCTACGTCCTCGAAAGTATTCCGATCGATCGATCGGTCGGCCAACGACAGCCGATCCCCTGCAAATATCCGCTGCAATAATGGTTTTAACGAGCCCCGGTAATCCGGAGTCAAATTAAACGGCCTTGAGGATTGGCGAAAAAGAGGCTGCCGATGTCGCGCGCGTCATTAATTGCGTATTATACGCGCAGTTACCAGTGGCAATCGCGATTAGAAGGGCGAAATGAGGGCGAAGGGACAGAGTCACGCGGATTTTGCAAATGACTTTGAGGCCGACAAGGGCAAAGGGGGCGGGAAAATAAACGTCGGACGGCTGATTAGGGACAGTGGGTCGGATCCGGGACCTTCGCTACTCTACCGACGGAGAGCCAAGAGAGTCCGGAGGATGATGCCCATGACTTCCGACGACTACCGATGACCGAAAGAGACCGTCATTGGAATTCCTTGGTGGACCGGCGCCTGCGCGGTGATCGATATTATTAATTATTATAAGGCGACACGGACGTCTTTTAAGGGCGCCGCGCGAACCCTACGTCGGGGTGCGGGTTGACTTTCATTAGAGCACCACCACGAGCCTCGGCTTCCGTTTATTTACGAGCGAGCGAGCCTCGTAGTCCAATATCCCGGTCAATATCGCCTCGTAAATCGCGGTAAATCGCGGCCCCCCGGCTTAATCGTTTAATAAATAACGGCTGGACGTGTCACTGAACGAGTGCCACGCTCCTCCCAACCTACCCCTTTCATCCCTCACCCCGACCCCCGCCAATAAATGTACAACGGTGGATTAAAAGAAAAAAAAATCAGTGAGAGAGAGAGAGGGGGGGGTGAGAAAAATAATCGGCCCTAGCGTTATTTGGATCAGGCCTGAGTGTTAGTTTGCCTGAAACGGGTGGAACAAATGGACCGAGTAACAGGATACCCCGGATTAAGCGACATTCGTCGAGCGCTCCAACGTCCAATAGCCTTTGATGATTTTATGGGACACGAGTGTTTTAAGGACGGTTATCGCTCCCACCCTCCGACCATCCACCGCCATCCATCCGCGCTTCTCTCTCGCGACCGCTATCTGTCTGTTGTCCATGCATCTCCATCCGTGTCTCGATCCTACTTGGATTAGACAAGGATTTCTCTCGCTCTCTCACTCTCTCTCTCTCTCTCTCTCTCTCTCTCTCTCCCACTCACTTTCTTATACAAGACGTTGATAAATACGCGAGAGAATTCACTTCGGATTCGCATAACAGGATAAGATCCTGTAATCCTCTTACAATAAATCCTAACGAACCCTTTAACTCCCGACTATGACAAATTTTCACTAAACTTTGACACGGTGCGAGGATACGAGCCAGTCTCCGGCTGACCCCTTTTGCCCTCCCCCGCCCCTTCAGCACCGTCACCATCTTCTTCATCATATTCTTTTTCTTCTGCTTCTTCTTCTGCTTGCCAGCCTCGTTTTCCCCTACCAATCGAATCGAGGCCCACAAGCCGTGACTCGCCGCCAACTTTTCTAATAGAGAAGCACGCCATCATTTATTTACAGGGCTCGGATTTTCCTGCCCGACGGCGACGCTCCCGACCTCCCGAATTCATGAAATAAAATAATTTACCGACAGCTCTCCGACTCCTGTCACATGCAGCGCTATAAGAACGCCCACGGAAAAGATGGATGCACTTGATAAATAATAAGCACGATAAGGCGATAAAACGTTGTGGGACTCTGTCTCTCTCACTCTCCCTCGCTCTTTCTCGCTCTGGTGACCGAATATCCTCGGCGCGTCTATTGTCTGTTGCGAAAGGAAGAGACTGAAATAATGTGAAATGGAAAATAGGAGAGGCGCGTGGCCGAAGCCCGATTCGGTCCGAAGACCAAGAACGAGAATAGGAATAAATTCGCTCGGCGCTGCCTCGTCCCCCACCCCAACAACCCGACCCAATCCAACCCCCGCGGCTAAATGCAATTTTAAGAAACCACTTTAAGAAATGGCCGGCGTTATAATAACTTTCGGATTACACGGATAAATTCACGTGTCGCCGCCTCGCCAACTGGCAGAAGCTCAAAGTTTCTCCTCCTCCTCCTCCTCCTCCCCTCCCCCTCCCCCTCCTCATCCTCCTTCTCCTTCTCATCCTTCTACTTCTCATCCTTCTCATCCTTCGGCGTCCGCCTCGAGGAGGCCCTTCGGTTCCCGTCACCCCGGGCGGCCTCGCGGGACAGAGCAATATTGAAATAACGGCCGAGCTTAGCGACAGATTTTTTCCAGATGAAGAATCGAAGCTTTTAGCCGGTCGTTGGAGTCGTTAAATTTATAGCCTCCTCGATATAAATGTCAGCTCGAAATTTCCCATACGCGATTTACACGCTCGGGCCACGATTTTTCTGGGGATTTTTCCTGATTCCTTCGACCGGGAAACTTTGGCCTTTATGATATTTCGCAATTACAGCGACCCTCCCGCTCTATAAGCCTGTCGTCCGTCCCTAATTCGCTTGGAACTCGACCTAATTTTTTTTTTTTTTTTTTTTTCTGATCTCCGAACCCACTCCCACCCCCACCCTCCCATCCCCCGTGCCCCCCGCCCCCTCCAACCACCGGCTACGATCGTTATAAAATTATTAATGGCTCGGTCCGCAATTTTATAAACCTAATAAAACCTCTTTGAAATTTTAAACGCTGATGAAAACAAAAAACAAATAAAAAAAAGGGGGGGGAAAGAAAAAACAATTGCTAGGAGCTCGATCGATTTTCATTTGAATCCAATAAAACAAAAAAAAAACAAAAACAAAAACAAAAAAATCTTAACTGTTTTATCCATTGCTGATGGACGAGCTTTCTTTTTATTATTTTCTTCTTCTTTTTTGTTTTTGTTTTGCTTAAATTATGCAAATGTTCTTAATGCTTAAATTTAATGCCACTTCATTTTCATATTAATCGATAAATAGTGTTGGCCGCAAGACACCTTCTAGACGGAAATTAAATTAATAGTTCAGAACTTCTTCCATGAATATTGTCTATTCCTTTGAGCTTCTTAATTATTTTTTTTCTATCGTTCCTATTTTTTCTTTTTTGTTTTTGTATTTTTTTTTTTTTTTTTGTTGTTATCGAATAGCGTATCAAAATTTATCATTATTATTAGAAGAGCGTGTAAAAAGAAGAAATGGCCCTTTCAGAGCAGAAGTTGCGAAAGAATGCGAAAGTATTAATCACGGCGGATATAATTAATATTCATAAACGCTTTAGCTCCTGCAGTATACTGCCGAACGAATTTCACATTACTCGGAAATTTTCATTAATCCGCACCTCATACGTGCATCGGTATACGTGTGCACGGACGGTGAAAGGCGGCGGGGTGTGGGGCGGAGGGGGAGCGCGCGCGATCATACAAATACCTGCATTATTTAAGACTGAAACTAATTAAATCCGAACTCTTATCTTGTAATTTTTACGACCAATTTAATTTTACATTTATATACGGTCCTTCGGCTCGGCTCGAACGTCAAGTTTTTCTTACAAAGTTTATCTCGACTTTCCTCGAGTTTTCTCCGAACTTTAATACTTCTTTTATCTGAGCATTTAAAAATTTCGAGTTACACTTACAATGCTCGAGATTTCAAAAGTTCATTTTTCGGATAAGGATTCGGCTCGCAACTTTCTCCCGGGGCGGGTTTATTAAATTTTCTTAAATTTTTGTTAAATTCGGCCTAATATTTTTGTTCTCTTTTCGCGTTCGAGCCCGCGGCGAGAAATTGGAAGGGGAATAAAGGAATCGAGGCGTGGATGGAGCTAATACTCTTCCTACGTTCTTGTCTCCGTCCCCGCACCCACCTCCCCGTTAGTTTTTCTTCTTTCTCTTCTTCCTCTTCTTCTTCTTCTTCTTCTTATTCTTCTTCTTCTTCTTCTACTTCGTATCGAGAACCGGCGCTTATTGCCATTATCAGAGTGCCACGAAGAAAAGTGATTTCGATATGATAAATGAGCTTGAGGAGGGCTAAATGAAAATGAAACGGTGAAACGTTGAAGTAAGAAATTCCGCCGGCGATGGAAAAGGAGAATCGTCGAAAAAAAGTAATTTTCTATCCGAGCGGGTGCATTAGAGGCCCCAATCTCACCCCTCAAGTGAACCTCGTCGATATTGCCGTTCGCATGGGTCCTCGAGTCTTACGGCGCTTACGAAATTACGAATTAAAATGTCTGTCATCGACGGGGTTATTGGGGGTACGCGGGGGTGAGTGTCGGACAAGTAAAATTTCCGTCCGAGCGATGGAGAAACGAGAATCTCTCCGTGAATTTTACCGGGAGCCGAGGAGAGCCGAGTAAATCTTCACCGAGAAGCTCGTGATACTGCGTCGACGGGATTCGGCGGATAAGGTTATTGGGGTTGTCGGGGCCGGTTGGGCGGTGTGGGCGGGGGGGGGAGGTAGTTACAAAGGAAGCTGACGAGCCCATGCACGTGGACGCGGTTAGCGAGAGCGACTTGTGCGCTTGGGAGCGATTCGACCGGCCGAGCACCGACAGCCGCTTCCGTCATCACGAATGGTAATTCGAAAATTACGTTATCCCCCTGTGGCTGCCAGGAAAGGCAGTTCTGCGAGCGAGCCCCGATCCCGGCGATCTGTCGATAATCGAAACCGAAAGGAGAACGAGCTCGTGCTGGCCAAGGTAAAAAAAAAGGCAGATTGGTCGAGGTGGACCCTCGAGACGAGGAGCGGGTATATAGTGCACAGCGGTACCGTCCGGGTCCCGACGTCCGGGTCCCGACGTCCGGGGTAATCAATCATAGACGAGCGAGACGGAGCAATGGGCCGAGCAGTAGTAGTACGGCGGGAGGTACTTATCGTTGTGAAGCAGCCACGGGACGACGTCCCTTTAAATGTCGGGCAAAATTTGTATTCTCGGCGCGTTGGAGCGCGTCGGGGCGCGTTGGCGCGCGTAGGCCGGATGCCGCTGCGGGGGAGGATAATTTAAAGCTTGCGGTATCGCCGCGGCGTATCCCAAGAAATGTTTACGAAAGCCGGCGTCCGACGCGTATCCGCATTCTGTAGCGACACAGTTTTCTAATATTCGGCGGCTGCTCGCCGGAGGCGCTGCCGATACGCGATTCCGAGACTGATTTCGATCGATCACGGACCAGAGACGCGGACGTCCTTGAAACTTGACGGATCCGGACCGGTGCCCCTCATCCTCGGGCACGAGTCAATGGATAGCGCCAAAGGAGGAATACGAGATTAGCCGAACGGAGAGGCGAGCGCAGACATTTTTCTAAAGGCCGATAAATTCGCATTCTCCCTGGGGATGGCGAGGATGGGTCTCGATAGAAGGCCTCGGTCGGGACAGGGCAAAGGAGGGCCGGATGGGAAAATCCGATGCAGCAGGGGAGCGTTTTCGAGGAATTCAATTTTCGAGCATAAAGGTAAATTAATCTGCCCGCGCAGATTAACGACTTGCAAAGCTCCGGGGAATTTAAAATAGCTAAAGCTGGGTAACCTCGTAGGGGGGCTCAGAGCCGGTTGCTCGAGAAATAAACGGGGCCAACGAGATCCGTAAGCTCCTGGCGGCCCTCGACTCCGCCACGGAGGACGGAGGCTGGGGAAAATAAAGAACACGGGAGACGCGGGTAATGGTCGCAGGCCGTATGGGAGGATCGGCTATCCGCTACCTGGATCCTCCTCACGAGCCCACGCCGAATCCCCGAGGTCTCGGTCTACTAAAATGAACCTTAATACCACGGAACTCGCGACGAGGAGAACGGAGGGAAGAGGACAAGCCCGGCTATCCTAAGACGAAGGCCGTACGTAACCACGATAGGTTGTTGCACCGGTGAATCGTACGTCCGGGGATGCATAGGATCCACGCGTCATCTCATTAATACGTGGCTCCCCCCCCCTCGCTCTCTCTATCTATCTATCTATCTATCTATCTATCTATCTATCTCCCTTCGCCCAGGAAGGGGCCCTCGCTGGCTCGCTCTATGCACTTTGTGGTAGACTATCGGGCGGGGGAGGGAGTCCTTCCTCCGCGAGGGAAGTCGCCGCCACTGGTTCAATAAATTCCCCGCCCGGATATCCGGGGAGCCAATTTATGCGCCTTGTTGTCACGCGGACTTTACTAATCCCCGAAATTCCCGATCTCCGTATTATCCGGAGCATTTCGCTTATCGGCCGGAAGCCCGAGCTCAGAAGGGACGACCTGTCCGATTCTCATCATCTTCTTCTTCTTCTTCTTCTTCTTCTTCTTCTTCTTCTTCTTTCTTCTTCTTCTTCGTCTCCCACCTCTTCATTATCATCATCTTCGACTCCTCCAGGCTCTTCCGAAAGCGTGCCCTCGAAAGTCCTGAAGCTTAACCGCCCTCGAGAAGAGCATCCGGGTTCACGTGCTCTCTCTCTCTCTCTCTCTCTCTCTCTCTCTCTCTCTCTCTCTCTCTCTCTCTATCTGACTCTCATGGAACCGGAACTTTGCACTCGAGTCCGAGATGGCGAGGGGTGCTTTTATTGCTATGCCCTTCTTCCCCCTCCCCCTCCCCCCTCCGTCCAACGAGGTAGCGCCACTATGAAAGACGGCTTGATTAACAGTCCCCTTAAGGGGTATTTCGGCTCAAACCCGTTTCCATCTAATAATTCTGGTAATTCATGAGAGCGGGGGCGGGTGGAGGAGGAGGTCGCTCGATTAATCCGCGGCTCTTCCTCACTGCCACCGTCATCCGACTCCTCCAGCTTCACACAATTGAGCGCCAGTCGGCTCGCTTTTTCGAAAACCCCCGTCCCCGCTTCATGACATAATACGCGAACGCTGAATTCCGTTAGTTAGTTTGGAAATTAAAAGTTTCGGCAGTAAAAAGCAACCGATACTCCCACGCGTATCTGATCGATTCAACCTGCCGAGCTATTGTTTTTATTCCACGTAATTGTGACTCGGGAAAATTCAAACGGCTTTTGAGGCCCCTTTCCTTTCCTCCCCGCCGCCGCCGTTCTATCGCAGTCAGGAAAGGCATTAATACGACGCCGTGCAGCTTTAATTTACAACAAATACGAGTCGAGATATGCCTTAGCCTACTTCGACTTGGCAAAAATCCTGAATCCTAAGAGGCTTTGGGTGCAGAGCCGGATCCGAGTAAACGTTCTATAGATCATTCTATGATAATGTCGGGGAAAATAATTATCAATATTTTAACGGCCGTCCGTTAAATATATCGTAAAGCGAGATGTAATGGTATTTCTAGGTAATTTTGGCGTTACTTTTAATTACTTTTTACATTAAGTATAAATAAAGCCGTGAATAAAAGTTGTTGTAGCGTGGGGATCGCAAAATTTTGTATTTACGTTGATAAAACATATTCCCTTTAATGACGCTTCTTTTCCGCTGACTTGAAATATTTCCCGCTTTATTGCCATTACTCGGTCCACTGTAAAATTCCTTACGACACACGCATTGTCTTTAAGTAAATAATAACTAATTTAACATTTAATTGCTCGCATTGTTCGCCTGATACCTCAATAAACTGTATTTAAATACAAATGCAAATATATAAGGAGGGGCTATGTATGCTCGGGCTTAATAGATTTTAATTTCGTATTTCATTTTATTTGCATAGAAATTATGAAATGCGCTTATAATTTCAGATTAAATTCTTATTTCAATTCAGAGATTATTCGACCGTTCGAGCATGGAAGGGGGAAAAGAAAATACAAACAAAAGAATACATCTAAGGCGGTAGATGTAGACGATAGGAAAATCATTTTTTTTCTTTTTTTTCTTTTTTTTCTTTTATAACCATTAGCCCGTCATGCTTTATGAAGTAAATGCAAATAAAGTAATACAATAATAAATTCGAGTGTCAATTTCCCACATTTCAGCTAAACTTAATTAAAAGCTCCGGCGTTGTATTAATAATTGCAAGTAGACTTGAATTTTTAATTAAATTTTAATCTCAATAATGCCTACGTGGCAGAATGCACATCAAACGTGAAAATTCTAACTCCATGATATTCACCTGAAGAATGGAAATGGCCTTATCTTTCCTTCCAGCTTTTCACAACGGATTCTTTAAACGCAACGGTTAACATCTCGGCTATGACTCCTTGCCAAATTCTTATACCAAAGCCTAAACAAGATGGAAGACAACAAGGGGTGGGGGGAATAAAACTGCCCTTTAAATCAGAATAAATGCAACGATTTCCAAAAAATTAAACCTCACGACAATACTGCAATGATTGATTGTCCCGCGTAATCGGAAAATGGCGCTGCTCTTGCTCCGACTACTGCAGAATTTCGTTAAATATGTCGGAATACGTGGGCTGAAAAATTTTTCAAGAGGACTCTGCTGAATAAACAGAGGCTCCATCGTTTTTATTATTCACATAGTTTTGACTTTCAGTAAAATCCGTTCTTCGCAATCGACTTTGAGAATTAAAATAAAAGAATTGATGATGATGTTCGTATAATTAAAGGAAATGTGTTTGATTAAAGGATGCAAATTCTTTTATCTAATTAATGACATTAACGTTAACGTATGTGAATGTATAATTAGTTCGAAATTAGTAGATTTGAACAATTAACGTTTACCGATAAATGTAACGTACATGCACAGGTACTTGAGGAGAGCGCAATTTCGTAATAATAATTTTAATTACAAAAATGAGGTTATTTGTCGGAATGAAAGTTAATTTTTCGTTTATTAATGAAATACGTTATTTGCGAATTTCTTTCTCATCTAGTGAAACTGTCGATGAGAGTAAAACAAGAAGAAAAGAAAAAGAAAAAAAATGAACGAAGACGAAGGAAGAATCGATTAATGTCAATTGCAGGGATATTACGGATTTATTAATATCGAAAAAGCTGAGAAATACGTCATTAGCAGATAATAACGAACGGATCAATGGGCGCGTTTTGTTTGGTTCATCAAGTAAATGAAATCCCACGAAATGCACGGATTATTGTAATAAACATAATAAGTACAAGCTCGTAAACTGATTTTTCCGTAAATATTGCTCTCGCGTATGCTTTCAGCAAGTCAGTATTTATGACTGACGATTGATTAATGCGAAACGTATAAATCAAGATTCATTGGCGAGAGTTATTTATGTCGACAAGGACTGTCGGCATCTTTCAGGGAACTGAATTTCTCGTCACTTGACTCGTCAAGTAAATAAAATCAAGTGATCCACGTACGCCTGACTATCGCCGACGTTGCCCTTGTCGTTAATATTACTTATATGAACGATAGCTCGCTCAGGTAGAAATTATGTATAGAGAAATTGAGCTGAATAATAGGAGAAGGGTTTTAAGATACGCAACGCGTGCATGTACGGGGATGTATGGGCGAGGCGAGGCGAGGCGAGGCGCCATTCGACTCTGAAAACGTAAGAGAGCCGCGTATTTCACAGGCTATTAAGAACCTCGTTGGAAAGGCCGATCGGCATGTATTGCGGCTCTCCATGACATGCCCTATTTCCTTTCTCATCGACTAAATATCTCTCTCTCTCTCTCTCTCTCTCTCTCTCTCTCTCTCTCTCTCTCTCTCTCTCTGTTTCTCGGTCTCCTCCCCCCTGCCCCTAACGCGACTGCTCTGCTCTCTGAAGCCAATATAGCCTTACGCTGCCAGTTATAAGTTAGCAGTTGCAAATAAATTACAAATCACAGTAATTGCGCGCATTACTCTCATTTCCATCGAGTGAGCGCAAATTTTTTTTATTTCTTTATTTTTTTTTTTTTTTTCTAAAAGCGGGTATTCGATCAGAATACATAGTAGTAACGTGAATTCATCGATTGGTTGTATCGATATGCGTAAGAGCAGCTAGAAGCAGGAGATGAAATAAAATCCCTAGAGTATTAGCCGCACGACAATGTGAGACAATACGCGACAATACGCGACGACAATCCGGTCGTAAAGCTTTAATTAAACATCGTGCGATCAATATGTTTATTATTATGATAGTTTTGAGTTTTTCCAGTGGCTCGGCTTTTCCAGCCGCCGATTCGCCTCCTCTCTCCCGCCGGATAATACGTATAAAAAATATCGCACATAAATAACGACTTTCCTATGGAGCGAGTATATTTGTAAAATAAATGATGCGTTAATACATCACGTGACGGCTATAATATACAGTTAAATGAACGGTAAAATTCGTGATTAAAGGCTCGGGCATTCGATACGCTTTACAGGGAATCGGAGTACCATTAAAACTCCCTCTCGGTAAAGCACGTTATAAATATAAAAAGCAGAAGAAAAAGGATAAAGGATAAAAAATGTTCACGGGCCGCATTCCGACGGAGCTCGAATAAATAATTACTTTATAAATACGTTTAATAATAATCGAATTAGGAGAGCCGGATCGGCGGAGAACCTCTTCATTCCGCGCTCTAATAGAATGGCAAACGCAAAGTGTCCAAGTGTCCTCGTAACTGTTTGCTACTCCTAATCGAAGAAATTGGAGTCAAGAGTTCGACGTCGCATTCCGACGAACGTAATTGTCCGGGAGCGTATTTATCAAGTATAAAGTTGATCGAGAAGAAGAAGAAGAGGAGGCGGAGGAGGAGGAGAAAGAAGTAGAAGAAGTAGAAGAAATAGAAGAAGTAGAAGAAGTAGAAGAAGTAGAAGAAGTAGAAGAAGTAGAAGAAGTTAGAAGAAGGAGGAGGAGGAGGACGAGAAGGTAGACGACGAGCTCATCGTCTGTGCAGCGAATTGCAGCAAGAAGTTACAGGGGATATATAATAAGGCCATGACGATGACATCTTCACTCGGGAATGACTCCTCGTAAATTTTTTACGACGACTAACACCTATAAAAGTAAAGTTACGGCCTAGTTTATTTAGGCTTCGAGGCTATTTGGAGCTCGGCGAAAGAGTCGAATTCGGTCCGAGATATTTCGCTCCGAGAGAAAAGTGTGCATTCGAATGCTAAGTACGATCCGATTATCCTTAATTACTCGGCCGCTGTGCATAAAAACTGTTTATCCTTTATAAGGGGTGGGTAGACGAGGGGAGGGTGGTTCTTTTGAGTAAGCGACCTCCCCACCCGGCCCCCGGCCCCCGGCCCCGACCCGTCGTTACAAGAGATTCAGCGGCTCCGAGGCAGCCGGGGACTGGGTAACAAAGGGACGGGCGGACGCAAAAAAGAAATCAAGTAATGCGTCGGGTAGAATAAATTTCAAGTTTTAATCATTATTCTAATTCCCGTCTTTATGAATAGCCCCGTGATTTCGCCGAGTCTTAAAAAGGATTCCTTTGAATTCAGCATTTTCAGCTGGAAATTCGCGTAAGTTTTTAACGCAGGGAAGGGGATGAGTTTTGCAGAGGAGGGGTAAGGTCAAGTGGCGCGGTGGGTGGTTGGTTGGGTTGGGTGGGGAGGTCGGGGGAAACAGGATGGACAGGTGTAAGCGCCTCTCTCTCTCTCTCTCTCTCTCACTCGCTCAGTCACTCAGTCACTCACTCACTCACTGACTCGCTCAGTCACTCACTCTCTCACTCGAGTTAAAATAAAGCCTTTGAAGGTAGCGGCGATGCGTTGTCGGGGTAAAAATGCGGGGGGTATACCGGCCTCTTATCAATCGAATTTTCACTTAATATTATTATTCACTTTTGACGTAGGATCTCTCTGTTAGGCTCGGACTAAGCTTAAATCTAAATACAGAGTCGCCGCATCGAGGCGCGCGAGGCTCGGCCCTCGCCGGGGCATTCAGCCGCGTCACGCATCGAAGAGTAAGTCTTACTCCCGATTTAGCACGGCTCGATCGATCAACCGTGGAGATTCGCATCTCGGATCTCGGATCTCGGATCTCGGATCTCGGATCTCGGATCTCCCTCCTGCCCGCGATCCCATCTCTAATCTCCACGGTTATTAATCGACGTTCCCCCGGTCCCTACTTGTATTATACTTCAATGGCAATGAACGACTCGCCGCTCACCTACACCATCGTACACCCACGTGAATGACTTCCCCGGATTCGCGGGCATGATTTATTTAAGGGAAAGCTCGCGGCACTAAGGAGAGCGTATTGAAAATCGTTTGCAGAGCTCGGCAATTAAATCAAAGCATCGGCGGATAATCAAAACAGCCTTCCTTATATTTTCAATCTCCTTCTCTGATCTCTCGTGCCCTGGCCTGCCTAATAACACGGCTACGTACCGCGGTTACCTAATGTCGTAAATTCATTTCCCGCGAATCATTCGAAGAAGGGAATAAAAAAAAAAAAATACCGACGACTGGACGACGCGTTGGCACACACGGAATTCAGATTTTGTAAAATTGAGTACCGGGACTCGTCTAACGACTGCCCAAACTTAAATTATCGCCAGCCTCCTTTCTCCGAGTATTATTTTATTATCGGGGCCCGGTGCTCGCAATTACATCTCCGGTCACGCATTTTATTTCAACGAAAATTTAATCCGCCAATCGTCTCAACGAAGCCTATAAATAAAAAAAATGCTCTGTCGTTATCTCACTCGTTGGCTTCAGCTCCGACGCTCGAGTACTCGCAGTACCGTCAATCCTCGTGCAATAATCCAGAAAACAATGTCGTACTCCTCGCATTAGCGAGCATCCTCTCTGTCTCGCGTCGGCATCATCGTTCCCCACCCCCTCCCCTGCCCCGTTCCACGTATGTATGCCTGCGCATTACAGGTGACTAATGCCTGATGTCTTGATGTAAATTAAATAAAATTACAGCCAAGGAATGGGCGAAATGAACAAATCGGATAATGTAGTTGGTTTACAATTCTCTTGTTGCGTCGGAAACTAATGATTTATTGCCAGAGATTATCGCGGATTTATAATGTTCCCCTTAAAAAGCTGTTATCTTGTTAAAAAGAACTTTGCTTCCCTACATTTTCATGTAGAAAATGGTCGTTAAAGTTTTAGAACAATATTATGGTTTGAACAATGGCTCGTACTTTAGTAATGTATTATCGTAAATAGGCCATAAATCTCTCGCGACATTCAACGAAATTGATACTCGTCAACGGGAGGCAAAAAAACAGAAAACAAAAAACAAAAAACAAAAGGCACAAAAAAAAAGAAACGACCAACGAACAGAGGAGTAAATAAACGAACGCGCAAGCGAATAATAAACGAAGTGAAACTAATGTTTAAGAACGCGGCAACCACATTTGCTTGTACATGAAAAATATAATAGGAAAACGAGCGGAAATTGCCAAATGTCCTCTGCCAGTCCGTCGCTTAATCCTGTCGGGAAACAAGTAAAAGCGATTTACGTATAAAAGCGGAGAGAGAAATATGCGATTGCCGAAAGCCCGAAGGGGCCCGAATAGAGCGGACGGGGCGTCGGGGCGTCGGGGAGTCGGGGCCGGCGAGCAAGGGAGGCGAGAAGCGGCCAGTGCGAATCGATGGATAATTATTTAGTTAAATAAAGAAGAATTAATGAGGGCAAGACGAGGAGGCTCGCGGGTAAAGATAATGCCGAAGGAGAGATGAGAATCCTTTGGATTTACGAAGCCTAGTCGGAGTTGCCCGGTAGCGGGGCGACGAGTGGAAAGGGTAGAGGGTGAACTGAATGGTCAGGTGGGGAGGGAGGGATGGAGGGAGGGAGGGAGCGGGAGGCTGGCTTTTATGCGACTCCATCCCGTAATTCCGGCCGTAATAGTATAAGCAGGAGCGCGTCGAGGGCGTCCGAGAGTCGGCCTCTTATGTATGCGCGTTGCGGGTCGACGGTGTGGCCGGCCGCGCTATCGGACCCTCTCCCCCTACCGCCACCGGCCCCCTCCCGCGGTAGAGGTTGGGTCGGGCAAAGGGGCTGGGGGCAACTTGAGGTGGAAAAACGCGGACAAAAAGCCCCGACGATGTTTCCTTCTCTCGTTACTGCTGCCGCGTTTATAAGCGAGATTTTACGCATTTAAGGCACGATTTGGCTGGCGCGTTCCTTTTTTTCCCCCGAGACGCGGACGGGCAGAAAGGGCGAAGGGGACAGAGAGAAACGTCCGCGTTAAAGCCGAAGGAGCTTCAGTTTTTGAGCACCGCTCCGCGGAAAAAGGGAAGAAAAGCTCTGCTCCTTTCCGAGTAATGGCCTTTTATGCACGGCTCGATTTCGCCCGCCTCCTTCCCCCCCCCCCAATGCCATCCCCCCTATCCCCCTCACTCACTCACTCTCTCTGGCGCGCGCGCGCGCGCGCGCCCCCGTCACTCCTACCCCGCCCCGCTCCGCGGCACCTTCAACCTTCATTATCGCCCCACCACCGTCGCCACCACGGGCCCGACCTATTTTTATCCTCTCGGCTCCGTCGGCCGTAATTGCGATGATTGCCGCGGCGTAGCCTGGACCCGACGAATATTCTGCCCTATTCTCCTTCTCCCCCCCTCCCCCAACCCCGCTCCCATCCAGCTTATCCAATACACGGCCACTCGAGTCAGCGACCGCCGATCATCCCCGGATGTAATAATACCCGTGGCGTGTGGGGAGAGAACCGGAGGATTTTCGATATAACGATTATTCCCGCGCGCGTATGTATGGCGATGCGTCGATAGGCATGGGGCCCGTCGCCGAGGATAACGAAGCGTAGCCGTACCACCTCATCCTATCCCTCCCCTCACGCCCATCCCAGCCAGAGCGGATGCCCGCCGCGATAAAGTATAAGGACGCGGGTGCCGAGACTCGCACGGCTTTGCGCCTCCAATCTATTCTCGGAAAAAATCAACGACATTACCTCTCGGCGTTCCTCCGCTCACATTATCACTTACTCCCACCAACCATCCCTCCATCCCTCACACATACACGCGCGAGCGCGCGCGCGCGCGCACAGACCCTCGACCCATCCCTTGGCTTTTCCCAGATCCAGAATTAATATTTACCGCGGCTTCAATCTCGCCGGACTATTATTATTCATTCGTTACTTGCTTATTCATTCGTTCATTCGTTCATTCATTCATTCATTCGTTCATTCATTCATTCATTCATTCATTCATTCATTCATTTATTTATTTATTTATTTATTTAATAATTCAATTGTTTTAATAGTTCGAACCGAGTAGAGTGTACTGCGAGGGTGTGATTGTCGGGACTCGATTGCCAACGCTCCGCCGTTTCTTCATTATTATACTTAATTCTCAACATCTCCACCGACGTTAAGATTATTTCCCTCGGAATTTTTACCGCATTTTCATCAATCCAGCCGAGACGCTTACCCTTACTTCCCGTTTGAATCCCTCCCTCCCTCACCCCCTCCCTCGCGATATTGCGATAATGCGAAAGCCGCTTAATCGATGCGCTGATAACGTACAATCGCCTCTGTGTATGTATAGCCGAAGCATTTAATCCGTAAAGCGTCGATTGTCACGTCGACCTCAACGCCCAGCATAAATCCGTTGAGATTCTATTTTAATTCCTTCAGACAAATTAATGAATTAATTATCTTTGTCCGCCAGAGTCTTTGTACCGCGCGTTACACGTATACTCTCTGTATTCGTGTATCCGTCTGTGTTTTACACGGAATGACCAACTTTGCTTTCTGGCCAGTAATTCCTGCATTGGCCTAACCGCGTTAACGAATTCATTAACTTTCAGTTTGCTTCGGACATGCGTTTACTGACAATACGCTCGTGGCAAAGAGGGGAGGGGGGAGGGGGGTCTCAGGAGGTCTCTGACAGAGTACAGAGCGCGTGCTTGACGCTTCTAGCGACGACATAGAATTAATCTAATGTTAAACATTTTGCAATTGTCCGTGACCGAAGGAGAGGATTTAATTACGTGGATCCTGGCCTACACCCGGAGGTCGCGGATAACGAGCCCGCGATCCCCGAACATGTCGACTCTATCAAATCTATGCAACGACTCTTTGTCGCGCGTACTTTTTACTTCTCTATTTTAGGGGATTCATAAAAAATTCGTCTTCCCCCATTCAGGTTTATTAACGGTCGTTGGAATTATCGCACACTACCGCGGGACTATGTGAGACGAAGGCGCCGAGGGGAGGGCCGGAAACAATAGACACCGATAAGAAACTTCCAATGAGCACTGGCAAGTAGGGTGGGGCGGGGGAGAAAAAGTTGTAAATAAACTTAATAAACTTAAATTACCAATACTGGGACGAGAAATGCCCTTATGGGGTAGCGCTTGAAAAGGTCCCAAAGTCATCCTGAGGTCGCAGACGGGAGAGAGACCCATTGGGACCCGTAAAGCGCATCCGACGACTTTCCGACTTATATAATTTGTAGCACATTGATAAGGATTGAAAAACAGAAGACGCCGCATCTCCTCGTTACGATCCAATTAAGCCGAAGATGCAACGTGGTCGCGCTGCCCGTCCGTCCGTCCGTCCGTCCACCCCCGCCCCCATTCCAACCTCCATCCGACGCTTCACTCGACGAAGCTACGGAGGTGTCTCGATATAAAATTAATTTTGAATTACTCGGAAGGACGGTCAAGGACGGTAGAGGATGGCGGGGTACGCGGTGGTAGTCGGTGGTACCCGGTGGTACGCAACGGTACGCGTCGGTACGCGACGGTACGCGACGGTACGCGACGGTACGCGACGGTACGCGATGGTACTTTGCTCGGCAGACGGACAATGTTTCCTTCGTAAAGAATAAGTTTGCGCCGAAGGTGCGCGGTGTCAATTAAGCCACAGGATGTTATTAAAGAAATGTAATTTCTGCCTGGATATTAGGGACGCTCGGCGAAATCGACGTGATGATAAGAGTACCGACAGCCGTGGCCGAAAACTCGACAGTCAAGATGACTTGCGACTACGATCTGCGCTCCATGCCATTGTACTCGGTCAAGTGGTACAAGAGCAGAGACGAGTTCTACAGATTCATCCCCAAGGAGATGCCATCAAAGTCCGTCTTTCCGCTCCTCGCTGCTAAGGTCGACGTAAGTATAACGTCTCTCCTCTCTCTCTCTCTCTCTCTCTCTCTCGCTCCCACGCTTATATATATATATATATATATATATATATTTGTTCATGTCTATATATATATATATATATATACATGTATACGCATATTGGTTTTAGCGAATGAAAGTCATCGGGATGACTACGATACCTGGGCAATCGGCCGTTTAATTAAACGGTGCTCCTTGCCTCACCTCCCCGCCCCCTCGTCATTCGATTCTCATCGGTCGCCCTTCCGCCGAGTTATTGAAAAAACGCGAGTTGGCGCCTCGTCGAGTAGCCATAAATAAAATGGCGTCGGCCAACTACTGAGCCATTAGCCGAGCACGGGCTCGTAATCAGGTAATTACCGGCAATGTTAATCCGCCCATCGCAATAACCAGCGTAATTAATACGTTTCGGGTAAAAGCAGTTATAACGAGCTAGATCGTAGCAAAGAGTGTCAAGTTCAATGAAAGACGACGGTCTCCCCAAGTCTGCCTTTCACGGCGATGCCGAGGACGCGGTGCGGAACGGCGGTGGCGGTCGGGTCGAGGCGCGCGGGGGAGGAGCCCAAGCCTTTCGAGTAATTATCTCGCCTACCGATGGCGTGATAATCGACTAGCTGCACGTTTAAGCCATCGGAGCCATTGAAGCCATCGGAGCCATTGAAGCCATTGAAGCCATTGAAGCCATCGAGGCCATCGAGGCCATCGAATCGGAAAACCTGGGAGACCATCCTAGACAGGAGATTCTGATCGCGTGGCTAAATTGCGGTCCGCGTAATCCACTCCCGTTGCTCTGATTCTTCTGACCGCGAAAGTATTTCGATTACGCTCGCCTCTAACTACTTTAGCTATCGAGTTCAATTAAGTGGATTCAAGTAGCCAGGCTGCCATTAGCTTTTGCCGACATTATTCCCGTAGCCGCTTATCTCCGGCTAGCCCTAGACTGGATCCAAGAGTGGCAAAGTGGTCGAACGTTTATCCAACTCTTTCTAAATTTGATGTAGGACGTGGCCCTCGAGTAAAAAGCCTAATTAAAATTACGTGGATACTGGCTGCGCAGTGGTAGGAGCGTGATGAATTGTGAGAGCCGTCAGCTGGCGCCTCGGGCATTCATCCTCTCGAGGATCGAGAAGTCATCGTCGTCGTTGAAGTCGTCGTTGAAGTCGTAGTCGAAGTCGTTTGGGAGTAGGAAAAGGAGGAGGCGAGAGTGTGGAGTGGGGTACGGTGAGGCGTAGAGGGCCAGGTAGGTCCGTTAATCAAGCGGAACGGCCCTCGCGTGGACGTTAATTCCTATTGGATTGGGGTGGGAGGGGGTCTGAAACGAAACGGGGGAAGGAACCGCAAGGACGAGTTCTCAGAGGAACTATGTGTCGAGGCGCCGTTCCCCGGACTACTGGCCGACATCGCGTAAATTAATCAGAAAATGCTCTCGGGTAAGGGGGCAAATAAGCGCGGGACGAGGAAGGACCCGGACCCTCGTCGTCGCCGCCCCTCAATCGATTCACGGAAGATGATCGCCGAATTCCAACGAGCGAGCGATGATTAATCGAGTGACTCTCGTCTCTGTTTGCAGTTCAATCGGAGCGACGATCACAGCGTCATCCTCAAGAACGTGGAGGCGAATTCGGCGGGGAAGTACCGGTGCGAGGTCTCGACGGAAGGACCGACCTTCATCACGAGGACCGAGTCCAGCTACATGCAGGTCGTCAGTAAGTAAAACTCCGGATAAAAAAGAAGAAAAAAAAAAAGAAAGAAAATTCCTCCTCCCGTCTCGGTTCATTGTAGTATGCCCTGCCCGTCCCCGACACTCGTCATCGACGTTCGTGGCACCCGGGAGTTCAGCGGCCCGCTCCTCCCCCAATAACCCTCTCTGTGCGTTATCGATTGCCTCGAGTAACGAGCGACGACGAGTGGGACGGGAGGGGGCGGAAAGTAAAAAAATTCAATCGATCCGAGAGCGGGCGGGAAGGGAGCGGCAATCCACGTCGCCGGTGACAGTCGGCCGAGAGTCGAGCGGCACTCTTCCCCTGGACACGGGTCCACGGGGTTACGGGGATACTTGGCGATTATCCGTAGATTCTGCTCATCGAATAACGAGAATAATGCGACCGCCGTAGCCGAGAGGCTCCAGATTCGTCTCGCACCGTCGGTTTTGGCCGCGCATTGCTAGCGGAAAGCGTGGAAGGCGCGGTTCGAGCCGAAAAGTGTTGAGGGTGAAGGGGATTTAAGAGCATTAGGGTCGATGGGGTGGGGTGGGGTGGGGTGGGGGGCTGCGGGATAGCAGGGATGAGGATTTAAAGGGTAAGTCTGAGTGGCGAAGGAGAGTCCGATCGAGCCGAGCTTTATCGGCTCTTTCGGCTTAAAGCGGCTGATCGGCGCAGCTGCTCCCACAATTGGACCGTCAATCGAATAATTCCCCGGGGAACTACCGGTACCGCTTGGGCCACACACACCTCTCCTCCCACCTCTCCTACCACCTACCTACCTACATCCGCCCATACCCCATCCCCCATCCGAGCCCGCCCGGCCAGTATTTTTAATGCCGAAGTTTATTACGGCCCGCAGATGTCGAGGCCAGGCTTCCGCAAGACCAAAGTCGCATAACCAGGATTCGTGACTTGGCTCCCGTGGCTCTGACGGGGCCGAGCTCCTTCAGCGGAAGCGGCAGCTCTTCGGCGCGCCGATCGAATCGCCGTCGTCGGCGGGTTCGATGCCCAGGTGGTCCATTCTAGCTAGGGAGGGGGGAAAGCGAATGAAGGAATCTGTCGACTCTGGACTGACGATGAGATAGAGATAGAGATAGAGATAGAGATAGAGATAGAGCTCTACTTCGCGCTACTTCGCGCTACTTTCTTTACTATTCAATCTATCCGCTCGCCTTCCCCACCTCCTCCTCCTCCACCTCCTCCTCCTCCTTCTCCTCCTCCTCCTCTTTATTCTACTCGACATCATGAAAGCGAAATCTCGCAAAACATTTATTTCCCTCGCATCCGATACTTTGACCAATTAAAACCTACTTGATCCAAGCCTTCTCCCACTCTCTCTCTCTCTCTCTCTCTCTCTCTCTCTCTCTCTCTCTATCGCTCTCTATCTAGCTTCTGGTCCGAGCCCACTCATAACTCCCGCCCCGACGGTCTTCCCTCGTTAATGATAATTTTTTGCCCTTTCCTTTCATATCGCTGATCATTGTATCCTCCTTCCTGGCTGGCGAGAACTTCCGCCTAGAAGAAAAACGAAGAATCTCTGCTGCCTCAGGATTCCCAGAGATAGATACATTTTTATATCCATCGCAACCATGCTCGTTCTTTGGACCCGTTGGCTTTGTCCATGCCAAATCACCCCACTACAATAACCCCACTCTCTCTCTCTCTCTCTCTCTCTCTCTCTCTCTCTCTCTCTGTCTCATCTCTTTCTATCTCTCGGTCTCCGTCATTGTCCCTTTCAAATAACGAAAGCAAACTTCCGGCATTATTATATTATTATTACGACCTAATTAGTTATTTCTTACCGAATCGCTACATCGAAACGTATTCTCATTATTGTTGTTTTTATTCAGTTAATACCTACTGAATTAACTGAATGTATTACATCACAGTCGTAATAAAAGTGATTAATCCGTACGGAAATTCGACTTTTCGTTCAGGTAAAGCCAATAGCGCTCATTAGCCAGCATTCCGTCATAGAATACTGTAACAATGTAAGGACCTTCAGTACTGCGATACAAGCATTACATTAGTACAAAGAGAATATTACAACTACAACTTACTCTTACTTAGTTACATACTTACTTACTTACTTATTACTATTATTATTATTATTATTATTATTATTATTATCATTATTATTATTGTTATTGTTGTTATTATTATTTGGTTTTATAATTTATAACTTTATTATTGAAATGGAGAATACCCGGTAATGTAGCGACTGCATTACGTAATGGAAACGTAATATGCTTTTATTTGCATAAAATAGTATTTATCGGAGCCGACTCTGTTCGTTCCAGTACTTTTGTGCACTTCATATAAATCAGCATTGCTGTTGTTGTTTAAGTCATTGTCAAGCTTATTCCGAATCTGAAATGCCCTCTTTTCCTCTTTGAGCGCAAAACCTCTTTATAATTTAAATAATTTATGAATTTTTATTTGCATTTCGAGCTCCAGCAATGGCTGCATTGCGAGTAAATCCGAATACAACGCCACATTTAGTTAACCTCTGTCGCTCCTTCCTTTATAACTCGAGTCCCAGGAAAGTCCGAGGAAAGTCCAAGGAAATAAGGAATATAACCCAGTAATATAAAAAATAGATTTGACGGTCATGGCGCGTGACCCGCGGCAGTTAGAGCGCGCAAGAGCTTCTTGGCGAGGCCCGGCTTAAGTAATTGAAGATCGAGACTGGTCCGCAACGTGTAAGCTCGAGGCCTAAATTATAATAATAGACGAGGCGAAAGGAGAATGCTCGGTCGGCCGGAGCTTTACGCAATTTAAAGCCTGTCCCCGTCATCGGCTGAGCCTCGACGATCTCGTCCCCTTCTCCTCCTTAAAAATTCACGAGTCAGTGCACCCGCGACTGATTACCAAGCAGGATTCTCGGAAGTATGGCCGTAGTTTGAGGAGCACGCCGACGCACACCGACCGGGCGCCATGTAGGGACGAGAGGAATCGCCGGTAGGATTCTGTAAAGCGAGGGAGAAAGGAGGGAGAAGAAGGGCCTCGACGCGTTCGACACCTCGCATTTATTCCTCAGACTTACGTTACGTAACCACTTTACCACTTTACGGCCGAGCTCCCTTTTACCTTTTTACATGCTATAGAAACGTATTGACGTATCTTATTGACGGCCGACGTCTGTCTAAATATCGTTGTACGTCGGCGCTTCATTCGCCAGACACGAGCCTCGGACTCCGACTTCGTGCTTTGCCGACTTACCGCGATATCACCCGATCCAAATAAAGTATTAACAATTATCGTGTCAATCGCTGTTAAATAAGTGTGGCGATAGGCGCGAGTACCGGTACCCAAAGCTATCCCCGAGCATGCACTTGCACAGCAGAACTCGAATACTTTTGCTTTATCTTATAAGCCAAGATAATATTTAGCTCGTTTGTATGAAGCTTTTCGTGAAATTTCTGTATTTATCTAAACGAATGTGCAACGCATTTACATAATGCAGGTAATATGACGCGAGAAACGGGAGTTAATGATTATTGCCCTGATACCTCCTGCCAACCCGTTGTGTAAAATGAAAATGGCCGGGAATTTTTAATCGGAAGGCTAATCTACAAAGTCGAGGGGTCGAGTCGAGAAACGTGTTGAAGCTGCGCAGATTACATCTTACAAAGTATCCGAAGCCACGCGTCGCCTTCTCTTTTTTTCTTCTTCTTCTTCTTCTTCTTCTTCTTCTTCTTCTTCTTCTGCGTCTTACCACTACTGTCACTGAAAACCGCTCGCTCGCTCGCTCGCTCGCTCGGCTACTTCTCACTCACCACGTGACTGTCGGGGGGATTGGAGGTTGGAGGGGGGGGGCAGGATAGTTTGAGGAAATAACGCTCAAGGATTAAGAGCAAAGGCTGGCTTTCCGTACGAAAGCAGACGAAACCGAAATCCGGTTTTCACCGGAAGTAACCGAGACGTAGTTTGTAGCTCTCGACATGCCCCATAAAAAATAGCAATTGTCGCCGCCTAGTGCCTCGTAAGAATTACTTATGTCGAGTCTCTTACGGCCGAGTATCGTACATTTAATCAATAAAAGAGCGGGCCATGGGAATTAATTACGTATCAGGGGCCTCGGAGGACGGCGGCTGTCGACGCTGTCGGGATGCGGAAGAAAAACGGAGAAATGACAAATTACGGGTTAGTTTTTACGCCGCGGAGAGCTCTCGTCGGCATCGAATATTCGAGCGGGACGTTTCTCGTTCGAACGCCTCGGAGGGACGAGAATCTCCCCCGGGTGAGGAGATAAATGGCGTCAGGGCCGCGGACGGGGAGGTAAAAGAAGAGCGTGCCGCCGCCCCCGCCCCTCTCGCTGCTTGGGCAATATCGACCCTCTCTCGGTGCCTCGACCTACCCTCGCCCTACCCTCGCCCTACCCTCGCCCTACCCTCGCCCTACCCTCGCCCTAGCCACGTCCTAGCCAGCGCGCTGCCTCGTGGATTTAATTGGGCCCGGGCGAACATGCATCAACTTACAAATCCAATGCGACTCACAGCGAGGCGAGGGAGTCTGATTATTTGTTGTTTGGTTGTTGCAGAGCTACCGACAGGGAACGTGACGGCGCGGGTCGAGAAGCCGAAATACGCCCTCGGCGACACCGTCCGGGCCAACTGTAGCGCACCGCCGGCGAATCCAGCGGCCAACATCACCTGGACCGTTAACGGACAGTCGGTAAGTGCTCGGCCGCAAGGACCGATCGCCGGGCCCGATCGATCCTCGGTCGCGGAGGGGCGATGAGGAGAGACGAGCGGCCCCGCCGTAATGACCGCTTACTTAATGATTCGGCCCCTCCCCGACCCCCTCCCCTACCCCCGCCCCCCGCCATCACCATATACGAGTCGCGCTCGGATTCCACCGTTCGTCCTGGCCAGCTTCCACTTATTTTACCCGCTCGACGAAGATTACAGGCTCGCCGACTGCGGGGATCTTTAACGTCGTGAGGCCCGTGTCGAGGAGCGCTGCGCCCCATTTTTCGGCCAACCTCGTCGACGCCGTCCCCTCTGTAACACTCGTACTGTACCACCCGCTGGCTCGTACGAACGGCTCGTGCGGACCTACCTGGCGCCAACTGGCTCCCATATACGTGGCGGACCTCCCTCCAGGATCGCTATTCCACGCGTCCAAGAACGTCTTCCCGTTTCGCTCGCGAGGAAATACTTTACATGGAAATATTGTCCTCCGCTAGCGCGATGCCGGCCAGCCGCGCGCTCTTCATATTCTAACGACGGGACGGAACGGTCGGATGGGGCGAGGCGCGGGGTGGGGGGGGTGAGGCGATGGGGCAAAGAGGCCGAATGAATGGAACGCGGCGCTCGCGGGAACGGCAAGAAAAGTATGAAAAAACAAACGATACGAGACATTGGAGGTAATGGCCGACGCTCGGGAAAAGCTTGTAAAAGCGGGGCCTTCCTTCCTGCGCCCGAGATTTTCAATTTCACGCCGACGATCATTTACCGGGGATTGGGAGGGGGATGGGGGTAATTGCAGCCCCCTCCCTCTGAATGGTCAGAGTCAGCGTTAGCAGCGGCGGCGTCGGCAAGGGCAGCAGCAGCAGCAACGGCTCGAGGCGCGATAAAGGAACGGACGAGGACAGACATTTTTGCATAATCGGCATAACTCCGCGGAGGAATGCGTCGGAGCGGCCTCCCATTTACGTACACCTTATTCCGCGGAAACGGGAAATGGGCGCGAGGAATCGGTCCCGAGGACAACGGCACGGACACGTGCACCGGGCTGGGCCACCACCTCCTCCCTCGAGGGATCGAATAAAATTCGGGATTCGTGAGGGTCTGCAATCGTTCGACACCCTTGCTCCGCTCTCCGTCCCCCGGACCCTCGAGCGCCGACTAAATAAAACGTATTCCCCATTCGTCGCTTATCTGCATTCCAAATTAATTAACTGCAATTACCGACCGATGCCGGCACGGCACACCTTTACCGACACCGCCGTCGCAGCCGCCGCCGTCTCATTAGACCAACAGCATTATCTCGTTATCCGTTCCTATTCACTACGAGGTCGTAAAGAACTCATTATAAGGCGCTATAAATATTTTATTCGGCGAATTCAAAAGAAACTCCGAACGCGGCCTTTAACAAAGTCGATACTTGCCACCGATACCCCTCCGAGCTTTCTTTCTTCTATCTATGCAGCTTCTTTTATCCAAATCCGTTCGAAACTCTTACAAACTTTCTCTCTCTCTCTCTCTCTCTCTCTCTCTCTCTATCTATCTATCTATCTATCTATCTTACGCTTGACACTTTCAAGCGTCCCATTAACGTTGCCGCGAATAACGACACAGGAATTATCGAGAATGCGCAAAGCACACCGGTAAACCAGATAATTAAGAGAAGGAGAGAGAGAAGCAGAGAGAGCGAGAGAGAGAGAGAGAGAGAGGCGCATTAAGCATACATATTTAAACGCCACATTATTTACTCTATTAATGCCGATACGTAATTATTAATTGCGAAAAATCCATTTGGCAAGAAATGCACACGGGCACACGGGCACACAGGCACACGATTATTCTATAAAGCGTTTGCGCTGATTATCTGAACTCTGCTGTAGGAACAGTATCATGAATTCGCGTATCGTAAAATAGAGAGGAAAAGAAAAAATCTTTTATAATATTTCTCGTAAATGCATTAGGAGCGCGTGAGTTTGTTTTTTTTTTTTTTAAAGCAGTTGCAGTCTGGAATCAAGGAATCAGTCGAGAATCTTTAATGATTATTATTGGAAGGCTTTATCATTCCTGTTATCAATAACCGAAGAAAGAAGAGAGGCGGCTATTCTTGCTGTATGGATAAAATTCGATAATGAGTAAAGTCTTGTAAGCGAAAGGAATAATTTGCGAGAGCAATTCGTTGAGAAAGATATATTGAACTGTTACATCGTTTTATATGGATTATGGGATGGGACGGGGGCGGGGCGAGCTGAAAGCCAGCAGTGTCCGAGCTTGTCCGCGTAAAGTTTCGTGAAAGTTTAGGATCGTTCGATCGAGTATTGGTTAAAGATTTTAATGCCTCGCTTAATTTTGGACTGACAGAGGACGGAGGGGCGAGTCAGTGATTTAAATTTTTCCTCGAGACGACGGAAGACGACGTCGCGCCAAAACTTTTCCGACAAACTTAAAAATTCAACGTCTCGGTGCTTTGTCTTCAGGGTAGGGTAATTCAATTGGCATGCGCCGCGAGACGTCGACCCCGTACCTATACGACTATACGCACATAAAAGCTAAACCGAAGAATGATGGCGGCGGTGGTCGTGGGCGGGCGCGTTGGCGCGTTGGCGCGGGGGAGGGTATAGAAAGAGGCGCGAGCGAGTGGTCGATTAGATGATGAGGAAGGAGGACGGCCGACCAAATGACCGCGGCCTGCTCCGTCTCAGGATGTGGGTGAGGGTGAGGACCTACCCTCGCTTACCCTCCGTTCCCCTCCATCTCCCCCTTCGTTAAAAATAACCGTCACTCGTAGACGGTAAATCCCGCGGCGGCCCCGGGACACGAGGAATGTTCTCACAGTTCCTCGCGCGACTTCCAGGACTTGGACGCCACGAGGAAATAAGCCCCGTACTTTGTGCGAAGGGGTCGAGGGGGTCGGGGATGGTGATTGGGGATGGGGGGGGGGTCGTACGCGTAATAATGCCGGCGAGCGATTTACTTCCCCTCCAACATCGTACATCAAAATTTCTTTCTATTCTGCCACTTTGCCTCTTTATCTTCTCCTTACTACTTCTCCCTACCGCCCCCCCCACCTTGGACTCATTTTTTATCCCCTCGCCGCTTTCATAAACTGAACGGTTTACGACGGCCCGCCGACCTTTCTCCCCCTCAGTCTCCTTCGCCGCCATTACTTCCTTACCATCCGACACAGAGAGAGAGTAGAGAGAGAGAGAGAGAGAGAGAGAGAGAGAGAGAGAGAGAGAGAGAGGAGAGGAGTCGCTACTTTTCTGCGCCACTTTTTACCAAAGTACTCATTGATTATTGAGCTCGTAAGTCCGACTTTATGTATAAAATTGCCGATCCGCGTAACGTATCAACTTTCGATTCATCACTTTCGTTCCCCGCACGCATGCACGCACTGCACGCACGCACTCACGCACCCGACTACGGCCTCCATTCCTATTCAATGTATCAATTTACCAAAGTATTTGAAGCCAGCGTTTCCTCCGCGCAGCGGTAATACCACCTGCGATTCCGTCCTATTACGCGTGTTCCATTCTTTATGCTCGCTCCTTTCCGCTCCTTTATTCAGCCTTCTGTACTACACGTTTCATAAATAATGCCGGGAGCGCTGATTATTATTTCCTCCGTGCACTTGTTACTAAATCTTACCGGCTTACTTTACACTCGGAGAACTTGGGCTTTCTCGCGCGGGGCTAAATCAGGCCGGCTCGAGCAAAAAAAGATCAAAAAGATCCCGGCTTATGACGATCAAATAAATAATATTACATTCTGACTCGAACAATTTTCAGCCGCGAAAAAACTACCGACGAAACTCATCTCTACGAGTAATTAAAAAGTACTTTTGATAAGCCGTCAAACGCTGCGTTTGACAATTCGTTCATTCGTATATTCGCAAAGACATTTATTTATATTTGCTCGATAAAAAAAAATATACGACCACCGCTCCCCCCACCCTCTCTCTCTCTCTCTCTCTCTCTCTCTCTGTATGCTTTTCGGATTACACTCGCGTGTCCGTTGGCGAATAGAATTTTATTAAATTAAAGCGTTTTTCGAAAATATAAAATCAAGTTTTCGTATACAATAATTAAAAGACGATTCGAGTCACCATTAATTGTAAGGATTTACGTGTAAATTCTTCTGCGAATGCTGGTAATGCGCAAAAATAGTCTCTGTAAGCGTTATATTCGCGGACTGATTTAATGTCAAAATCAAATTTATATCGTCTCAGTCGCACCCACAGCCACTCGTTATCCCCATTTATATTTGCCTCATTACTTATTAATGCTAAAATTATGTCTCTTTATACTTTATATACACATTATGATAATGCACTATATTATATCAGAATAACAAAACTTTTATTTAACTGCTTGAAACTTCATATGGAGATTGAGGCAAAGATAAAATATTTCTCCCAACGTAACGGTATTATAACAATATGATTAAAAAATATTATCATTATAAAAATGAAAGTAATTACGTAACTGGCAACAGTTTCGTTATATAAATAAAACATAAATAAAAATATCTCCCTTTCGTTTATCAATTATTTTATAATCTGAAGAATGACGTTACCTTTATTTATATATATAAACGGCAGTAAAAATCTATTGTATTTCTTCAGATATGGTAGCCATAATACAATATTAATATTTCCAATTATTAAAAGGAAATAAAAATCAGAGCAATAAGAACGAATTAATAAATAAAAAGACTCGAGCAAAGGGTGTGAAAAAAAAAGGAAGCACAGTTGATGATAATAGAAAATGGCGCGATCTTCTAATTACATTCTTCGATACCTTTGTAATGAACTCTTTATTGTTGAAATAATGAAATCACCTAGATGATGATAAGCTGATATGTTGCTAAAGCGGAAAATGAAAGAGCCCCGTGTAATCGTTCATTGGAAAAATAAAGGATCCCTAAATGGAGAAAAACAAAGATAGGAAGATAATATTGAACAGGCTTCTAGAAAAGTAGAATATGATCGAGTAGTCCAGATACTTTTTACTGGAAATAGGAAGAGTAGCGCCCTAGTATTGATCAGGTAATAAAGTCTTCAACTTTTCGCATCGCAAAATAACAACCGCAACCGTAATAATAATAATAATAATAATAATAATAATAACAATAATGCCAATAAAGGATCTGGATAATGTTTATGATTATGCCGATAATGATAACAAAAAGGGTGATAGCGGTAATAATGTTGTTGATAATAATAATAACAACGACATCGTCGACATCGATGACATCGACGACGACGGCGACAATTATTACAATTATTATTATAACTATTATTACTATTATTATTAATGTTGTTGTTGTTGTTGTTGTTGTTGTTGTTAATGTCGGGATAGATGATGGTAATCGCGTTAAGGATAATGATAGATAACGCTAGTGAGTATGATAATGCGATACGTATGGAAATTAACAATATATAATAATAAATAAATAATAGTTGGCATAAGTAATTCAAAAATTCTATTTTCGAACCAAACCTGCATAAAATTTTATTACGTGCCATTTTAGAGTTTAAAATTAATAGAGCGTAAAGCACAGAATGATACAGAAGTACGCCCTTCACGTGCTTCATACTCACTTGTCAATATCTCTATTTTTATTAAAAATTGTAGAAATATTTTTGCGTATCCATACGAAAAATTGTTAAACTCGCGATGGACGGCCCATTGCAACTAAAAATACATATATGTATTTTACACATAAATCTAAAAGTGTATAAAAATATTATTTCTTTTGAGCTTCGATATCATCTAATTTTTACTATAATCTCGTAGAGGGATCGTGTCGAGAATCGCAATATTCGTACTTCGCTTGCCCATCGACTCTTGTCTTTATAATACTTATCTAATAAATGAAAATTTACGTAAATATCTTCTTCTCACGTACCCTTGTGCTTCCAGGCTCTCATTCGACTCTACAGTCTGTATGTATATTATTTAATTTTCTTATCTACCCAGCCATTTATGCTGAAAATGTGAGCGTCGGCTAAAACGTTGCATAAACTTTCTCAATCATTATTTATTTTATTTATAATTAATATTATTTATA
Source organism: Ceratosolen fusciceps (assembly GCA_018883505.1). Classification (NCBI taxonomy): domain Eukaryota; kingdom Metazoa; phylum Arthropoda; class Insecta; order Hymenoptera; family Agaonidae; genus Ceratosolen; species Ceratosolen fusciceps. Next base: position 3,717,504 of record RCIC01000008.1, read on the forward strand.
CCCCCATAGTATGGGCAGAATATCTCCTTATTATTATTTTTTTTTATTTTTTTTTAAACACATGAGCTTATGAGTGAGTGCGTATAATTTGTGATGCCGTAAGCTATAAATTAAATGGCCTTGAGACGTGGATTCAAATGTAATTTTCAATTTAATGATAATCATTAAGCGAGTCTCGGTATCTGGCGTTGACCGAACGAAGGAAGCACTTATCCCGTGAAAACGAAAACGGCGTAATACCAGCAAGCGAAAAGATTGAAAATCGAAAGTTGACAAAAAAAAAAAAAAAAAAAAAAAAATTAAAACGTTATAAAAACATGCGTAATAAATGCGTGATCTCGTTGAAAATCTGTAAAATCGTGTTATTTCCATAGAGCACGTGAGAATATATTCTTCCGCGTAATAATCGTACTTTTCCATGACTTACACGCTACTACTTTCGATTCCTTTATGTAAAAGAAACGAAATGTACATTTGCTGTCGACGAGTCTACAGTGTGAATTACGTGGCAATGATTCGCCGGAGTTACGATTGATTATCCAGTGGAAATTCAAGGTGCCAATGCCATTCCAGAATATATGAAGAATAGCGATTAGAGGTAATGTCCCTTTAATGAAAACGTGCATCCGAGTCATCCATCTCATGCTGAATTCATAGCTCGAGCGCAGGCATTTTCCGTTTCTGTGCATCCGAGTTTTGTCCGAATTCTAATAAACTTTGTAACGTAATCTAAACTCTGGCTCGAAGGACACGGCATTCGTTCACGGCTTCCAATACTCAAAAATGCTCAGCTGCAAGTACTTGCTCCGAATAACCCTTCCGAACTCTCCTAATACACTTGCGAGCGAAGTATTTCGATTAAAATAAACTTAAATATTCCAAATATAAGTAAAACTTTCCCTGTTCATTGATTTCGTTTAAATGAGCGCAATCGAGCCTGGATCATTTATGCACACTGTTAAGGCTAATATTATTAATAAGTGGAGGTCGGGTCAAAGGAAAGCTACGAGTTCAGCCGATTGGTACAGCAAAGCTACTTGTGAAATATAAATTCTCATTAATAATAATGGAAGACTCTCGAATATCGATATCAATATGGTATTCAGGCCATTTCGAATTTACTATTTTAGCTTAGCTTATCCTGTGGTATTCTGGGGCTCAACGCATACATTTAGTTTTATTTTTATTTTTAAGCTTTTGATCGTCCCTGCGCGTAGATTAACATTATTCCTCGTCCTCTTTCTGTATCTTCAAACAGATTATTTTGAAATCGATTCATCTGAATAAACCAGCAAATTAAAAGATTTACATTCAAACATAATAATATTCAACTTCGGATTCTTTGTCATTCGCGCAGACATTTACCAGTTACTTCAGAAAAATAGCGTAATTATAGTTCAAAGGGCAGGAGGGAGGAAAGGGGTGGGGGAGACGAGGACTTTTCGCTTTAAATTTGAAAATTTTATGACATTATATTGGTTTTTAAAAATGGAAATTTCATTATATCAATAAATTACTGAGCGAAAGGGAAACGTTAAATACTTTCCTAATAGACTTCAAAACTAATTAGTATAACATTTATTACGTAAACATGAAACCCTTGGTATAAAGTACTTTTAATTTTATAATTTCACCGCAGTCTAAACTTTTTACTTAATCTACCTTACGCATTATAATATAATAAATAGAATTAATAATTAAGAATATTAACAATTCCAAGAGCTTATGCATATAGATCTTCTATTTAAAAAAAAAAAAAAAATAATAATAATAATAATAATAATAATAATAAAGATCGACCGTTTCGCATTTTCACAACGAATTATTTATTTTTATTAAACAACGAGGTTGACATTGTTGACTGAGAAAGTTTTCCAACTTAAATGATACTTGTTTGTTAACTGATTTCCAGTAGGAATTCATTTAGAACGTGCTTTAAATTTGTTTCACGAAGGCATTTAAAGAATTCAACACTATAAATTCTTTATAAAACTTCATTGTCATTTACGGTATTTTAAGTGTAATCTATATAATACCTCGGGGCGCGTTCGTGCATGTGAGAATGCACAGTATGAGGAAATAATTTATTAAAGTTTTCTATTCAATCTACAAGAAACTTATTTTTATTCGTGATTTGATTTTCACTTGTAGATCAACCGATGAATTCAATAATCTCTATCCGCCTGCGTGTTACTACTATACATCTTACGTTAATTCCCAATATTGCCGGATGAGCAATTTAAAATGCCATTACGTTAATATCTTTGGCCTGCAATTAAATTGTATTTTATCTGCACAAACTTTTTCCGATTCATTCGATCTGTTGGTTATTTTATGGAGAGAAAAAAGCTCTTTGGTCTATAAAGAAAGGGATAAAAATATATGTAAATTAATTTTATTATTATAAGCGTAAGTAGTATTGATAATAAAGTATCCCTCGTCGCTTAAGGCCCTTTTCTGTAAGTAGATCCCCGGATCCCCGCGCAGTGCGTTTTCAATATGTATTAAAAAGGATTATTAGAAAATGTTATCTAAAAGCTTAAGTAGAAATACAACTCGAAGCAATTGCACGAGCTGTTTTATTTACTTTATTGATCTTCGAGGTTTTGTACAAGTCATGAAAAATGCCTTGAAAACGATACCGCCTCTGTGCGATTGTATTACTGTACGATTATCTCAAGATATCTCAAGATATACTGTCCGCCGGAACAGATTTGTACTTGGGGCGTTTTTTTTTTTTTTTTTTTTTTTTTAAACGTCCCTACCAAAGACATTTATTGCAAGAAATGACAGTGAATGTGCGACTTTTATTAAGGATATTGCAACCATCAGGTTCAGCCTTTAAAGGTATCGTGCGCATTATTATATACGATAGACCGCCATTAGGGCTGAAAAGAAATAAAAGAATTTATAGAACATCTGGACAAAAGTACGAGGATCTCTCTCGGACGTAAGCTTAGTCGAGTCACGTCCAAAATTAGAAGTTTGGCGCCGCGATCGAAATCTCGATCAAGTACCTCCTCGATTGCTCCAAGCAATTCATATTCTGGATTACAATTATCATCCGAGGTGCGCCTATTACTTTAACTTAAGAAGTCGATCGAATTATTCAATGCGGGGGGTGGGTGGGGGGAGTGTAATATTATATATTCGGAATGTCACTCGCGCGATCATCATCACGGCGTGATTTAAAGTAAATTAATTCCGTAAAATATGCTATTTATTTGTTTTAAGCGATTTCAATGGAAAACATACATTCCCTAAAAGTATAGTCATTGCTACGCGAAAAGCAACGAATAAAGGTAATTTTTAATTGACGCACAGTAGCTGTAGTTGATTTGAGAAAAGTTTTTGTAAATTGGATATCTCGCTGGATTAAATACATTTACGCCATGAGTATTATATCAGATCTCAACTTGGTTGAATAATAACAAAAGAGAACATCATCAAAAATGACAAGTTGAAAGCTCTCGTTCAGAGTTTTAATTTCGCAAGAAAAAAAGCTCGAGAGAGAGAGAGAGAGAGAGAGAATGCGTTCATGCGCACACGCACATTTATATTCACATTTATTTCTCTATTTAAACGAAGAAATTATTTAATGCGTGAAATTTGGATGAAATGCGGAACATGGAATCTTTTAAAGAAACCGTTGTCATTAGAAATCTATTTAACGTACAAAAACTTCTTTTTCTTTTTTCTTTTCATTATGCTATTATATCAGAATGTGTTTAGCATCGAAATAAAATATCCAAACCGAATGAAACCAAATTCAACAAAATTCTACTTGAAAATCTAAGCGATGGACTAACACAAATTTTCCAATTAATCTGAAATCTGTATCGCGTGTAATCCTATTTAAATTCCAATATCCACGTAAGAATCGAAATTTTTGTCATTCCAGTGGGAGATTAACTTAGATTATGGAGGGGGGGGGAAGCAATCAATAATGTCAAGAGGTTGTGACGAGAGCTGTTCGTTTTTCTTTAATGCTACGGAACCGCTTAATTCCGCACTGCATAATCCACATTGTGGATATATAATCGAGTTGAGGCCAAAATCGGTGACAATGACAAATCTCAAAGAAGTCGAAAATTCCCTTCTTTTGAAAGAATTTAAAATGCATACGTGTCTTGAGCACCAAAGAACGATAGAAAAATACAGTGTTAAATGAATAAAATAGCCGACTGTTTCCGAATGTTTGGGCGATGCTATTCACAAATGACCTATTTCTCTTCACCCTCTGAACGAACTGTCAAAACTAGAATCAAACAAAAAAAAAACATACACACAAAAAAAAAACAAGCCGTACTAATATGAAATTCATATTTTAAGGCTTATATTCGGCGCTGAAAATCGAAATTAAATCTTGAAACTTAAAATCGATAAAAGCTCCACGAGCTTTATTGCCGAGTATACGGCGAGTACACTGCATCAATCGAGTCGATATTATTTTCGTAAGAAAAAGACAAAGAGAGTGAGTAAGAGAGAGAGAGAGAGAGAGAGAAATTGTCTAAATGTTTATTTACTTTGTAAAAATCTTTATTTAGATTATATGCGGGAGATTTTTATATTTCAAACGTTCGATATTTGAGTATCGATTGTGTCGCCTTGATAAATTCGATTTATTCAATACCAAAGCAATATAGTGTGACTTGCAATCGAATACTGAATTATCGGGAGCGTTAAAAACCATTTGTTCCCATGCGAAATCCATGTAATTTATATTGTAAAATGCCCGTCGTACGCTCATTAAATATTCATAATCGCTAACGAAGTTATTGGTTTCGAAATTATCGTCGGGAAAGAATTCATAAAATTGTACATTTGGGAGCGGAAGTTGCCGGAAAATGACGGTCCGACAATAGGTTTATAGCGTTAGAAATTTATTAAAATAAAAGAGAAGGAGGAGGAGGAGGAGGAGCTTTGAATTATTTACTCGACGTGTATAAAACTTGCCTTCGCTTGCTCGCTTGCTCGCTCGCTCGCTCGCAATATAATAAAAGCAGTAAAGAATAAGGGCATAAAATTACTCGGTCGCACTATAAATTCTAATACTTAAGATAAATCCTCCCTTTAATAAAATTAACCCTTTTTTGGGGGAAGCTCTAATTCGGATTGGTTCCCTCGTCGCAATAAAACTGCAATTCCTACGGAGTCTATTTTAATTTAGGAAATTTATTACGGCTTTTAAACGGCTGAAAAACAAAATAGTCCCTCCCCCGGCCCCGCTAATACATTATAATATTGGCTATAAAATATAGAGTAATTTTATTGGATGAGCCGAGTGAGGTGGCGGCGATCCGCTGATACGTGATTGCATTACTAATTGGATAAAGTCATTCGGTCACTTTGGTTTTTAGGAAAAGCTGGATCAAATAAATTCCCAGCCCATAAACCGTTTAAGATTTCCATAAAAAGACCCCCGGTTAATCTGAAATTAACGAAACCACTCTCCCGGCCAGTTCGCGCGCCTTGGTGCAAAGAAGACGAAGAAAAAACAAAAACATATTCGAAGCAAACGACTAATTTTCATGGGACTCGAGGATACTCGGAGCCCCGTGATTTAATGCAGCCCTGATAAAATTAATGGGAGGATGTAAGTCTACTCTATCCATTAGCCTTCATAAAATTCGTCAAATATCAGATAAATAGCTGTTGCGAGGTATTGTGAGGTATTGCGAGGTAGTGTAAGGTGGCGCAAGGTAATGCGGGAGTAGCGAGGGGGACATTCGTCTACGGAAAGGAGAAAAAAAAAAAAAAAAAAACCACTGCCAATAAGTGCCTCTCTTACTTTTATTACGTCCATAAAAATTCTGTCCCATTACGGGCATTCTCGTCCCCGGCTATTGTCATAAGCGGAAAACGTATACCTAGATTAATTAAGAATATTCAGTTACAAACGTTTAGCGCATTGCGCGTCGACAATAAAATATCTGATTGAAAATACGTTGGAGCTGCGGCCTCAACGCCGAAGCAAGCACAATTTACCTGTACGTTTGAACTTTGCTACAACAACTTACTGCGGCATTACCTCCTTTTCCTTAAAAAAAAATTTAAACCCGAAACTAAGAATCTGTAATTGCAACTTTTATCAATTAAATTATTTTAGTTAATTTAACTGTACCCTGCTTTGACTATCGAACGTCAAAGTCTAGCTATCGAGCTTATTACAAGCTATTTACATTTATTACGAGGTAACGCAAACGCGAATAGCAGATGAACGGGTCAATGGATTTGAATGAGCAGCCGTAACGACTAAATAAACCTCTAGATAAGCTCTTGATGCTCGAATTCTCTAAAACTTGAGAGAGAGAGAGAGAGAGAGAGAGATTTGGAAAATACAGTAATATCAATTATCTGGAATAAGTAATGTTTGAAGTTTTACGAGAGATTATCTGGACGCATTTATCTGGATTAATCCAGAAACGAAGGGAGAGGGCGAAGGGGAGAGCGAAGAGAGAGAGAGAGAGAGAGAGAGAGAGAATGTGACACTCGTAGTCCTTAGTAGATCATTAATTGAGCTTAGCTCCCAGAGCCCTCGTTCCTCAAAAGAAATTCAACCCATCGCCGGGGATGTTAAGAGATAACGATAACGTCCTCTCGGAATTGCGTCAGGAAGCTTGGGAATGAGCGATAGATAGGTGGTGAAAAACGACATTTCGATGCTGGAGCTCAGTTGGCAGAGTCGACAAGGATCTTTCATTTCGACGAAGACCAACGAGGACCAACGAATCGTATAATCTTCGTTTGATTTGTATTGGGGATTGGAGAGAGGAGGAGGAGGAGGAGGAGGAGGAGGAGGAGGAGGCACCGAAGGCTCGCAAATGCACTTGAGTTTTTGTTGAAGAGTTAGCCCATGAGAAGCGACAAAGCCGAGGGTGAAGAGTTTTGAGGATCCAGAGCTCCTCCGAGCTCTGCTTAACAACCAATGACTTGAAAGAGTGCGCGATGTTTCTGTTGCAGGTGAATTCGAGTTACGTGCGCAACATGCCCGTGAAGCAGGTTAACGACAATCGAACGATCGCTACGGCCGGATTGGAATTCGAGCTCGTCCCCGGGAGCTTCAGGAACGGCTCCGTGCGGATCCTCTGCCAAGCCAACATCTTCCACCTCTACAGGGAGCGGGCCGCTCTCGTTCTCGAGGAAGAGCGCCCGAGACTGGCCTCCGTCCTCGGAACGCGGGAGTCTTCTCCGAGCAGCAGTAAGAGACAAGATACCCCTCTCAGATCCTTCATTGTCACATTATTGTGCGACCCCGACCCACGCTAACACCGAGTTATACCGAGCCCCCTTCCCTTCCCCGACAAAATAGTAACAACTATTTTCCTTTTATTCGAACGCAACTTACTGTTCGACTGGCATTTGTTGCAGAAAGCACAGCTAGTGGCGTGGGAGGATGGTTCCTGGTCGTATTGGTGATTGCCGATGCGCTGGTAGGCGCCACGAGATAACATCGATAAGGAAAGAACAATTAAAGGGGACGGCTGGAGATGTTCGAATGAGCCGAGACGATCGAGGAAAAGGCGAGGATTTAAGGGGCGAAGGGGAGGTCGAGCGAAACCAGTGACGATGATACTATGTCCTTTGTAAAGTTTCTAAATTTCTTGAGCTAAGATCACAAGAGAGGACGGATCTATAATAGATCGAATGAATGTAAATAATAATAATAATAATAATAATAATAATAATAATAAGAAGAAGAAGAAGAAGAAGAAGAAGAAGAAGAAGAACAACGACAACAACAATAATAACAACCACTAATAACAACATTAATAAACGCTATTATTACTATTGCTTTTGTTGTTGTTACTATTATTATTATTATTATTATTATTATTATTATTATTATTATTATTATATTAATATTATTATTATTAATATTATTAGTATTATTATTAATATTAATATTATTATTATTAATATTATTAGTACTATTATAATTGTGATTAAAATTATTATTAATGTAACGAATAATGAGTAATGAATAATAAATAATAATAACGATGATGACGATGACGAGGCGAAAGTGTTTCTGCGATTCACTTATTACTGAACGTACGTTATTTGTGTAAATAGAATACTAATTTAGTGAAAATTGTCTGTACGTGTAATGCGAAAAGCGCAAGCATTACGCGCAATTTGTAATCCACGTAATGTCATGATGTACGCATTCGATACATACGTACGGGCACATGCATGTTTATGTATACCGAGCTTACACGCATGCTCATTCATGCATGCATGTACGTGTATACGTATGCAAGTACATATGTACGTACGTATATACGTGTATATGAGTAGATGAAAGATGTTCCCCCAGAGTATGAAAAGTATCACTTTTTAAATGCATGGACTGGAATGCCCGACGGATATTTTTTATTCTCCCGACAGCTTTCTTTCATACCTGGCAAAAATACTCGCTCTCTGCCTACACAAATTACGTCCTATTGAGCTCTTAAGATGATATGTTGTTATTATTTCCCATGAAATCTTGTTTAAAAGACTAACAAATAAAATCTTTGTTACGTTCACTGCTAACACTTTCGAGTCTATTATTTCCTCACCCCCACTTTCCTCCATCCCAATATTCAATTATCCACAAGTCTTCCTGCTTATCAACTACCATCCCATTACCTATCTCAGTACTACAAATTCATTGTACTAATGCGTTTGTATTCATTTGACAATAACAACTACAATATCAACCTTCAAATGACATATTTTTTAGAAACATTCTTTAATTATCTGATGTCAGTACAATGTAAATGAATATTTGAAACTATTAAACAATTATGACTGTGAGTAGTACACTGAGAATAGTTATGATACAGAACTTAAAATAAAAATAAAAAAAAGAATGATTTTACAGTATCACATATGTTAACATTGTTAATAAATATAGTTTGTAGATTTTTTTATTAAATTATTCTCTTTGTTCCGTCTAACTTGCGTACAGTCTATTCTTGTATCTCATTTCCTTTTTCAGCAACCTGTTTTTGTAAATTCTGAAGCTTGTTTTCCATGACTTGGATAGTTAATTCTCTAATTTTATGTTTCTCTTGGGCAAGTATTTGAATCTTTTCTATTTGCTCTGTCACGTGCTGGACTCGCCTTACAAAGTACTCTTTTGCCTCCAACACATTTTTCTCAGCAAAATATCCAGTGCCAATGTTAATTAAAACCTTTTGCGTATTCAACAACCTTCCAGGTACATACATTGAACCAGTTAAAGGTATCAAGACTAGGTTTCCTAAAAAATTAATTCATAAGTATCATCGATTATAATCAATTAAAACTATTATCATTCATATAAATACATTCTCAAGGAGCTTCATATTGTTTACACTAGCTAATCAGTAGTCATCCTATAAGGAATAATCGTCGTCAAAATATTATTCATTTGCAAATACAAATAATTAACTGCATAAGCGTCTGTGTAATATAAATTTAGGAAACAAAATATTTGTAATTTTTCTGGTCGATTAACGTAAAGTGTATAGGAGAACTACAATATAATAAATTTCAGTGGGAAAAAAAAAGAAGGCGATTAGCAATGGCTCAAATGTAAATAAATTGAATAATTTACAAAAAAAAAATGCGATTCGCAATAAAATAAACATTAAGAAATTCGATTCTCTAACCTACAATATGAGTTGAGGAAAGGTAAAGGAAGCTAAAGCGGATATGGATGCTTTACCTTCCACATCCGGCGTAAATTTATCGAGACAGTTGTTCGATTCCTGAAATTTATTTTGCGCAATCTTTAAGTTATGAAGGGACTCCTGAAACATGTTAAGGGCCTGGTCTATTTGCTGCTTGAAGAGGGTGAGCTGCTGCAAATCAAACGTGTTCAGGTCGACCTCCTTCATGTTCGGCTGTTCCGTCGTCGATATATCACCCATTATTGCCTACAAGTCTTCAAGTATTAACAATTTGATGAATTTTCTTATTACAAGGGACAATAAGCCTTCGACTATAAACTTTTCCTGCACAGACCGACAACGGCGACGACGACGACGACGACGACGACGACGACGACGAAACTCTGCTCTGACACACAACACAACAGACCGATCGAGTCTATCCTTATTTTACATCCAGGGAAGACTAAGAATAGCCTACAACAGTGCGTCCTTCAATGGCTCAGCTCCAATCGCAGAATTTGGCCGGCCTTAGGAGCTCCCGAATGTCTTTCTCGAATTACCGTCAGACCGTCAGACGGTCGGTAGGCAGGGAACTGCGACCGACGCGTATCCACTCCCGATTCATAAAGCATTCGCAACCACTCCAGTCGGTATTTAACTATTAAGCAGCTCGAGCATATTCAAGACGACCACAGAATCATAATCGATTTCATAAGGGATAAATATTGACAATTTTTTTAAAAAATTTTATTTGATTAAAAAAAATATTCAAATGTACAATTTATTAGAAGTAAATTTTCAAAGACATTATTATTATTATTATTATTATTATTATTAATTATTAATTATTTTTTCTATTCTAAACCATGAAAGAAATGTAAAGTGTTTCCTCCAGCAAAAAATAGCCTCCTATCATTAAACTGTATAAAAATAATACGGCATATATTACCATAGAAATCTAAATCTCAATTAATTATCGTAGCGATAAAGCTAAAACAATAATTTACGTGCATAATACATGTAACTAATTTATCTTATAGACATTCTTTGTTGAAATTCACAACATCATCAACAAATTCATGAAACAAATTTATATAATCATTTAAACTGGTTTTCTTAGTGTCCTTTATTGCTCTGAGCTCTTTAACTGACATTCCGCTCTTTATCATTTTTTCATCAAATATGTCAATTTCCTTCATTAACTTAGTCACTGTTGGTACTTGGTCTAGATTAAATTTATCGATAGTTTCAAAATTTAGGGGGACGCCGATATTTCCGGTTTTCGGATGAATAGAAAAAGGGCACTTTAATAAATGCTTTATTCCATAGGATACGTTTATATCCAATCTTGGGTATGCATATTGAATCATTATCTCTTCAATAAGGAAAGGAACTTTACACCAGTCTTCGCTGCCCTGCAATAATTTTTCTCTTATAATTATACGATACTTGTTAAGGTTTACGAAATATTTATATATTTATTTAATATATTTATCTGCACTAACTAATTCAAGCTGCTTTCTGTAATAGCATACAAATGCTTCCCATTTAGCAAGACTTGTTGGATATTGATCAAATATCTCTTGTACTGTACTGCGCATTTTATTGGTATTTAAAATTCCCAAAAATTTTCTTACTCCATCACTTGTACCTAACATATTTTGCTCTTCAACGCACATATCTATAAATACTGGTTCTATAATTGCAAGTGCTCTTCTACAAATAATATTTATTACAAAATACATTCTTCCTTACCAATCCTTAGTAATAGCTAAACTTACTGCACAGAGTGATGAATTTTATCTTTTATCTCAACCTTTTTTTTTTTATAATAACCACCTGTTACCAGTTGCAAGTAGTTGGCTATTGCAATTCTACCAGAACTTTTTAAAAACCGAGCTTTCCTATCGCATACCCAGCCATGAATCCCTCGTCTACCAGAAAACGTCCATAATATGTGGTGAAATCCAAAATCATCTGTAATAAAAGGTATATTAAACAAATATAATTATTAATTTACAGTAAATTACTTAACCAGTTTATAAGATATAAGAAGTTTATAAGAATGAAAAATTACCTCTTAAAGCAGTATCTATAATTTTTAAAGCTATTGTCATATACTTCCAACATTTTAAGCAAATATTTGTTCCAGAACAACAAGTTCTAATTTCATCATAATCTGTGACATCAATATCAAATATCAATTCCTTCTGTGTTGCATAAAACACTGAATCTTTTTTACAAGCTGCAGGTCTAGAAATTTATAATACTTTTACAGTTAGTAAAAAAGAAGCTACTCGTTTCAATTTTATAAATGAAACAAAACCTTACGAAATATTGTAAACAGCACCCACATCAATTTTTCTAGGATGAGTATTTTGTACTGCTTGTTTCAACTCGCTGACTTTTTTATAAGATTGATTTCTTAAATATCTGTCATTTTCAAAATTTAAAGCGAATTCACGACAAGCCAACGTTTCTTCTAAATACAAATAGAGAATACCTCATTAAGCTGTTTCTTATGTATCATATTATATAGCAGATAATTGTAATAACTTTACCTTTGCCATAACTTAACCATGTAATCAGATCATTAAATGGAAATAATCTTGAAAAATATATAGAATTTATATCGTGCAAGTAAATTCTATCCATGAATAAGCTATAGCGATTCTAGTATATAAATTCTTTGCAAAAAACATTATTTAAATTATGAATATCATATTTAAATTTTGTTTACGTATTGAATACGTTGTAAAAATTGAAATTAATAAGGAAACCGTCATTTTAGTTTTTTTTTTTAAATATTTTTTTTTTTTAAATGTTTTTAAAATACTTATAACCTGATGCTTATTACTTAAGCTTTAATAGTATGTAAGTCTGATATATCTTTCGTTTTTAATTAAGCCCTAAAAGTGACGTCAAACAATGTGGGCTAATGTGTTCGCTCTTGGCCTATAATAGGCATTTGAAAATTTTCAAATCTCGATCGTGCTGCCAACATTCAACATGATTAATAAAGATCAAACGAAAATTTCGAACTCAACATGGCCCAACTTATTAGGTTATAATGTACTTTCACATTTATGAAATTTTGAATTCGCTCCTTCATTCGCGAGCTTCGTACTGGCACTTTCGCCTTAAAAATTGTTAAAAACTATAAAAACGTGGTCTCGTAGACAAATTCGACCGATTAAGAGCTCGAAGATAAGTTATATCGATAAACACTGTTATTCTGCATTAGCAGGAATATTTTTTCACATTTATAATAAACCATGGCTGATGAAGAAGCAAATGGAGATTCCGATGAAATTCAACAGGGAAAATCACAGAAAAGAACTGCAAAATATGATAGTGGAGCTGCAGATTTGGAAAAAGTTACAGACTATGCTGAAGAAAAAGAAATATCATCTTCCGAAGGCTTTACGAGTGTAAGCTTTCTCTTTTAACAAAGTACAGAATTTCCATTATAATATAAACAAAGTTAGCAAAAGCTAAATATTAAATTACTGTTCTAAGAGGCAGTAACATAATTTTTTTAAATTAATTAATAACATTTATTTAAATATTGCTTCATAGAAATTCTAACCTATAAAATCAAAGTAAATAATTATAGTCTTTAATAGACACTGATTTATATACATTTTATAATGATAAATATCCTTCCTTATGTAATAAAAAGTAATTAATTTAATGTTCATATGATTGATATATTTACTTGGAAGTTAAACCAGTATTTAATTCATATTTACTATTTAAATAATATAGGCGATGAGCATTATTGGTGACCGACGAAATAAGGAAGTAGCAGAAAAAAAAGCTAAAGAAAAGGAACTTTTAAAAATCTCTATTAATAAGGAGGATGTCGATTTAATTGTAAGTAAATAAACAATACATACTATTGTATATTACTCTTTTTTTCTAGTATCAGGAAGTTAAATTTATTCATATTTGTTTTGTAGATGAAAGAAATGGAAATCAATAGAAATTTAGCTGAACAAACTTTAAGAGAACACAGAGGAAATGTTGTAGAAGCACTAATCACATTAACAAGCTGAAAATTTTATTTAATATATATTTGGTCGATATGTATAAGTGACACAAAATATTTGTGACAAATATGTAAATTTGCAGATCCAATTATTTATTAACATAAAAAAGATCCAAAGAGAAATAAAAATATTCTTGGTTTTATACTTTTTAATACATATATATTTTTGTATGTTTATATATATTTATACTATACACAACAATGCATATGTGTATGTATATATATATATATATATACATGCGCGTGTATGTATATGCTCTTGTATGTTTGTCCATGAATTTCATTAATTGCTGATATACTTATACCACATATTTTTTTTATTCATTTTTGTTTGAAAGATTTTTTGGAAAATGGGTAAATAATTATCACATGTTTTATAATGAAAATGTAATTTATTTGATGTGGTGCAATGACTTAAAATAATGGAAAAATGAATGTATGAGCTGGTACTGATGAGCAGTGCTTTGCACCAAGGACTGCCGCTGTTATAATGTTTTTAACAAAAAGCTTCAAAGTTAAATGCAACATAAGCATGGAAGTGCATTGGACAAAGAAACATCGGCAATCCGTAGCACATTAGTACTGAATTCCATGATGAGGTAACATTTGTCTTACTTGTACTTAGTTTATCAAATTATCCAGTCATACGCTCATATATTCTTGCTGCAGATCGGTGTCATTAAACAATAACTTTCATTCGAACAATATTACCATTTAAGAAAATCGTTGATTATTACAAACTTCTTCATTATTAGTCAGACAGTCCCGAAATACAAATATACAAATTACTGCAAATTATTCAATTTTGTATGCGCGCGCGCGCGTGCGTTAGTGTATGCGTGTGCACATTCCTAAAATTCTTCTTTAAAACAAGCTTCAGTTTAATAAACGTAAATTTACACGTATAAACGCTATACACGAGACAATGGAAATTTACAAAACTCTTAGTCACACACGTAGCGATACTAAGCTAAAATTTAAATATCACAATGCGCAAACTAAAATACCTTGGTCTTTCAGAAAAAGGAACATGCAACGATCCAAAAAACATTACACAAGATCAGAATTTATCATAAATTGCATATTATGCTGAAGCTGAGTTTGATTTTTACAAAATATAAATATCATTGTTATTGTTATGTACATTAGAAATTTTAACGACTTTTCTATTTCAATGGGACCATCCGACATATCTCGATACTTAATGGATATTTTCACTGGCTGCCAGGATCGACTAATCAGGACGTAGCGTTAAGTTTCAAGAGCAGGAGTAAAGATACAGTTGCAATTGTTACAATGGACTTATCACAGAACATGTATGGCATTAATATTCATTATCTCGTCGTCATTAGTGTAATAATAGGGTATTAGATTTAAGACCTTGGATAAAACTAAGTTTGTGGATCAGGAAGCCAGCATAGTATTTAAACGATAATTATTGTTGTCTCCGGTTGCCCATAATTCAGCACGCACAATTTCTTTATTTTCCACCAATTGCGAACAATTAATTACACAAGACGATAGTTATTTCGTAATCATAATTGACTAATCCTCACTATACCACATTTTCAATAGCATTTTTACAATAGATTTTAAGATTTTTTTATGCTAAGAAAACGACGGAGTATCGATTCGCTCTTGAATTCGATCAATTATAAATAATTCAACAAATAAAATAAATTAAATATACATACCATTTTTTTACATTTTAAGCCAATACGATCGTTGTTTTTTTTTTTTTTTTTTTTTAAATTATGGACAACCTTAAAATTTATAATGAAAACAAAATCGCGTCTAATATTTGATATAAATTTTATAAATTGCATTTACAATATCGAGGAAGAAAATTGAGAAAAGTGCCTGATTACTTGTTATTAAGATTTATCAAGATATGTAAAAAAATAATAATAATAATAATAATAATGATAATAATAATAATAATAATAGTAATAGTAATAGCAATAATAATAGTAATAATAATAGTAATAAAAATAAAAATAGAGAGAGAGAGAGAGAGAGAGAGAAGAAAAATAATGGTAAGATAAAATAAAATAAAAAAAAATAAAAAAAGGAGAATAAGATAGGACAGTTGTAGTTGTAGAGGTGGCGTAATGTAGGGGGAACGGGAAGGGGGTGGTGTCGGGGGTGTAGGTGGTTAAGAAAAATAATAATAGGAATATCTGCAGGCAAAAAATATACAAAAATACAGGGCACAGTTTGCGCATAGCGTTAATCGTAATTATAATTGTAAATATTGAGAGAAAGAGATCATATAAAACGCTAACTAGAATCATTTACTCCATTCTGGAAGAGTTTGATGATTTACAATTAAAAATTACTATCCGGTAATAAAGAAAGTGTCTAGAGCCCCCCCCCCCGAGAGGAACCCACTCCGAGGGTTCGAGCCAGACTAAAGGCGGCTGGCTACTCTTCTTAGTACGGGAGCTATGTATATATCTCGTTCGATCCGCTGACAAAGGAACAAAATGGTTAATTAATTGTCTGGCCGACGGCTATCACATCGTCTCCGTGTTATCTCGTGGCGGCAACGTTAGCGTGAACGTTAGCGGCAACGTACCGGCGAGCGGGGCGAGCAGCGAGCTTCGATCGATCGTCTTGGTCCTCTGTTGGCTGCTCCGATTTCATTTGTTTTGTCGTTTTCGTTCTTTTTTCGTTTTTTTCCTTTCTTTCTTTCTTTTTTTTTTCTTGCATTTTTTGTTTTTGTTTTTTTTTAGCTTTTGTTTTTTTTGCTCTTCAATTGCTTTGCTTTTAAATATCAGCGCGATGTGTTATCAATGTGGAAGCGAAAGGCGGAATGATGACGGCCCACTCATTATTGCCGGCCTCGAAGAAATAACAAACGCTCCTGGTGCTGATCGCTGGTCCTGATCAGATGAACAAGCGTCCAGCAAGTATCGGCCCGTCGTCCCCCGTTGTCATCCGTCGTCGTCCCCCGTCGTCCTCCCCCGTCGTCGGCTCGTCGTAACTGGTCCTGGCGAACGAGGGAGACAGCCAGCGCCCTTCCCTGCAGCGGCGTCGGCCGAGCGAGTCGTACATCGGCTCGGCTTCTTAAGGAACGAATCAACGACTTCATTTTAACGAGTTTGCCATGCGTTCGAATTACTCTACGTCATTGCTCGCGTTGTCTCCCTCTTCTCGCTCGTAATAATGAGCGCTTGCGAGGAAAGGTGCACGCACGCACACCGAGCCTTTCATCTCCTTACTACTACTACTACTACTCTCTCGGCGGTTGCACACGCACACGCACACGCACCAACTCTCTCTCTCTCTCTCTCTCTCTCTCTCTCTCTCTCTCTCTCTCTCTGTATGTCTCTTTCAGGCGAGCGGGCGCTCTTGGCCGAGTACTGCATCCTCGCGTCCTACTACCCCGACTGGCCATCAAACCATCACTTTCATTCGTTTTGTCCCATTCCTTCCTTCCTCCCTTCCTCCTCTCTTTAACATCTCATCATTGTTTCATATTTCTCTCTCCACTAGACACTAGTCGTCGAATCATCTCTGTCTCTTAGATATAACTTGTGTGTTTATCATTTTAAGTGGCTCAAAGGCTGGCACACTAGGAAACATTTATTTAACACTACTCCCCTTTCACTTTGCACGATAGTCAAGAAGAATGTAATAGAGGCGGGGGCGATGTTGTTGTACCCGGAGCTAGGGGTGACTGCTTTCAGCTTTGTTTAACGCGCTTTCTTGGCGGTCCAATGGGTGGAATCTGTTGGGTGGCGAGAGCCCGAAAAGCCTCCGCTATCAAGTTTGGGTGCGAACTTACCATCGACTTGAATCCCGTCGTTTCCATCACATCTGTCGCGTGCCTGAAACATCAAGATTTTTGTTTTTGTTTTTGTTTTTTTTTTGTTTTTATTCCCTTTCATTTCTTTTTCACGTTGATTGCATATTCTCTTTAGCCGAATGCTTTAGGGCATATAATGCAATGCGCAACGGAAGAGAAACAACGGTAAAGTGATGAAGAATGAATGAACGGAATTTGGCTTACGTATTTATAAAGTCTATAGCCTGCGCCTTCAGTTGATCTGCACTGTGAAGATCGGCAAGAATGAGAATATCGGCTGCGTTTTCAATGGCTAAACTCGTACAAAGCGCCTCCTCACACATGACCTTCAACCTCTCGAGGGCGTATTTGTCAGCGGCGGCGAGAAGATCGTCAGCCATCTTCTCGAGGTTCGCGGCCTTCCCTGTGTAAATGAATCGCAGCATTTCTCTGAATACGTCTTGTTCGACGTCGGTTATGTCGACTCTGTTCTGCTTTCTCTCTTCCATTTCGTGCTCGAACATGGCTGAAAAGACCGGACTGCGCGCTGCAAATGAAACCAAACCGACTCCATTAGCTCGACGACTAGCTTACAAAAAAACAAGAAAAGAAAAGAAAAGAAAAGAAAAGAGGGGATTCTCGTAATCTTGGATTAGCCAGTCAATATAATATAAAAGGGTCACCTTCGTTATTTAAAAATCAATGCGAGTAATATCCGATTACTATGAAATGCATTTGCAAATCAATCGGAGTCGATGTTGCCAAGTTGAAAATGAAAGAATAGAAGGATAAGGAAAAGGAGGCCAATGGAGGCCAAATTAAATAAATAAATGAGTTTTATTTTAATAGGAGCGTTAGGAATCGGGTCTGCGTTCTAGATTGTATTTTGTATGAGTATAACGAACGAAGGGCAATCAGAGCTCGTGTGTGTTAGTTAGTGCTTAGTGGGAACGACTGACTGGTTGACTGGTTGACTGGTTGACTAGATGACTGGATGGAATGGGGGGTGGGGGGCTATTGGGATTATTGGGATTATTGGAATTATTGGGAACGCGGGGGGGTGGGGGCGGGGGGACAAAAGAAACAGGAAACTGACCAGCCAATATCGCCTTGTGGGCCTGGAACTCCTTGCCGCAGACGGTGAGCGTGACGTCGCTGAATTTTTGGTTTTCGAAGAGGAGCCCAAGATCGTCCGGCAATCGGCATTCGGGCACCTTAAACTGTATCGTGTTACTCTGGCCGGATATATTGACGCTGTCGGCTACGACGCTAACCTAGAAAGATAGGCAAAAAGAGGCGTTTGTCGCAGTGTGAGAAGCTTCATGACGACAGGTGATCGTAAAGCTTTCGAAAATTAAGGTAATAACACAACATACAAAGGTATATACCTCACAGAATATCGTGAGTTTGTCATCTGGCAGCAAACCATTCGCTTCGTCTAAAAGGAAATCTCTCCTTATGAACTTTTTGAAGCCCCAGTCTTTCCCCTGAACAAACCTGTACGCTCGCTGGCTTTCTGTAAATACGTGAAGAAGGGAAGAAAAAAAAAATAATTAAAAAAAAAAAAAAAAAGGAAAAGAAAGGAAGAGAAAAAATTGAGGATATTTACTAATCATTGGTTTGGTATATTTTATTGTCATCGTTAATCGTCTATTTATTTTAATCGTCTTTCTCTATCGTTTTTCCATTCGAGCGAATTTAATTTCGATAGATAAAGGAGATGCTGCTAATTATCATCAACAGTAAGTCCAATATTATCGAGGAATAAATAATTTGGCCGTCCCTCTGCCTCTTCGGGGCCATCGACGAATAAATAAATAATTGCCACTAATCGGGGCTAAACGAGTATCGAGTACTGTTTACGCTGCTTGCCGGTCGGGGACGCGCTTCAAACGATAGATAAGACATAATACGTAAACGAGTCGATGCAAGCTATTAACGGTAAATAAGACATTTACTTACCCATCGCTTTGGTTTCTTCTCTTTTGGCATTAAGAATAGAAAATTTGAATTTGGCCCTCACTTCCGATTTGTTGCATGACACGAGAAGTAGATACAGAGACAAATAGTCCTTGCTTTCCTCGTCCAAGCCTTTTGGATTGACTCTTAGGCACCTGCGGGCAAACGCAATCGTTAAGGAACGCATTTTAATTGAGCTTATCGAATCGATCAGAGTTTTTTTTATTTTTTATTTATTTTTTTTTTATTTTTTTTTTTATTTGTTGCAAAAACAAACCTGTTTGGGAGAGAGGGGAGGGGGGCATTAAAAAAGGTAGCGCCGTACGGAGAAGCGAACCGAGAGAGTGAGAGAGAGAGAGAGAGAAGGTATCGCCTGCCTTTCTTCTGTTTTTACGTTTTCGTTTAGAGCATCTCTGCGTGGCGATCTCAAGCAAGAGGCGACATCGTTGTATCAGAAGAAGAAGAAGAAGAAGAAGAAGAAGAAGAAGAAAAAACGCTTTAGCCGAGAGCGAGTAATATAGAAAGATGAAGGAAACAAAGGAAAAAAGACGGAAAAATACGTCGACGTAATTAACACGTGCCAAACAGGTATCCGACAGCGCATTTCAAGGTGCTCTAATACGTCGATAAGTCATGATGTCGCCTTGCATTGCCAATGCAATGGGCAATTTATTCTAGCCGCGATTGAATGCTAATAAAACGCCGTATTCCGCACTGGCGATACTTTAAATTTCCGCGGCTACTACACCGATTACGCAAACGAAGCTTCTTCATCGTCGTCATCTTCATCATCATCATCATCTACTTTTTCTTCTTCTTCTTCTTCTTCTTCTTCTTCTTGGGTGGCCTGCTTTTTTTCTCTTCGTCTATTATTTTGTCTTTTATTCGAGTGCGGCAAATCGAACTCGCAGGACTTTGTGAAATAAATTGCAATTATAAGAAGCATCAACGAGCCATTACGTTTGTCTTTAATAACGTCGAATTTTCAACAACAAAAGGCTGCTGCTGCTGTTGCTAATGCTGTTGCTGTTGCTGTTGTTGCTGCTGTCACTTCGTCTTGCGATTCGGGGTGTAATAATTGACGAAATACCGACGGGAATGGGAACCGTAATCGTAATTTCGCGCCAAGCTTTCGAATAGCTCGTCAATTATTTACGAGTACATCATAAACTTATTATTAGCCTTACGTTATAGGAAATAGTTGAAGACAACTTACCATTTGAGTTTATCGTTTGCTCCTGCAGAGAACGTTGACGACTTTAAGACTTCGCCCATCTCCTCGCGGCAGAAGCTGAAGTTATTTATCGTCCACATGTAGCTGAACTTGACCACCTTCACCTGCGCACACAAGACCTTCAAATGAGACACCGCATCAGTGTTGGTCATTATTAAGCTAGTCTAACGTTAAGTCGCAGCTAGCTATAGATGCTCTCGAGACGGAGGCACGAGGTATCTCGAATATTAATAATCCGCTACCTCGTCAACTACGAATCGAATTTAAGCGTATTCGCTTCGCGGTCTAGCCCATAATAATTAATGACTCCCGTAGCATTAGTTAATTGCATTATAATATGAATGTAGGTGCATAAAGGCCCGGGTGGTCCGCTCGAGGAAAATAATGCGGAACGGAGTCGTTTTACAGCCAAGCGTCATATATATATATATACATAGATGCATAGAATCACAGATATATTGATACATATATACATACATTATCATGAATCGAGTGACATAAATAATAATATAAAAAAATAAATAATACGAACGATTGTTTTGAATTAAGTAGGCAATGAATGAATGACAGCGCCTGGAGTGTCGGGGGGGGGGGGTAATAAAGAGCTCCATAGGAAGATTTGGTCAGATATATTTGGCAAGTAATAATAATGATGATGATGATGATGATGATGATGATGATGATGATATGATAATAATAATAATAATAATAATAATAATACTAAGTAATAGTAATAATAACAGTAATAACAGTAAATAATAACAATAATATCGTTATGTAAGTGGCAAAATCACTTTGAACGACAAGGAGAAAAAGTCCATTAAAGCCAAACGAACGGGCGGTGCGTCAGGTGGCGGAGGTGGAGGTGGTGGAGGTGGAGGTGGAGGTGGTGGAGGAGGAAGCGACGGTGGTGGGCACGGTGGGGAAGTCCATCTGTCCGTGTCCGGGCGTCTCTAGCAGGGTTGTGTGCGCGACTACTACGACGACCCTGGACTCACTCGAAAGCTTTAATAATCGTGGACACGTGTGCGCCGCGCACATAAGTCAGGGTCGAAATGAACTTGGTCTTTTTTACATAATAGTCACAGCTTTTTATACGCGACGCGGAAACCGTCGCTTCGACAGATAGACGGACACGGCGGAGGAGGTGGCGCTCGTGCGCGCGTGCGCGACCGATATAACGGTGAAAACGATAGATTAGCGAGCGTGTGTATATATATATATATATATATATATATATACATTTCAAATGAGACTCCTCTCCTCGGTTTCTACTCATGGCGAATTTCCTGTTATCCCTCCTACGTTTCGTTCCGCTCGTCGCCGCGTCGTTTCCATCGAGGAAAACGAGCTGCTACTGACGACTGCGTCTCTATCTGGCCTTCCTCCCTGCTCGCCCCTCGGAAGCACATTTTCAATTAGTCTAATTGATCGATCGATGGCGAAACCACCCTCCTGCCTGCCTGCCTGTTTTCGACCACGACTCTTCCCATCAACATCCGAGGCTCTCATTCGCCCAACAACGCATTCCGACTCTCCTTCATGATCCCCGATGACTAACCGACTGTCACTGGCAAACAATATCACGTCAGCGTTGACAATGTCTTCTCTGTGTGCAGCTCTCTTCTGCGGACATATGGGGAAGCTGCAGGTTTTCAAGACAAGTCCTCGGATCGTTTTCTCTGGCTGAATAACAAAGGCACTCTCTTTATTGATGGCGGGCGAGTTCGGCCGAATATTGGTCGAGAAAAAACTATCGGCCAAATTGATTAAAGCCCGGGGTGTGCGCCAACTACCCTAAATAAACGTAATGTGTACGTAATATGAGCGTAACGACGGACGCGCGGCTCGCCGTTCGACAATAATCTGAGCGCAAAGGGCTGAACGGGGCATTTATGGGCGTTCACGTGTTCTGTCGTTACGTATGTGCCCTACCCACCCAACCGAGTCTGTCTCTCTTCCCAGTACCTCCCACGCCCCCACGTCTCACGCCCCTCGACCCTCGCACCAATTCACCGACCACGACGACACTCCTATTCTCCTCCCTCAGCCAAAACCTCTACGTTCACTGCTCTCTGAAAATAATGCCGCATAAAAGAGACTGAAGAGAAAGAGCGGTCGAGCGCGGGAGGGGGTTGGGGGAGAGTCGACGAGGAGGTTGAGGGCGGCAGGCAAGCTGCAGAATAAAAATGTGAAAAGAAGATGTGGAGAGTTTCTACTGTAGAAGAGAAATCCGTGAGTTTGTCGTCGTAGTCCCCTGTACGCAGTCCCCCTCCCCGCTTCACTACCATCATCAGCATTCGTTGCTGCAGAGCATTTGTACAGCAAAGGGGGAAAAAAAAAGGAGATAAACATCGAGAGAAGAGAGACGTGAACAAAACTTATCTTGTATCCGTGAACAATCTGCCATCCTTTGAAAAATCAGCGGTGGACCGAACGAGTGCGACAGAGCGGATCGAGCTTGAGGAACGAGGAAAAGATGTAAAAGAACTTGGGAAGGGAAAGGGAAGGGCGCGGAGTGGAGGCAGGCGGTCGGCCGAGAGAGAGAGAGAGAGAGAGAGAGAGAGAGAGAGAGAGAGAGAGAGAGAGAGAGAGATAATGAGCGGTGGGGTATAGGGGGAAAAAAGAGGAACACGAGGTCGAGCCCCCAGGAGTCAACGATCTATGACATCACGACGGGTCGTACGACCTTGGCGAACGAACCGATGCTGAGAGCCAAATCCATTTGACTGCTACGAATAAGCCTGCGCCTAAGTACATGTGTATGCGAGCACGTGTTGACGCGCGCGTATGTATAGGAAAAGAGAAAATGCGTGCGTGCCTACGTGCCTGCGGTCAACGTCGCCCCGATTTATTTATTTATTTATTTATTTATTTATTTCTATACGTATTTTTATTTGTATAATTACATTTTTTGTTCTTCTTCTTTTATTTGGTAGCGCGGAAACAACGTTGCAATGATGCTTTATCGATGAAAGCGACGGCAATAGCGTCACACAATCGAGATCGCGATACCGAATTACGTACGTGGCGGCGATCCCAACAAACGTAGATACGTATATACATATATACCCGCGCGCGCGCGCGCGTACACGCACACACACACATATATATAATACATATACATATATTACGTATTAAGCACGAGTGCGAGTCCGAGAAATAGGTGTGCGGTAGTGGTAAATTACGGAATCCGAAGAGTATTTTTTTATCTCTATCGATTTACCTGCTACTCCTCTTCGAATACGGCATTATGCATAGCCGTCCTCGTTGAATAATTTTGAATAATTATTGATAAATGCGGAATCGAATAATTGTACGGCTCCGTAGAAATAAGAGTTTGCAGCTACTGATTATACAAACATTAGCGGCATTGCTAATCTGAAACGCCGTTTATTCGCGTTCGGCTGATTTAGCCCTTCGTGCGTCGGGATGGACGTCACCGTCGCATAAAGAGAGCGCACGCAGGGTTTACAAATAATGCCCAAGTCGAGAAAAATGTATTCAATTGAGCGGAGGAGGGCACTCGAAAGCCCGATATTGCCAACACGAGACGACACGAGCAGACACGAGCCGACACGAGCCGAGACGAGCCGAGACGAGGAAACACGAGGCAACGGACGCCCTATGACTCTATCGGACCATTACCATTAACGTTGGACGAGGCCGTCGGGCGCGTATGGCCCCGCCGAACGTATGCGCGCGCTCAACCTCATATTCTCTTTATCTATTCTCGAATCGATATTTTCCGTGCCACGAAACGCGTACGTTTATAGAAACCGTTAAAATTGGCCTCTCGCTAAAACGAAGCATTTAGGCATACTTTCATTGCCGTAAATTTCAATTCGACAAGGACGATTTCCTTTATCCCCCTTTTGCCCCCAGCCCCTTATGCGAGAGAGGGATCGATCGATCGATCCCTCTCTCGAGAGCAACCTTAATCTGCAAATTGTATTTTAAGCCCCGATAGGAGGGCGCGCGAACGTTACGCGGGGGAAGGTATCGATAATGCAAGAGAACCGGGAGAAATGACAATGCAAACGAGTTATTTCAGTATTCGGAATCTCGAAAGAGATAAGTACGAGAGTAAACTATTATTGAAGTGATTAGCGAGTTCAACGAACTTGTCGAAAAGACGGAAGGTTTATCGCAAGGAAAGGAGGCGATTGCGCTGTCGACGACCGCAAGGAGGCCGTACAGCACCAGCGCTTTATCCGATTCGGCGAGTCTGTGTTCTCATTCCCCTCGCCCGCCCTTGCCCGCGTCGCTTTTATCTATCTAACCGTGATTGTCGAGAAGCAAGCTAGGACGAGCAGAGCAGAGCAGAGCGAGCGAGCGAGCGAGCGCGATACTTAATAAATATTAAGTGCGCGAGGCACCAACGGATAGAGAGAGAGAGAGAGAGACGAGAGACGAGAGACGAGAGAGAGAGAGAGAGAGAGAGAGAGACGAGAGAGAGAGACGGGAGAGAGACGAAAGAGGTTGCGAATAAGCGAGGGAAGCAGGGAAGGGAAGAGGGAGACGGAAGAGTTCAACGTACGCGAGCCTCGGTAATCACCAATACACCGCGACCACTCGCGCTCTTCCCCTTTAATTTCTTTTTTGTAAAGGATGGATACACGAAGGAGGTTCGACCGGGGGTCACTCCGGTGCTGGGCGGAAGCCTCGTTAGCTCAATTCTCGGAGTCGAGTCATTTGAATTGCGCGTCGCTAATCAATCGACAATTGCCGGGCACCCGAGAAGAGCCTGCGCGGGAGGAAGACCAAAGGGATAGGAAGGGTTAGGAAGCGTCAAGCAGGCAGGGGGGACAGGCAGGGTGAGGGTGAGCGTGAGGGTGAGGGTGAGGGTGAGGGTGGGGGAGGGGGAGCATCGTTAATCGGCTAGGCAGCCGACGAGGACGGAAACGGAACGGCGCGCCGACGCGTCCTCCCGATGCTTTTGACAGGACAGCAGTAGCCCGAGGCATCGGTTACGCAACGAGCGCCCGGAGCGCGTAACAGTCGTTAATCAGAGCCGTAGGACTGGCCGGGAAAGCGGCGCGCGAGCCTTTGGCCGCGAGTCGCTGCTCAGGTGGATGCGGCGGACAGGGACATCGCGCGGCGGTCGACGCCCTCCGAGTCATTCAACCCGCTGCTCGTGCACACGGCCTTGAATCATCCGAGGTAAGAGCGGTGACCGCGACGGGCCCCGTCGAGAAGACAGGGGAGAAGAACGCCAGCGCTCGCTCCCGCTTCCGGTTACCCAGAACTCCGTCGACTCCCCTTTTCTGGCATTCCTTTTTTTTTCTCCACATCATTATTATTTATTCCACCCCGCCCTATCCCCTCCCCCGCCCCCCAATCTCATTTAATCGTTCTTCCGTCGGTTACTTTGCCGAGCTCTCGTCGCGCGCCCTCCCCCCTCTCTCTCTATGTCTGTCTGTCTGTCTCTCTCCGTCACGCAGCACTCCTTTACGCATGATACTTTCCGACCGTCGGGATAACCTTCGCCGACGAGAACGTCGTATTTTCGTACGGTATGGTCTCGTCGTCTTGCCCTGCGCCATCCGAATACGAGCTCAAGTTCTCGAGGAATCGGAAGGTACCCCAAAAAGCCCCCCCCCCCAACCCGAGCGTTTCACCGCTGATCCCGCCGTACGACGGTTAAAGTTCATCGACACTCGAGAGCTGAATTTCAATGTGTATAAGATAAAATCGCTCCGTGTGGGCTTTCTGCGTCGGCGAGACTATGCCTCAACTACGCCCACGTGTGTGTGTGTGTATGCGTGCGTGCGTGCGTGCGTGCGTGCGTGCGTGCGTGCGTGCGCAATTGTAGGATGAGTTGAGCCGCGCCCCGCCATTGTGGCAAGCGCGCACTCGCGTTTCCTTCCTCTGTCCCTCCGCGCTGTGCCGCCCCGAACGATAGCGCCCGGCATGCCCTTGTCGCCGGCCTCACCCCACGCGCGCACGAGTTTCGTATGCCAATGACTCCCGAGATATCGATGCTAATAAAGTAGAATTTGCGCGCGAGGTGAATGCGCACCGCCGACGGGGTTTTTCAATCTTATAATAATCGTTTTACAACTCCGTCTCGTCGACAGACGATGGAAGCGGCATCGAGGAGTCGGACAGGCTCTCGCAGGCTCTTTACATGGTGAGAGTGCGAGGAGTGTGCGGGGAGAGTGCGGGGAGAGTTCGAGAGCGTCATTGTATGTATGCAGTTTAAGTAATACAAGCAAGCGGTGTCGCCAGTGACGGTGCCCGGACTCGATTCATTTCACTACTACTACTACCACTACTACTACTTCTTTTTCTTCTTCTTCTTCTTCTTCTTCTTCTTCTTCTTCTTCCTCGATGGTATGTGAAAAATCCAGCGAACCCGAGAAGCGTATTTCATTTAAATAAAGTTTCCGGTAAAGACCCATTCCGTGGAGGAATAATATTGTCGCAGGAGTCTAGTGGTAGTAATAGTTAGTCGCCTCCCCGCTGAGCACAGAGATTTTTCGAAGGGACGGTGAGGGGGCGGGGAGGTTCGTCGACGAGGTCTAGGATGGAGGATGGAGGAGGGAGGAGGGAAGAGAGGGGCTATTTGCGCTAGGAAAGCGAGGGGAGGGATTAGTTAGCGAGCGAAGCGGCATCGGCTGCCTAGAGGGAGGCCGAGCATGATGCACGAGTAGTGCAAGATATCTAGTTGCAGGTCGTTCACTTCGCTCGCGAGGGGACGCAGCAGTAAAAATAGATTCGAGAGAGCGCACGGCGAACGCGTGCTCTCACGCACACGAGTGCCCACGAGCGTTAGGTGGAGGGGAAAGAAGGGAGCCGTGTGTGGCTGAAAATGTGTGAACAGTGATGGGCCTCACACGGCTCACCTACGTCTGCCGACGATTACTAGCACAAGTCGTAGTGCAAGTGGTAGTAGTAGTAGTAGTGAGTAGTGTATGGTGAAGGGTGAATAGTGAGCAGTGGGTAGTGAGTGGTGAGGAGTGAATAGTAATAGTAGTAGTAGTAGTAGTAGTAGTAGTAGTAGTAGTAGTAGTAGTAGTAGTAGTAGTAGTAGTAGTAGTAGTAGTAGTAGTAGTAGTAGTAGTAGTAGTAGTAGTAGTAGTAGTAGTAGTAGTAGTAGTAGTAGTAGTAGTAGTAGTAGTAGTAGTAGTAGTAGTAGTAGTAGTAGTAGTAGTAGTAGTAGTAGTAGGAGGAGGAGGAGGAGTAGTAGTAGTAGTAGTAGTAGTAGCGACAGGAATAGTAACACTGGTGGTCGTGCTTGTAGTACGTACCTGCGTATAACACCAGTTTTCGGCGACGGGAGTATTGACTTCCGGTGGCGGGGGGCTCGGTACACGGCTTACCGCCATGCTACTGCTGCTGTGCAAGTTCGAGCTCACCCGCGACGTCTGAGGCGCACAGTCGCTCACGGAAAGCCTGCAACATTAATAATTTCATGCCATGTTAGTCGCTCGCCCATCTATTTCCTTTTGGCTCCTCATCCCAGCGGCCTTCCTCGGCACACGGTGACGGGCACAAGGATTATTATATTAAATAATTTATGCAAACAATTAATTATAATAATTGCCAAATAGCTCTTAAATTCAAATAATCTATGCGAATTACCTTAATGAAAAAAAAAAAAGGAAAAAAAAAAGCTCCCTGGGCTCCACTACATGGGAGTAGGTATTTATCAACAGCCTTTTAAAGATTGAGCATTATTGCAGCGCTCTAAATTTTTTAAATAGCAAACGCACTATGAAGAGTTTCGAAATATCTCTTGTGCTATAAAGTTTGGATGGGGTCATGAGAAACGAAGTGGTGAGAGGTCATCGACGTGGAACGAACGAACGAACGCCCGTTGCCTCAGATGGCTCCTCGAGACAAAAGAATATCGCGCCATGTATAGAAGAAAAAAAAGAAAAGAGGAGTTTATTGGAGATAGAGATATATATATATATATATATATAGAGAGAGAGAGAGAGAGAGAGAGAGGACTGAATCGGTCTAAGAAAAAATCGCAGTTGCGGGTTGTGAGGGTGGTAATGGTGGTGGTGGCGAGAACGGTGGCGGCGTCGACGAAGACGAAGACGACGACGACGACGACGACGACGTCTATGTAAAACCCGAGAAGAGAGAGAGAGAGAGAGAGAGAGAGAGAGAGAGAGAGAGAGAGAGGATGCGAAAGAGGCGAAAAAAGAAAAAGGGTATGCAGGACACGCGACGGTGCTCACGTGCGCCAAGTACTGCGCGTAAATACTCGGGCATCGAGTGCATTAGCCCCGCAGGTTCATCGGACCTGCAGCCGCCGCTGTTGCTTCGGTCAGCTCAACGAGAAGAGCTCGAGTTGCTGCAACGACGGCTTATGCATCTGACCGCCCAATTTCCATTCCTCATTTCCCGCTGCAATGCGCCATGCGCACAATCGCCTTGCGTTCCCGAAGAATTCACCGTCACCGCCGCCGCCGCCGCCGCCGCCGATCGATCGATCCTCCAAATCGCGCTATAAATTTCGAAGCCGCGCACGGGGCCGCCCCCTGGAGTCCTACTCCACCGTCTAGGTACCACTGGCGTCATGAGCCAACGGCGATTACTGGCTACCTGACACACAGCTACACGTTGTTTGTAATTCACGAGAGCCGGTCAGAGAGCGGGAAGGGAGGAGGAGAGATGGAGGATTTACGGATGTCGAGCCGCGCTCGGCTGCGATCGCCGCTGCCAAGAAGAACAAAGGGTCGACTCCGCGGTGAAACGCAAATTTTTAAGGACGGACGATTGTAAATTTGGGTCAGAATTCGACGAGTGGTCTCGGGATCGAGGCCAGCTCAGCCGGGGAATGCCAGGGCATGATGGCGCTCGCCATCAGACCACCGATGCTGCCAAACAACTCGTGTAGATGCGTCGTGGTCGCCCGGTGCATCGGGGCTCGGCTCGCACGACAGAACCCCGTTTCATTAATGAGCCAGCATCTCTTCCTTCCTTCCCCCCCCCACTCATCAAAGAATAGAATAAAAAATACTGGCAACCGGGAGTAGCTGACTTTGGTAACCAAGGAGGAACACGTAGGAGGAGATGCGCCAGCCTAGGGTTGGTTGGTTGGCTGGCTGGCTGGACGTACCCACTACCACCTCCACTACGAGACATTTTATTTCTCTGCCGCCTCGTCAGATATCCTACCGAGGATCGTACTCGAGGGAGAAGCGCGACTAAAGAGATTTTCGTACACTCAGGCCAATCACGTTACAATGAGATCGCCAAGGAATCCATCGTCCTCGTCATTGTACTCGTTTTAACCACTATATATATATATATATATATATATATATATATATCGGGTACGGGGATCTCCGAGGAAATAATCTGCATACGCAGTTAGGGCCGTCGATATAGATCGAGGCTTATTTTTGCAAAATACGGCTCGAGCGAGCGTGGCCCGAGGCCGGTCTAACGTATACTTTCACCTTCCTTTCTCGCTTGCCGAGCTGATGCACGGGCGAGTAGGCTAGGTGGGGGGGGGGTAGTTCGAGAAGAAACCCACTGAAATGGGATAGAGAAATAATCCGCCAGAACGGATTAGAGATCGAGCGGCGGTGCCGTAGGCGCAGGCCAAACGAACGCGCTTGGAAATTTGGAAATCTCGGCTGGCTGTGCTCTTTTTCGATCCTTACTTTCATGGACTAGAAAATGAGTGAAACTGTTCCGCAAATAAAGAACTTTCACCTCGCTCCCGAGATTTCAGAACGGATAATGATAATGATAATGATAATGACTAGTGGAAGTGGGCGGGGGAGAGAGCGGGGAAAAAAGATCGGAGATCGGGGCGATTCCCACGGATCGATCGGCCCTCGCCTCGTCGTATCCGCCACCGCCACCCTCTCGAGACTCGCAATTTCACGTCCCGGTATCACTACTGAGCGGCGGTCTGAGCCCCCCCCCGCTCGCCCCACGAATCCCTCCGCCAGCCAATCGCCCGCCCATCGGCGAGTCACGTACGGGAGCATTCCCCGTTTCCGAGCGGACATGGACAATCGCATCTCCCCCTTCGTGCTCCTTCTCTACTTATTAATCGGTAACGTCGGGAGCGTCGGGAGCAAGGAGGTCGCGAGCTCCGTCGTCCCCGTCGTCTCCGTCGTCTCCGTCGAATTCTCCTCGTAATTGAAACGGAATATAATATTAAGTCGACGGGCCGCGCCGCGCTCATTTACGGTCTCTTCTTCAACCATTAGCCGTACTCGTTTCATTGGAGCCCGGCGTTTCTTTGTCCCCGATAAATCTCAATATCTGACCTCGATAATCTCTCCTAAAAGCGCTCCTCGGCCGCCGGGTATCGAGCGCACCTCCAAATATCGAAACTAAGGCGGCGCGGGCGAGGAAGGCCCTCGTCCTCCTCCCCCTACTCTGCCGTCGCCAACGCGGCCGACTCTCTTTGTTTCTCGAGAACGAACGCCCCCGAACGAACGCTCCCGAACGTACGCTCCCGAACGAACGCTCCCGAACGAACGCTCCCGAACGAACGCTCCCGAACTCGCTGGGAAGGACAGTATGTCGTCAACTATAACCTTAAGCCCTTAAAGTTTTACAAGGATCCAGCAGTCGAACGCTAAGTCGCTCAAAGGCTCAACCTCGCCCTCGTTTCTTTGCCTTCTTATCCTCCTCCTCCTCCTCCTCCTCCTCCTCCTCATACCCCACCCCTCCCCGCCGCTGACAAACCGCGGTCCCTCCCCTTCCCTACGCCGCCCTATGTACAAATGCGCTATGTACAGTTAGACTGTCACGACGAGTCTTGGCCATCAGAGGTGCGTACGCTCGCCGACGTTCATGCGTGCGTGCGTGTGCGTTCGCACGCGCAGTCCCGATAAATATCGGATAATTGATAAGGACGTTACCGCTCGCCACCGGCGTACGGTCACAATACCGTCTTAATCCCTCCCTCCCTCCCCCCGCCCGTCCGGCCACAGCCCTCACATACGATATGCCCGAGCTTTGGAAAAACGGAATGATCGGCTGAATAATTCGAGTGGAAAGCGATAGGCACCGGAAAAGATGCAGCGGATCGATGACTTTCGCTCGGATCCCGGACCCGCAGCCCCCGAGAAAGTAATTAATTCATCGGCAACGATAATAATTTACATGATTGTCGTCGGGACAACGAACGAGTTTCTGCGTGGCGATTCCGTCAGAATAATTCGGGGAATAATTCGGCGGAGCCCTGGTTTCGCGTGACCCCCTCCTCGTTCCGGTCGCCGGTACCCTCCCCAATCCGCCCCACTCCCCTCGCACACATACGACAACGGCAGACTCATCCCCAGCGGACCACAACTAATAGAAACACGTAACCGACTTTGGGCGCTTTCTCGGGCCCGACAAATGCGGGTATACCATAGTCGTCCTCGTCGTCATCAACGCCGCTGCCGCCGACGCCGCCGCCGCTTTCGTTTGCCTCTCCTCCGCCTAATTGCAAAGACTTCAAACGAGGCACGAGCTGATTTCACTTAGCTTCCTCGTTTTCACCGACGACCACTCGTTCTACTTTCCCCTGAGGTGATGCGCGCGCCTCCTTCGCCCCCCCCCCTCTCGCCATCTCGCCACCGCCAACGCCAACCTTATTCAGCCTATCGCGCCGCCCCCCTCCTACTACTCTTTCTAACACCGGCTCACCCACCCACTCGACCCCGCTGCTGCCGCCACCCGCTTTATCTGCCAGGAAACATATGGTCCGCTCCATTTCTCATACCTGCACGTCCCCAAGACTTCGGAACCTTTTTTCTCTCCTTCGTCTCGCCGACCGAGAGAGAGGGAGAGAGAGAGAGAGACGCGAGAGGCGAACTGAAAATGCCACGGTTAACGATCGAGACTCGGATCTTCGGCTCTTTTCTTCCTTCGAATAACTCGTTGCGTCGCCCTGACGCCACTCACGATCGATCGCACCGGGACCCGAGATCGAGAGAACGGCGTGCCGAAAGCGAGCCGCTCGTTTCACCCATTCATTGGATTCGTCGCGGGGGGATAATTCGGGGTCGAAGGGCGCGCGACTGATCGATCGTATCGCCTTGGCACGCAAAGTACGCCGAGCGAATAGTAGGAAGTGCACGAAAGTAGTCTGGAAAGCCTCGAGCATGCGAGAGTGAGCGCGCGCGCGCGCGAGAGAGAGAGAGAGAGAGAGAGATGCGGATAATACATTGACGATTTCGATAGAGCCGAGAATGAGGCGAACTTTGCATTCTGTTAGTGTGGAGCGAGGACGAAATTGGGAGACGGGGGCGCACGGTGACGGTGACGGTGACGGGCGACGGTGCCGACGGCGACACAGTAATAACGTTGCGCGTCCCGAGGCACTTGACAATTCGGGCTGAGGTCGCCTCCCAGGCCGATCTAAATATCTGCGCGTGCGACCACGAGAAGACCAGGTGAGGATGAATGGGGCGGCAGAACGAGCGGCAATGGCACCAGCAGCGAGGTCTTTGCGTCCCCTTCCCCGCGCACCAATGCTCATCCACCCCCCCCTCTCTCTATCTATCCCTTGTCGCTCCGTTGATCGCTCCGATGATTTTTTTTTATCGGACGAGTATAAAGACTCCGACGAGCGGTCAGGGCCGTCCTTAGTCTCTCGACTGCCCCCATAGCTGGGAAAGTAAAAAACGGATAAAAAAAGGAATCGCGAGCGGCTTTTTCGTAATGCCAAGGGAGCCGCGATTTTTCATCGACTTTCGAACGGCGTATTTTTAATTTTGGCCTATTTTCATGCCTAGCGCCAACCAGTTGCTACAAAGACCACGACGGCGACGACGACGACGACGATCTATATTAGCCGAACCTGGGGTTCGCGTTCTACACTTGGTTAAAGCGACCTCGAGAAACGTCCACGGCTTTCCAGCGACGCCGAAATCGACGACGACGGCGATTGTCCCTCCAAGCCTCCTCCTAATTTGTCTCGATCACGGTTCCGAAGAGATAATTCTCAAGTAGCGTGGTGGGGGCGGGGGGGGGACTAATGCTAAGACAGTGGAATTCATCCATTTTGATTCGCGACAGGCAATTACTTGCCGAGGGACCTACCCGTCCACTTAATTTATTATACGAGAGCAGTTTGTCGACTGGGCCGGTTAAACGTCTGCGAATAAAGTCGTAATATTCGCCTCACTCGTATCGACGTAGCCGCTTCAGCCGCCGACGCCACCGCCGCTCTGGTCGTGATATTTTTACTTTATTTAAAAATAAAATGAAAAAAGACGCAACGAGCATCATCTTTTCGTAAAGAGCCAAGAGTTTGCATTATGAATGTTTCTTTCTCGCCTCCTTTCCGCCCTCCCTCCCTCCCGACCCCTTTCACCCCCCCCTCTCGCTCTCATGACGCTCTATATGTCCATCTCTCACTCTCGCTATCCACAACCGCCCTCCCCGCCGCTCCCCTCCGCTCTTTATACTTTTTTTTTTAACGACGCAAGCTTAACCTATTTCCCTCCCTTCTGTACCCCCCTCCCTCCCCCCGCCCCCGCCCCCGTTGATTTATCGCTTCGATATATGCGCATACACATTACACACGCGTATCATGATATCGCTACCAAGAGAAAATTGAATGTCGGAGCGCCTCGTCGTTCCCCGTGAAAGAAGTCAAGGCTTTTTTGGGGAAAAAAGAAGGAAAAAAATAACTCGAAAGGGAAATCGATTTCGAACCATATGCTAGCTGCGGGGCCGGGCAACCTCGTCTCGAGTGTGTGTCCACTATTATATTTTGAATTCCCCCTCGACCTCGATAGCTACCGGGCAATCGCTCGCTCACTCAGCCCAGCAATTTTCCTCACAATAATAGATTGCGCTTACTCGCGTTACGTCAAACTCGTCCTTATTATGCGTTCTCTCCTTCCTCCTCCTCCTCCTCATCCCTTCCTCGGCTCACTCTTCACCGCCCCGCCCCCCCTCACCCTCGCCATCACTGCCGCGCCACGCGCGCGCACAGAGTGATGCTCTTTGACCGAATCAAGCGCTTTCAATGACTCCGCCGACGCGTCGGCGTACATGTTTTCGAATAATAATTAACCGTAGGAAGTGTGTAAAGCGATGTCTGGCTACCGAAGCTCTCCCTCCGCCCCTCAACCGCCAACGAGATTTCAAAAAGTCTCGGGATTAAAATACACGCAGGTGATTAAATGCCAAGTATGCGCTGTTGCTGCTGCTTCTTCTGCTGTTGCTGTTGCTGTTGCTTCTTCTGCTGCTGCTGCTGATGCTGCTGCTGCTGATGTTGCTGCTGCTGCTGCTACCGCTGGTCCCGCATTCTCAAGCCACAACGACGCTGCTTACTTTATACCTGCGACCGGCGGCAGCTGCCTTTCCTCCCTTCCAGATTATTAACCAATGCATTCGATGAATGAAAATACGATATTCGAGGTATTTTTGTGAAAACGATATTTTCTTTCAAAAGAGGCGAGGGGCTCGAGGGAGAGGGGGGAAAACATTCCTTCTTAAGCGGTTATTTTGTTCGCAGGAAGCCGCAGACCCGGGCCTGACATCTTTCAAACTTATATCGGCAATAACAATAACGACGTCAATAGTAATAATTTCAGGATAATAGTAATAATAATAACAACAACAATAATAATAGAAATAAGGAGAGGATGATGAAGAAGAAGAAGAAGAAGTAGAAGAAGAATGAAAATAGTGATGAAATGCCGGAATAACGATAATGATAATGGCTGTATTAGGTCCGTAGGCTGGCCTGATTGCCGGTGACGACGACGACGGCGACGGCGACGGCGACGGCGTCGGCGACACGATGGAGAGGAAAGGCGGCGGTAGCTAGCAACAGTAGCATCAGCAGCAGCGGTGGCGACGGCGACGGCGACGGCGACGACGGTAATAATAAAATCTTCCTGTCTGAAGCGTGAATAAAGCACCTGAAGGGTTGCGCCAATAAGCGTTCCAGAAGCACCTCGACAAAGGAGAACATGTCGCCACCGGCGTCCCAAGAATACTAGCAATTGACGCCTCGGCGCCGCAGTTATATTATCGAGGGCCGATGGATATCGCCGGGGCTATTAAGGCAGCCAGCCCCGACGATAAAAGGAGACCGGAGAAGCTTCTGCGAGGAGACTTTTCGAGTTGCTTCCGAGGACAGAGGCGCGGCGGTGTAGGGGCTGGGGGATAACGGTGGGCGCGAGGTTTTGCAAAAAAAAAAAAATAAATAAATAAAAAGTGGGTAGAGGTACGGGGCCGAGTCAAGGCTAGAGAGAGAGAGAGAGAGAGAGAGAGAGAGAGAGAGAGAGAGAGCGAGTGTCGCGAGCCGGCCTACTGATAACGAGCCAAAGGCCGGCTCGCTAGTCGAAGGCGAAAACGCGAGGGCAGTGCTGCTGCAGGAGATGCTGATTTCGGCTAAAAAACGAGCGCTGCTAGCTCGAGCGAATTGTAACGACGCTTTTTTTAATACGAGCAATGGCGCTCGTCGCCGTGCGGTGGTAGTGGTTATGTCAGCAACGCGGCCCAAGTATTCTTATCGCGAGTTTGAAAATATGAGGCCAGAATGTAAGAGAGTAAGAGAGCGAGTCAACGCGCTCGCTAATGATACTTTGATAAAGTATTTTATCCGGCAGCTACAAGTGAATCACGCCGAATGCCAACAAAGAGGGACTATTTTGAAATATCTCCGGCGCGCTGTTGGCGCGGGAGGGGCGGCGGAGGCTCGCTTGGTTGCTCGCTCGCGTTACCGAGATCAGACAAAAAGTGGAGGCGCAAAAAAGGGGGAAGGAAAACTCGAGGGCAATGTCGTCGGATGAGTAGTACTCGTCGCTCGGATTTGAGCGTGAAAACGAATTTATCCGCGAGCAAGTGGAGTGGAGGGGCGGGATGGGGGGGGCGGGAGGATGCCTTTTATCCTTGTCCCACGAGGATCTTACGCGGCTGTTACGCGACCCGCGACATGGCGACTCCGCCAGGACGTTCTCAGAAGTCACGAGGGAGAATCACCTCGACTGATTGCACCTCTCAAGTTCAATGTCATCCGTTCCTCTTGCTGTCTCGCTGCCGCTGCAGCTTAACGCCGAGCGACTCGGATCCGCCGGGCGAACACGTCTCGTCTCGGTCGCGTAACTTCGACCTTTTTTTTTCCTTCGATTATACCGACGAGCAGCACGCGCTTCTGTTCCGAGGCTTTTTTCGCTCGGCTGCGCGCTGGCTCATCCAAGGAGAGATGCCTCGACGAATCACGTGTAATTATACCGAGATATCCGTAACTCCGACGCTGCTACTGCCCACCCCACCCGACCCCCTCACCCACCCACTTACCCACCCGCACGCCGACGAAGCTCTACGGACGTGTACGGACGAGGAAGAAAGAATGCCCGACAACGACGACGACGACGACGACGACGACGACGACGACGACGACGACGATGACGAAGACACTCCTCGTATATGCAAAACCGAGCCAATAGAATTAGATAAAGGTGTTTGTTTCCAAGAGTTGGCTTCGACGAAATACACGTAATCTCAGGAAAACCGCAACTGTGCGTTCGCGTAAACGGAGGACATCCGCTCGATACTCTTGGCTATGGGAGGCCCAGAAACAGAATGAATGCGCCTACACCTACTTACCTACCTATCTGCCTACCTAGCTTATCGTCTAAGCAATGTTTCGTAAAACGATTCGTAAACTGAACATTTAAGGACGTGACGCATTTGATAAAAATCATCATCAGATTGACGCGTACGAAGAAAAAAAAAATCATATTGAACTTATATTATCGATGCCTGTTGATTCACCTGCTCCTTTATATAATGTTTTTTAATGTTTCGTAAAGCAAAGTGTGTTAGACGATATTGATTGCTAAGTAGCAATCCACCACGGCCTAATTTAACTCATTACTTCGAGTCTGCAATTAAATCAGATTACAAGAATGAATAAATACCGATGAATATACGTATATATATATATATATATGTGTGTACAAAGATATTGCATATTCGATGGATGTCTGCAGAGTCTATTCGACATTTTAAGCGACTCAGTTTCATATTCTTCCAGGTAATTGTCGACACAATACGCGATTACTTCTTTTTCGATTCGCTGCAATATTTTTAAATGAGGCAAATAATAAAGGCGAGCCTTCAATTAACTGAAACAGCATCTTATGGATTCTTATACAGGTAAATATTACGAAGCTCTTAGATCCTCTACGTAGACGTAAACAAATCGTTTAAATTCAATACATTTTTTCAATAGAAAATTATAGCTCTTATAATGGAAAAAATAAAATGGCCGTATTATTCACTCGGCGTATATTGTATGAAACAGATTAATCCTTTTATAAAGTAATATTCCTCCCCGAAGAAACGTATTATAAATTTACAAAACTAATACATTTCGACGAATATTGTTTTATAATAATACTGTGAGCTACTTCCCCCAGCCCTATAGGCAGTGCTAGTAACAAAAAAAATTTCACGGACAATTAGTCGTATTGATTTGCGTCACGGACTCCATTGTCATAAGCAAGTATGGCCATTATTTGTCAACGAGCTTTGACAGTTAAACGCGTATCAATATCGCAAGTAATTTACAAGAACTCAAGAATTCTTTACTTACGTATCTAGTACGAACGTACCAAATATTGAATAACGCACTGAAATTCCGTGCCTTTTACGTCTTTTAAGCCTTTTACATACTAAAGCGCAACTTCCTTATTCTAAAGTTCTATTATTTGCTTTTTTATTGCATTCTGTGTGAATCTTAAGTACATTACTTCCATTCAAGTTAAAATTTATCTAAAAACCTCAAACTGATTCAGTTCAACTCATCTCAATAGAATTAAGAAATTTTTAATTTTCATTTTAAAAAAGCTATATATATATAATATCAATCATCTTTTCGATTGAATCAGAAAGATCTCTTAATATTACTAAAACTCACATCTTACGGTTTTCGAATTCTAAAGAATATTTTAAATGCACAATGCCGAAGTATTTCCGTACTTCTACTTTTGTACAGAATAGCAGCTCAGAAAAATTATTATTTAAATAAATATACATTCGTAACATTTTATATAAAGAAATAAGATTTTTTTTCTCTTTTAGCCTGATAAATAGCTAGAAATCTTACTAGAAATCAAAGTATGGATCCATTTTTTCTTGTCGGCATAATGTAAAAGTAAAAATAGTAGAATAATTATCCTGCCTGTAAAGTTCAAAATATACATTGAACAATCCTTATTGATATATAAGCTTGTATTCAGCTGGAACGTATTGCCTTAACACCGTTCTGCCGATTAAAATTAGACGCTTACGTTTAGTAAACAATTCGAAGGATATAATGAGTCTATCAAAATATTTTTATCTTCTTGTAGTACTTGGCACGAAATGTTATAAATTTAGAAGAAAAAAGGATTATTCCATATAGTAATTTATAACAATTATTTATACATGCCGGTAAAATGAGAGGACATTTTAATTTAGAATTTTCTATTATATTGACTGAAACAGTGAATCTGCTCTCTTACTGAATAACTACATGAAAAAACCTAATTGCGGATAATTTAATATACAAATAATTGATTATTAAACTTCAATTAATGAAAAGCGACTACATGTCCGTAAATTATCAACGTAAGTTAATAAAGTCTCGGATATATTCAAAATTTTCAATAAATACATTAACTTTCATTGGAATCGAAAGCTACATTTCAAACAAGTATTTATAATTTATATAATGTTTAATTTCATTAGATATTACAGTTCTGTTACAGTATAATTATATTATAAAAATAAATAAATAAATATATATATAAATAAAACAATTCATGAAGCAATGCCAACAAAAACAATATATTCGCATATATATTGGAACGATAAATCGTATAAAGTTTAAATGATTTCAAAGGTAACGGTTTCCATTACGAACTTCCAAGTAATCATTAACACCAATCGATTAATTGCAATTTCACCATTATTGTGTTAGTAATTCATTTATTTATAAAATACAAAATAAAATAACTCCTAGTGCCCCTGTAACTTTATTCGACCAATTTTAATAGGATAAAATATATAATCAACAGATAATTAATCGAATACGTAATACAATAAATTTAAAAAAGGAATATGTCTTATTAAAAGATTAATTATACTTGCGTTTTAAAAAACAACTATTGATGATTAATAATTCACTAAAATAGAAACTAGGATGGCTGTGAAAAAGTCATTCATTCGTCCATTATCATTTTAAAACGGAAAAGCTATAAAGTATTCTTTACAAAATTCACCCAAAAAAGGCACGTATCAATAAAAATTAATTAGCTTGAAATCGAAAAGTACATAAATTACAATAATTGAATAATATCGGGATTTAGTCAAGCTGTTTGATTAAGAAAACTTAATGTTAACTTTAATTTCCGTTCTTCATAAATTGTCGGCATCAAAATTTAGCTAAAGAAAAAAATTTAACTTTATAAACCAAATTCTATTTGTAAAATATACTCTATTAATTATAAAATGTAATATAAAGCGTGCATATTATATAATTTATTTTTATCATAAAAAATATATTATAAGGAAAAGTTTTGATAACGTTCATTACATTTAATGATAATGAAATGTATAATAAAAATTCTCTCTCTCTCTCTCTCTCTCTCTCTCTCATTCTTTCTCGCAAATGTAGTTAAAATAGAAACATAAAAAGTTGAAAACTATGTATGTATTCTTTCTTATATAATAAATATTTTTAATATTATTAAACATTAACAACAGAACAATAATTAATTGTATATTTAAATGTACGGTTCGCATTGAAATTATAACTTCAAATATTGTTTGGCTATTATTATTAATATGCTTATTAAGTTGAATCATGAAATGATCTACATCTACATTCCACAATTTACATAATAAAAAAAGAAGAAAAAAATAATTCAATGCAGCGAAATCCGATAAATATTAATTTGAATAAAGACTCGAAAAATTAAGTATTAATAGGTTAGGCAGATAGCAACAAGAAAAAATATTTTATAACTGACGTTATTTACATGAACCATTAAATATATAAATAAACAAATGGAGGCATAAATATCTCAATATGAAAGTGTATCGTATATTTTCTTCCAGATAAATATCTATTTTTATTTGCTGACATATGCACAGATTATTAAGGCGCAAAATTTTTTTCCGAATTCTATAAAACTGGCATTTTAATGAACGGAACATTCGAACAACGTATTATTATTAAAAACTAATAGTTACGTCATTAAACGATCATCTAATATTCTCAATGATAACAATAAAAAGATAATGGATTTATCTTGAAGGAAGTATGGCATTTAAAACTCCGAACAAGTCATAACCTAAATATACATTTTTGACATTGTCAGTGTTAAAGTCATTATTAAAATAGCCTTCACTTTGAAAGAAACATTTACACGCGTTCTCTGCCTCTGCTTCTCTCTCTCTCTCTAACGCGCGCATGCGCGCGCGAGTAAACATGCATGCGCATATAAATTTCGTTTCTAAGCCGAATGAAAGTCAATTTCACATACTTGAAAACTGAAAATTTACATCGAGCGCTTATAAGGATCGACTCTTTTTTGTTTTTAAGTGCAAAATATTGATATTATTTGCCCAGTCATTTCGTTTCTTAACGCAAAAGTTAAATTGGCAGCGTCACAATGAACGATTTAATGTTCTCGCGCATGTTAAAACTCTTGCCGTGATCGAAGGTTAACGCGGCACGTGCGATAAATACATTTATAGGAACCAATTGAAGATTCGTTTTCAATAATTTATTCTACATACGCGTAATAAGAATTATTATTAATAATAAAGCGCTTGCATTTATCGTAAATATTACAGCAATGCTAATAATAACAGTCGATAATACGATCTTTGGTAATGGAGTATTATTAATTGAGAAAATTTCGAACAGCGCCAAGCAAAAGTTCTGTTGTATTTATAATAATAATAATAATAATAATAATAATAATAATAATAGTAAAAAAGAACTGATTAGTTATACTTTTAGTATTGGTTAATTTTATTTGAAATTTTATTTTTAATATATCATTTGGTTAATTACCGAGCTAAAGTCTCTGATAAGCTCTCAAGGCTTTCGCGATAACTTTCATTGTTATATAACAATATTTTGCATTTATAAATACTTCGAAAGAAATTTTTTTCTCGATAACGAAATTATTTTAGTGAAATGGTAATTCAATTTTTTTTTTTTTTTTTATTTAAATCGCAATAGGGTAATCGTGTACGACCAATGTCTGGCGTAAATAAATTTCAGTGCTGAATAAATAAATAGCCTTAAAGGCTAAGCAATTATAGATTATAATTATTCAACGTTTAATAAATAAAATTTCCTATTCTCTCGTTATCAATTTATCATTTCGTACATAAAGGCGTCGTCATTAATCTGTAAGCCGGCTTACACTTCCTATAGAAGAGACTAAAGACTAAGAGAATGGACGGCCTTCCAATACTACCCACATTGAGAATACGTAGATGAGAAGCATTAAGATGTTTATGATAATGATGATGATGCTCTTCATTTTAAAGTAACATTGTTGTTAAAAACACAATTATAATGACATTTGGATATTTTGGCCTTTCAGCATATAACTTTACTTACATCTGTATTTCACAATACGATTCCTCTTACTTTTCAAAATCTAATCACCTAAACGTATTTAATTATGTACTTATTTATTAATTAATTTATTTATTTATTATTAGCTCCTGACATTAATATATTTTATAAATGATTTAATATATTTTATTAACTGCAGAGTTTGAAATATAGGGAATTGTTGCTACGTCTATCTAGAGACACTACAGAAATATTATATTTAATTTTAAAGATATATCATGAGTTACGCCTTGAATTATTATTACTGTAATAATGAGAGGCATGCTTTATTTACCGAATGCCATACTTTGCTTATTAAAAGACATACGATAAGAAATCTTTAGGGATTCTTGTAAAGCTAGATGTGTTATTAATATTTGAGAGGTTTCACTGTCTACATTAGTAATGCAAATTCGCAAGGTCAAGGAGTTTAAAAAGATTTTTGTATGAAATGAAGAAGAGATATTTGTGTTTCTCTCTTATATTCCTCTCAGCTTTAAGTAAAATATTTACTCGGTTGATCTCCGACATTTCCGCTAACAATCGAGTCCCTCCCGGAGCGGTGTCGATTTGGCTAAGGAAAGGTCAGATATATAGATAGATATAGAGCGAGGGGGGAGGGGGAGCAGGTAAGACGAAGAACAAGAATAACAACAACAACAACAACAACAACAATAACAACAATAAGAATAAGAATAAGAATAAGAAGAGGTGGAGGAGGAGGAGGAGGAGGAGGAGGAGGAGGAGAAAGAAAAAAAGAATTTTAAGGCGACAGAGACGACGACGGGGAACTACGACCACAGGTATAACAACAAAGATTGAGCCTTCAAGGCTGAGGTTGCCACGGAACGTTCAGCCACCGAACACGTCAATAATAATTAGCGGCAATCGTCGATATTGTTATTCCCTCGATCTCGGCTAGCCATTTCATCGGGCGGCCATTTCATTTTTCCACGTCGATTTGAAATCCAAGCAAGCACTCGCCGAAGGGTAGGAGAAGGGAGGAGGGGGAACCTGTACCTCAGGCTATAGAATTAGAAATGCCCGAGTCGCACGGGAAATGATCCAGAGAATAGAACACGTCGAGACGGCGAGTGTAAGAAACGAGGGAGAGTCGAGGGAGATACTTGGGGTGGGTGGGGGGGGGCAGACACGGGGGAGAAACGGGGAAGAAAGAGGGAGCGTATCCGTTCAATCTCGTCAATAATAATCAGAGAGGAAGAGACGAAGGCGGAGAAGGAGGGAAGAGCAGACGAGGGGAGCTTAAGGATGCATCCAGTAGTGGCCGCGGACTTGCCGCCGTCGGGGCTCACAAATTGGCCGTGAGTCCCAAGGTCATCCAGTGTACGTCGCAGAGGTGAGGGCACTGGCCCCTGCTAAGGCCCCTACGATACAATACCAGCCCAGCAGCCCGACCGGAGCGGAGAGCGAGCGAACGAGAGAGGGAGAAAAAGAGAGACGGGGAGCTTCTCTCCCTTCCGAGGTTAGCTAGCTATGCCCCTCCTCGCAAAAGGGAAAAAAGCACCTAGGGAGAGAAA
The DNA here is from genome assembly GCA_018883505.1 of Ceratosolen fusciceps. Lineage (NCBI taxonomy): Eukaryota > Metazoa > Arthropoda > Insecta > Hymenoptera > Agaonidae > Ceratosolen > Ceratosolen fusciceps. The sequence goes on from RCIC01000008.1 coordinate 3,761,282, forward strand.
CACGTCCTGCGGTTCTGGCCCTCAACAAAGCCCCCATGCGAGAGCAGCGGATAGGATCGCGTGAGGGCGAAGGGTGTGCGTTTTCGTGTAGGCGTAGAAGGAAGAGGGGAATTGGTAAAAGCCCAAAAGAGCGGGGCGAGCGGGGCGGTTGGGACTGCGGACGGTTGTCGGGGTCGACGGGTCGGGGTTATGGGGGAGAGGGGGGAGAGAGAGAGAATGGACATTTTTTTGAAGCTCCGAAGGATTCTGACGCGCCTCCTCCTCCCCCTCCTCCGCCGCCGCCGCCACCGCCACCGCCACCGCTACTACCACCACCACCACCACCACCACCACCACCACTACCGCTAAGGACGGACGGATATGCACGCAGCTCTCCTCGGGTGGCTATTGTGTGCAGCCCTGAAAAACGAGTTTGCGCCGCGGCTTTTCGGGGACGCTCGAGTGATTTCAATACAATCAAGCGACAGCAGGACATCGCATTTGTTTGGAATCGCAGGGAGGCCACGAGCGAACAACTACCGCTCCTGCCTCGTAATTTAAATTAATATATCAGGACGACTCGTGGTGGTCGGGACTTGCGACTGCTACCGGCTGTCCCTCCTAAGGAGCTCGCCTTTTTCAAAACACGCTATCAATTGGGCAATTGGGGTTATTATCTGGGCGGGGACGCGGGCCCATGGAAAAACCATATCGATCCCGAATTTACTTATAAATGTATGAATTGAGTAAGGATTTTGCAATCGACTGTGAGGCCTATTGTAATTAACGAACGATTTCATCGGGCGAACGTCCGTCAGATGGGGGCCGGGGGGGGGCTGGTCGGAGCAAGAGTTTTTCTATTTTCATTGGTATTATTATAACAGTTCGTACCGGACTAGAGAAAAGGCCGACCTGACGCTTTCACGTTAACGTAAATTCGAGAAAACTTCCTCCTCCTCCTCCTTTTCCTTCGCTTCGCCTCTCGTAGATTAAATTAGCCGAGAGAGCCTGGCAACGGAGATTCTAAATGCGTTAAACGTTATTTAAATACAAAGTGCTTTCTGTCGTCGACGGTTTCGGAATTTCGATTATCTAAAAAAATTAGAAAATCTGACGGGACTAGACTCCCGTAGGAAGAGCACGGCGGCGTTCAATCAAATTTCCCAATGGCGAATGATACGTCCCCCCCCCCGAACCCTCAGATCCTCATTTCTCACTTATTCACGACGCCGGGACATCAATTTCCATTTCTGCAGGAACTAGAAACCACCGCATGGTTAAACGGGAGCGTAGCCTTTGAAGCTCTGGTCGTTCAGGGCCGTAATATATCGGAGGAAGTTAGCTTTTTCGAACGAACGATTATCGCTTTATTGATCGGGCTCAGAGCTCGGCTCCTCTACATGCGATAATGCTCATCCTTATCCGTCTCGCTCGCTCTCACGCGGGGTGCATAACCCGATTATGCTCGGCATTCGTATCCACGGAATTTAATATGCGAGGTCAATGAAATTTTTTTAAATAAATTTTTGTCTATACCAGATACATCTATCGCTTGAACAAAAAAAAAAACGCTTTGTCGAGCCTCGATAAAACAAAAGAAAATAAAAAAAGAGAAATAACAAAAAAAATACGAGTACCAAGTTACTATAAACTCGCGCGCCCGTTTAAACGTCCCTGTAGCATATTTATTATCTATAAGCGAATTCTCTGTATTTGCAACGAAAATTTCTAAAGCATGTCCAATTAAAAATTCGTTACCTTACCAACTTCCATTTTCTCCATGCGCACGGTAACAATTACTCCCAAACCTTAATTAACAATTTGTTCTATTAAAAAGTACAAACGATGACTTAATTCTTGAAGTGGAAACAACGACAACAACAGCAGCAATAATACTAATAATAACAATAATGACGACTCTCGCGTATCGCATTAGTATTTAATGATTGAAAATTTTAGTCTGAACCCCTACCCTTTTTTTTGTTACTGCAGTTAAATGGGGATAATTAGTGTTGTATATCCAGTACATTAGCGATGGGTCGAGGTGGAAGGGGGGGGTGGCGGAGGGACTCATAAATATCAGGAGATTGTCATCGACGTCTGCTTTTTATTGTTTTGAATAAGAATTTATGGTCATGGTAATGGAATACGGGACGTGTCCTTTTTCGTATTCGTTGCTTAAAACGAAGCAGACGTCAAAGCCAATGGTATAAAAAGAGTCTGAAGCGCGTGTCAAGGGAGTTACGTAGAGATTGTCGGGCGGTAGCTTCCCAATGGGGGGAGGAGGGGGTTGAAATTGATTTGCCAGGTCATTTGCATCGGTTGATAGGCTATCGATAAAGACAGGACTGCGATTACATTTCCAAAACTCGGTGAGTATCGCTTTGAATAAGCTGTGCCGGTGCACTTTCACGAGGGTCGGTAAAAAAAAAGGCCAATAGCCATAACCGACCTCGAAACCATCGCGCATCTCGCGAATATACTTTCTCCCATAACTTTACCTTTCCTCCCTCATTGTCATCTACATGCGTTAATAAATATACGGCCGAGCGGCCCCTGTGCCCAAATGTCTAGGCGCCGGTAGATGACGAAGGGTCGTAACGGGGGGGGGGGTGCGAACGTGAGAGAGAAGAAAGACAGCGGCGTCGACCGTAGACTTGAATTCTATGGTACGTCCGACGCGGGAGTGGCTCGAGGGAGTAGCGAAGGCTCGAGCCTTAGTTGCCGGAGATGTCGGAGGTGGAACTCGAGGTGGAGGGGCTGCTGCTGCTGCTGCTGCTGCTGCTGTTGTTGTTGCTGCTGCTGCTGCTGCTCGTATGCATAGAGCCCTGTGTACCCTTGAAGCCGAAGGTTTGACGCTCTCTCCCTCTCCCTCGTCCCCACTCTCTCTCTCTCTCTCTCTCTCTCTCTCTCTCTGGCGGTGGTTCTATCTCGTTCTATTCGAGGACGGTCAACCTTCCCTCCCTTCTTTGTGCTCGACTTATTTCGTTGTGCTGCTGCTACTGCTGGTGTTGGTGTTGGTGTTGGTGCTGTTGTTGCCGTTGCCGCAACCGCTGCTGAAGCCGCCGACGCCGACGCCTAGTGTGCCACGAATGAACGGGGCACCGGGGATCGATCAACATCGGGGCCGTCACTATCGCGATAATACCATTCGGTATTCAACGAGTCACGTACGAGAGCGCGATAGGATCGAAGCGCCCCCCCCCCTAGCCCTGTAGCCCCACCCAACGATGTCAATTTAATAGGCCGCAAGGAGCGAAGGGGACGCACGATGATACGAGCTGGACCTTGGTGTCGCGATATTTATTCCAGTTAAAGGGCATTCCCTCCTTCCGTCCCTCCGCCTCCCCCATCCCCCCAAATTCTTCGCACCCTCCTGCTGATGATATATTTAATAGAGAGGAGGCGGGCGACGGTCAGCCGCGTCTAGACGGACGCGCATTTTTTTCCTCTTCCCACTCGACACCGACTACTGCTGCTCCTCCACTCGGATACTCACGACCGGCCTATAACCCGCTTAGCCGCTTCATCAACACGTGAATACCATTTATCATTGGCGTCTTCCGCCGCGACTCCAGTCCATTTTCATCCTATAGGATAAAACGTGTTATGCCTCCTCGAGTACAATTACACTCTAATGTAGTAAATAATAACGAATACCTCTGCCTCGTCCTCGCCTTCGTCGGCGACCCCCACCACCCGCCCCGACATAAGTCAATAAAAATTTCATCCGTAAATCGCGTAAATCGCGTAAGGCATTGACGCTCAAAGAGACAAACAGCGGCGATTCCGTCCAAGGGGCAACGATCGAACAGTTTTTTTTTTTTTTTTTTTTTTATCATCTTCTTTCTCGCTGCGGAACAGAGTCAGACTTTTTTCTAGTAGCCGTCGCCTAAGATCAATGTCAATGCGAGAAGCCGAGCGCGTAAGAAGGCATAGAAAAGGCAACAGGAAGTCACGCAGGTGACTTTTAATTCATACTGCGCATGACGCTGCTGGAAAAGCGTGCCCCGAGCGACAATGGCAACGGCGACGGCGACGGGGATGGCGGCTACATTCCCTCCATGCCTCTGCCCCGGAGCGTTGTTCATCATTCAACAGCGGCGAATAAAGCGTGAGGGGAGTGGGAGAGGGGGGTGGGGGTAGCGGCAGGGAGGGACGGTCCCGAGGGCATTCGGATGAAAGTGGACGAAGGCTTGCCTTCGCGGAATTCTCGAGCGAATCGACCGAGGGCCGATCCCAGCTCAGAGCTCCAAGAGACCAATCGCTTTAATTATGGGCTCGGATAAGGTCAATGATAAGGCTCGTCGGCGGCAGGGGCAGCAACGGCAACAGCAACAGCCGCGTCCAAGTGAGCCGTCCTTGCGTATCCACGTCTCTTTCTAATTCGTAATCTGTCCAAGACCCGTGATTAACGTACAAAATCTACGGGCCAGCGATTAAATGTGCATCCGTGTCCACCAGGAGGGCTCGAGGAGGACCTGGCGTTTCTGCAGGCTGTCCGTGCCAAGCGATGTCTCAAGGCTGTCTCCTTCAACGCTCTTCGACTCCTAGATCCGAGAGTCACGTCACACGAGAGTCACAATAACTATCGACGCTCGATTAGCGAGCGCTCGAAAGATAAAGACCTATCTTATGCATATACGTGTCTTGTGTGTCATGCACGCCTCTGACGGAGGACGATCAAGGTGCGCGCACGAGGAAGAGCCAAGGATCTCGTCCGCTCGTTCGCTCGCTCGCTCGCTTTATTTTCTCAATGAAACCGTGTAAAATTCAATATGTCCGGGCAGAAATCCCTGGTGGGGAATAAGATCCGAAGGTGAATAGGACAATAAAAGAGGACGGAGACGGAGTTGCCGAGGAGATGCCGAGAAATGGCTTTGTGCGAAGTGATCTCGCAAGGGCTCTGAGGGGGAGGGGGCTACCATTTACCTACCTTTCCTCCTACTTCCATTCTTCCCCGAAGCTCGTGAAAAGCGCTACGACGCGCTGGGGAATGATTGCGAATCAATCGGCGATGCGTGATTTCATATAACGAATGCCGCCCGTATATAGCGTGCGCGGATGGTGATTCATCAATCCGCGTCCGTTACGACCGCCGCCGCCGCCGACTACGACGACTACGACGACTACGACGAGTACGACGACTACGACGATTACGACGATTACGACGAGGACGGTGTAAGGCACTGGATAACTAACTAACAATTGCTCCGAAGGAGTCCGCCTCGTAGGCACGGTATTCGACGAATCCCCCCCCCCACAGCGATATGTAATATCGCGAGCCTCCCGCCTTGAGTTTGTGACCCCGCTCCCCTCCCTACAACCTCGGACGGATGTACAGCAGAGAGACAAAAAGAATCCGTCGCCGCAGGATGGCGCGATCGAACATGTAGACGATCCCCCCGTCCCCCCTGCCGCCATTCTCCGTCGAGCCATCGTTAATTCGTTAATTATGTCTGAACGGATCTCCGGGTTATTCGGGCGGATTTGGAACGGGTCCCCAGAAACTTAACGAGGGCAGTGCACCGTGCCCGTTCGGTTTTTACTTGTGCGGAGGGTAAGGAGTAGGGGGCGAAACGTGATTCAGACAAAAGCGAGAACGGAGCTGCTCCTCTTCGCGGCTACGACAACGACAGACTACCACTACCAGCACCGCCAGCATCATCGCTGATAGTACTATTACTGCTCCATCCCCGGGCTTTGTCCTTTTGTCTTTTCTTCGTCGTATTCTTCGTCTATCGGAGACTTTTTACCGAGCCGAAGACCTTACAAGCTCCCGAGGCCCGCATCGATGCGCAAGGAAGCGAGCGCGCTGCCTGCCATTGCCGAGCACGAGAGCTGAAGGATATACTTTGAATTCCGTAGCGTTCGGACGAAAAACCGCGTGTGCATACTTGGCAGTAAAACTAGAAAGTGGCGGGGGCGAGGAGGGACGTACGAACGGGGCTGTGCAGCAGCGGCAGCGGCAACGGCAGCAGAAGCAGCAGCAGCAGCAGCAGCAGCAGCAGCAGCAGGAGGCAAAACGACGACCTCTTCACGGTCGGAATGTCGCTGGAAGTGTTCCGATTGGCTGGCAGAGCCGCTTCTATCTCTTAGCCGTTTATAACATACGAGAAAGCGCGAGTGCTTGACTGCATCAAGTGCTCGACTCTCTCGCTCCCTCCATCCCTCCCCCCGCCTCTCTCCTCTCTCTCTCTCTCTCTCTCTCTCTCTCTCTCCTCTCGATCCATTCCACTCTTGCGCATTAAGCCCGACGCTGAAAAAACTAATTCTCTCTCTTATGACGTTAGTAGTGCTTTCTGACGTTTTTACATCCTTTGTTCCTCTCTCTCTCTCTCTCTCTCTCCCTTTCTCACTCGTCCCGTCCTTCCTTTTCAAGTTTACCTCGCTACATCGCTATATATACATATATAATAAGCAAATTCTCACTCGATAAGGATAATTAATACGAACGCAATAATATTCCTTACTAATGAAAAAATACTTTTTCACACAGATTTGTCAATACTTGACTTCATATTGAATTAGGCATTTTCTGGAATAAGTGACATATCTGCCTGTTACAAGTTTATATATATATATATATCATATTATTGGCTTTTCTGTGGAAAGATTTTTATAGAATAAAAATCAATTTAAGTGCAATATCGAAATCAATAACCATGTTGGTCTTACAATTATTTCAATTGTTTTCTCTTATGAACAGGCTTGTGTTCGTCACTATTCGATATTTACACACAAATGTTCGTGAAATATTACTAGTTCATTAAAAACATTAATCCCAATCCAATGAAGATGAAAAAAAAAAGTGAACACGGTTACGAAATCGTGCTTATTAAATGAATTGATTGAATAATAACAAAGGTATATTGGTCTCATACATATCACATATTGCAAAAAGTATTCGTGTTATTAAATAGATTAAATACGCGAGTGCAGGAATATTCTACGCATTTGGTGAAATTCAGAAACTTTTTTTCATTAATTACAAGCGGCATGTTCGATAATTTTTAGCAAAAATTTACGAAAAGCCCGTCACATTTTTCTACGGAAATAAATAATTGAGATTCTAAAGTGATAAAAAATTTCATACTAAAATACTAAAATACAGCGATAAAAAACTTGGCAACCGATAATCTGATATCAGGAGGCTTTAAAAAAAACAAAATGTTACGACGGTCTACATTAATCTCGGTTTCAAATTTACGTACATTTTAAGTAAAAAAATTACTATAGGTATTCGTGGAGATTGGTAAATTGGTATTTTGTCGTTTAAAAATAGTTTGATAATGTCAAAGCATTATAGAATAAGAAGATGGATGGGGTAATTAAGTCTCAATTCTTGTCATTAATTGAAACTAATAATGGTGTGTGTGTGCGCGCGCGCGCGCGCGTATATTAGGAAGTGGCTGTAGTAGTGGATCATTATTATAACACGAATGATGATGCTAAACATTTCAATTAGAATTATTGAGTTTACCATCGGTCACGAATGAGGATACAAGCAACAACGCAGCTGATGTAAACAAATACTAGTCGAACAACGAGTCGTTTAGCAAGAAGTGCAAATTCAGAATCCTAGAGGCGAGGGGGGGGGGTCGGAGAGAGAGAGAGAGAACAATGGAAAGATTTTCGAGTCGACACCGCCCACCCCTCGCTTCCCTATTTGAAAATAATACACACCGCGCGAGTTCCGTCTGCATTTTTCGTTCGCCCGGCGCAACCAAGGAAACTTGCAAGTTCATTAGAAAGTCTTAGCTTTCCGAGCAACGCTTATTTGGCCGCTGCTTATCGTCGTTTACGAGAAGGAAACAGCATCGTCGGCGACTTTTTAATGGCTGGCCGGGTATCGGGCTCGGGCTCGGGCTCGGGCTCGGGCTCGGGCTCGGGCTCGCACACGTTATTTTATAAGGTCAGAGTGGAACGTCCCCGGTTTCCTCCCCGGCTTTGTTATCCACGGCTTCGTCCACGGTTTCGTACACGTCTTCCGTACACGGGTTTCATTATCAGGCAAGAATTCCCGGTAAGAATTCGCTTTCTTTGCGCGAGTCCGCCCCCCACCCACCCACCCACCCGCACCATTCCATTGACAGAGTGACCGGAGGGGAGCGCTACCCAGCCACCCTCCCTTCTGTCCCTTTTTTCGGCAAACACAGCCACAGCCACAGCCACAGCCATAGCCATAGCCACAGCCACAGCCACGTCGGTACGAATACAAACGCGGCTGCATCTTAATAATGCGCATATTACGATTGGGCGTGACGACGAGGACGATGAATCGCGATCTGGCACCCGAGTCGTAGTCGCGCTTTCGTACTCACCCTTAAGAGCTACGCATTCCGAAATCGGTCCGCCCATCGCTAACGTCGCCGACCCCTTCCCGACCCGACCGCCGTCGAGCTGGTCCGTTAAGAGAGCGGCAGCAGGAAACTTACGTATGGCGGGGAAAGGTGTGCGGAATTAACTTGGCGTCCCACTACAAAGCCAAATAATATCAGGAAGTTTTGATACACAAAGGACTACTCGTTTGTCCCTCAGAGGTTCTTACGACGAATGAAAAACAAAGCTGAGGACGGCGGCTGGGGAGGGGGTGGGGGTGGGGGAAGGATCTTCCATAAGGATTCTTATTGTTATTATAGCATAATCGAAGAAGATGAACGTGGAAGGAAGATCGCAAGGTTCGAGTCAGACTCACGATGCGACAGTTGCGGACGGGATCGAGGAAATGAAGAATTTCCTCATGGTTTTGCGTCGATCGAGTACTTACCGTGCCAGCGCCATCCTGTCATGGGACAATCCAAGGGGGGGCGTCGAGAGTGTATCCAGATTTGCGTGGGAGGACTTGCCGCTAATATTATAACCCACTGAACACATGCGCACGTTTTTTTTCACGACTAAGACAAGGCGAGCCTGTCATATCATCGACGTCACCGTACACATGCTCATCACAGAGCGCTCAATCTATGTGTCGCATTAGCGCTCCCAATGCGGCTCCTCGACTCATCGACTCAGAAGCTGCTCAGTTTCTTCACTGAAATTTCACGACTTTCCCGTTTTGCATCACCACTTCCTTTACCGCGATTACTTAACTCGATAATGAAATGAGTAAGGGCGAGATACGATTTGTCGCCAGACGGGTTTGGTGAGTGGCGGGGCTGGGGGGGGGCGCAAAAGAGATTAATGTTGAGCAGCGCTGTCGTGGGACGGGGTCAAAAGGGTCAAACGGGAACGGGGGACGTGAGGAGGGATGTGCGTATGGCTCGTACGATACGAAAAGGATATACGGAGGGAGGAAAGGGACGGCGGCACTTTATCCTCCCTTTGATGGAACTCTTTGTCGTATTGGTGCGTTCTCCTCAGACGAACAGCTGCTTCTTAGGATACAAAACACGAGTCGGCGTCGGGGTATAATAATAACCGAGGGGTTGATTCTTCAAGAGAAGCAGCAGCAGCAGCAGCAGCGGCGGCAGCGGCAGCAGTAGTTGTAGTAGTAGTGGTGGTAGTGGTGGTGGTGGTGGTGGTGGTGGTGGTGGTGGTAGCAGGAGCAGAAGCAGTAGCCGGCCGAGTTGGAACGGCCCATGAAAACTACACTCGGCGCGCACACACACACACACACAGGCTAGATGTCGTTCCTACTTCTCCCTCTTTATCTCTGTATATAACTCTGTCTCGTTCTGTCCAGAATGCACTAATGAGAGTAGGCTACTTCTTCTTACTCCTCCAAGGTTGCTTTTTTACTTAATCCTCTTGAGACTTACACGTGGCAGCCTCTGTGCGCATCTCACTAGACACTAACCGCTCGTCCTCACTCAACACTCTCTCCCTCGTTGATGAGACGGTGCTTCTTCGTTCCTGCCTCCACTTAACCTTTCTCTTCCGTGCCGCGGAGGCTCCCTTCGAACCTTAACTACACGACTTTCATGTGCTCTGTCCGTTAAAAAGGCGACCCGACGCCGGAGGCCCAGGAACCGACGCGGAAGAATTAAAACCAAGAGAGCGAGCGAGACTGTGATGGGGGGGCCGGGGGGAGGGGGGGATAGAGCAGTCCGTGCGGTTTTTTTGAGGAGGGCGCGCGCGCGCGCGCGCGCAATACTTCACGTGCGTACCGACGGCGTCCGTGTCGTATCGCGTGTCTAATGTGTGCGCGCGGTAAGTAGGAAAGCGCACAGAGGGAAAGAGGAAAGAGAGCGAGCGAGCGCCAAGGAACGGCCGAATAAACGGAGGAAACAAAGAGACGACAAAATAAGGTAAATGTCAAGGAGAAAGTTTAGGGAACGGGTGCGTCTGTGTGTAAGTGTGCGAGAGAGGGCGAGAGAAAGAAAGTGGCAGGGAGGGAGAAACAAGGGAAGAAGGCCCGAAAAAAGCGAAAAAGCTGAGCGATCGCCCACGTCGCACCTCCGTCCTGGGCACAACTGCTGGCTCGACTGACTCCGGCTCTGGCTCGGCAAGACTCGACGTAAGCCCACCACCAGACATTGGCGGCAGCGGCAGCTACGGCGACGGCGGCTACGGCGCTTCGACGTCGCTCCCTCTCCTCGGCCCCACCACGCGTCCCCGGTTCTGCGCCACCTTGGTCATCCCCACCGCTGGCGCGGCCTCAAATCGCCAGCGGCGGCCTCGTGCGTCTCCGTCCCGAGTCGCGGTTTTCCGCTTACCTTCGGCCGAACTCGGCCTCGTCCACGCGGACCGCTCCCCCACTCCCGACCGCTACTGAGCTTCTGTCGCCCTCGCCGCGCCCCGTCGCTCGGAACGCTGCTACGGCCAAACGACCGTCCGTCACCGCAGCTTCCTTCAACCGTCGCCGAGCAAGATCGTCGTTAAAAAATAAAAAAAAAAAATCGCTAAATAAATAAATAGAAGAAGAAGAAGTCGGAAATAAATTGACTGGATTCTCTAACCGAGTAACCGTTTCGCACGCGCGCACCAATGATACCGTGAGAGAGGTAAAATGCGCGCTATATGCTAAGTCGACTGCTCGACCGAGGCAGGTACGTTACACCGGGAAAAGTCTTTGCATAGTTACCGAGGAATCGAAAGCCAGGGTTTCCTGATTTTCGAATACCGCGTCTGGGTAACTTTTACACGGTCTCTCCTCCTAGCCTCCCCTCTCGAGTGAGAGAGAGAGAGAGCAAGGTTTACGGCAAGGATAGGAGAGCCAGGGAAAGGTGGGGAAACGCACCCGTCGGCAACTCCGACCCCCTAGAGAGGTAGCTCGGACCATTGGCTTTTGGCTCGACGATTTTCTTCGAACGAATACTCAGGGAGGGAAAACACAGGGAAAATACACGGGGACAGGGAACGCGACTGCGCCTACAAAATATTCCAGGAGTCGGGCTTATTTTTGTACCCCAATAACCTCGGAGACAGAGAGGCGTGCACGCGCACCGGAGCCTCGAGTCTACTCGTTATCGGATAAACAAACAAACAAACAAACAAAGGCCACTCTTTCGCGGACAATTACATTACAATATATCTCGCCTGAAGTGGCGGGTGGCGGGGTAGGCGGTGGGTAGGAGGCGCGGGGGTGGGAGCGGAGGATCTAAAAATGTTCCCTGATCAGGGCCATTAGCTCGCAGGAGCCATGGATCCGAACGATTGCAAATTACTGTAAATTTCAATCGCTCGACGGGGGCCAAAATGCACCGGGACCGAGGGAGAGGGGGGGGGGGGGCAGGGGACGCAAGCGTAAAGCAACAGAATTTAGGTTATTTAAGCGTTAAACACGGTTGATTGCGCGGCCGCGATCAGCCGCTCGTACAATTGAACGGGAAATCGTGGCTGGGACGATAAGAGGTTATTGGGAGACGAATAATGGAAATGACCGTATTAGGTGAGCGATGCAACTCCGACCGTTATAAGGAGGAGGGCTCGCGGGGATGGCTCGGGGGGATGACTCGCGGGGATGACTCGCGTGGATGGCTCGCGGGGGAGAGCGGGAGGAGAGCAGGAGGAGAGCGTGCGCGGACTGGTTCGTCTTCTTTTCTCTGTATTGAAGCGCGTTTTTGGGGTCGTATATTAATGGAACCGTGACGGCGCGCACCGGAATCACGCACGACATCGTAAGGCGCCTGTGGGAATGAGGACTAACGAGCCTTCTTTTCTTTCCTTTTCGTAGTACGGCGACAAAGAAAGGTTATTGGTGGGGTGGGGCGGAGATGGGGGGGGATACCGGGATCAGGGAGCGGCGAGCCCGGCGGGAGGGCGGGAGGGAGGGAGGGAGCCGAGGCTACCTGATCGATAAAATTTAATTCGACTTTCGAAGAGCCCTGCCCTGCAAGCGGCTCTCCGAGGGCCTGATTTTTCCGCATCTCCGGGCCACAATCCTCGCCCTCTGCGATCGAGGTGATCGGGATCGCGCTACCCAGCAACGTATTACAACAAATAGGCTCGCGACACTTATTGATCTTAAAATTTGGTAAATTACACGGACGGCGGCCACCTCGAGGCGGCAATTATCGAGACACGCTCGCGCCGAGTTGCGTTAACAATATAATAATACGCAAAGGTACGCGGCTGAGGAGGGTAGGAGGGACGGCGGGGCCATTAAACGGCCGCAGGTAGAGCGTAAAGATCATCATTGTTAGAGCAAGGGGCGGCCGATTACTCTCAGGGACAGTCGGCCGAGCATTGTTACGACGGACTCGAGTAATTCTGTACCGAGAGCCGTGAAGGCGGTCTTCGTGTGCGTGCTGCACACCTGCCACAATTACGATTGCGGACGTCTCGTGCTGCACAAGGGCGCAGTCAGCGGCTTTAGCGACCGATCATAACCATCTGCTGGTGATTTATGCCTAAACTAACTGCTGAAATAAATGACGAGGTCCCGGATGAGGCCCGCATCGGGAATAGAGCGTTTTCCCAGCGACAGGATACTTCGCGTTGTCCGGGCAGACTATGGTTTACGAGTCCAGGAGGAGGAGAGTTCGGAGGCGCAGCGGACGGAAATAGGCAGCCGAGGCCACAGGCACCGCTTTCCAATGGATTTTTAAATGCTCCCGAGATCACGGAAGTCCCGCCAGTGTTTTCGTAGACTCGGGTAATTAACCGGCACTCGTAACACCGCTGTGTGCCGCCTCGCGTGGGCGAGATCGCCTACGGGTCTATAGCGTGCATAGCGTCTATCGCCTCTATCCCCGGGCGCCTGGATGAGAAGGGGTCGGAGAGGGGGAGACGGTTCATAATTGGCGCATGAAAACTTTCGCCGGTTTTCCACGGCGTTTTTTGCAGGAAGAGGTACTTGATACAGGTCATGTAACTTTCTCGAGCGCTACGCCGTCCCGAATTGACTGAATTAATTCGTCGAGGCGTTACGTCAGGAGGCTCATCGTACCGCCCGTACCCTGGACGCTGCCCTGGAAAATAGTCGCTGCTCGCCGCCGCGGCCGACAAGCCATTAACCGTACGCGTCAACGTCACCGTGGCCGTTGCCGTCGCCGTCACCGTCACCGTCACCGTCACAGTCACCGTCACAAGCGCAACCCCAGTAACCAGCACCCCGATAACCCAGCCCTGCCCCACCCCCTCGAGCGGAAAAAAACCCGTATTTAATCGAGTCGCGCTCGACCCGGTAAGAAACGTTAAGAGACCGGGCGCTTATTTGTCGCGAGAGCGCTGAGATTTCTTGTATAATGGGACTTAGAAGCGAGTGGGTGAAAGTTGTCGAAACGCTGTTGGCGCAAGATTATCTTCGTTGAAGGAAATTTCCTTCGATCCGCTCGTGGCTTACCCGCGAATTATATTAATTAAAAGCGCCCACGTCGTTGCGGCTAAATACAGCGCAAAGGTTCAATTTATAGATAGTGGCCTCTCTCTCTCTCTCTCTCTCTCTCTCTCTCTCTCTCTCTCTCTCTCTCTCTCTCTCTCTCTCTCTCTCTCTCTCGTCTCTCTCTCCCTCTCTATGTCTCATTGTAGCATTAAATGCGCGAGGTAACGGTTCGTAGGGGCAAATATATCCTACACGCAATATACAAAGCGAATGCGATGCTTATTAATATTTACCCAAATTGCGTTCAACTTTTTTATTTCTCTTACGTATAATTATCTCTCAAAGGAATCATTCATAAGCTCTCACAAGTGCGTTTTATCTACGCTGACAGACTTGACCGAATCGAGGTAATTTCAAAAAATTTTTTAGAAAATAACGGATTAGTTTGTTTTATTAAATAGCAATTATTGCTTAATAAAGTGACGACTACGTGGTAATAGATTATATAAAATTGACAATATAAACGTTTTGATTACTTACCGTAATCTTTGCTGCGAGGACTGAATTTTCTTCTTTTTTTTTTTTTTTTTCACGCGAGATACGAGTAATAGCGACGGTAGGATCGAAGAATAATGAATTGCATCCCGAATGAATCAATTATTCAAATAGCCATTGATAAATACATTTCCATTGTATTACGTAACCGAAGAACGACTATTGCTGACGGGAATGCACACGATATTGAATACCCGCGTAACGATAATCGAATCTATTAACAAAATATTTTCAAAGATATTTTAATGTCATTAAATGACCTTTTATTTGTAATATTTACAATTACTAGCGTTTCATTAATATTTAGCCAGCTATCAATGCAATATTATCGATCGTCTTCACGGTAATAAATACATTATACTGTTTAAATAATAAACTCTAGAATTTATTGGCAATTATTTAAGAAGATAATAGACTGAGTGTTATTTCTAGTAAATCGCAATTCGACTTGTAAGGGTGAGTTATTCAATTAGATCTCGGCAGTGTAATTAAAATTTCAAATAAATCGCAGGGCGAGACTCGGAGACTCGGAGACTCGGAGAAATAAAAGGGCGCTTTCTTTGTCGAGTGTAGCCAGGTAATTGTAAAAAATGTATAAGTAATGTAATGCAGGATAAAAGCTCCGGGCGAATTGGGAGTGCGTGAAAGGGAACGAAAAATTTTCGACTCGAAAGGTTTCGGCTGGAACGAAGTGTAGATGTATGATGCTTCTTGGCTCTTACAATCGAGAACGCTCGACGCCATCATGAAGACCTGTCGCAGAAACTGGGCCGTAGCGCTCTGAAAACGTTCCCCAGCCCCTTTCTTTCTTTCTTTCTTTCTTTCCCTCCGACTCTCTTGCCTCTCACCTGTTCTTTTTCATCCTGCCTGCCACCACCACCACCACCACCACCACCCCCCCCCCCTCCGCTCTCGCTCGCTCTCTCTCTCTCTCTCTCTCCGTCTCTCCTTCGTCCGACCTCTGCCCCACCCCCGTATACGTACTCTCGCGCGTGTACGAGCGAACGCCGTCTCTCTCGCTCTTTTTTCGACATTTTTCCTTTGTCGATTCGAGGACGTACAATATACAATTCATCCGAACCCCCCCCCCCCCGAGGATCGCACAATAGTCCGAGGAGCTTACGAATCCAAAATTAAAAGGACAATTATTCAAATGAACTTTCCACTAAGGCCTTGTTGGCCTTAGGCCTCCTCCGATGCCTTTACCTGTTTTTCTTATACCTGTTTCGAAGCCAATAATAGGAAGGCATTGGGACCCCCCCGCCACCCCCCACTCCATCACTCTCTCTCTCTCTCGCTCCATGTAATTTGGCACTTGCTCGAAATAATTTTACGAGCTTCGAATTCATTTGTGCATTTGTACACAGCTCGTACAGCTATTTCGATTTTTTATTTACAAAATACCTAAGAATAATGGAACTGATTTCATTTTTATAGAGCCAAAGTTAATTTTTCTTTCCAACGGATTCTCTAGAACGAGGCGAATAAAAAAAGCTATAATAGATTCGTTAAAATCACCTAAATAAAACACATTCTTTTACGAATTGCCGCTCGTGCTTTACTTTTTACCAGTTTACTGCTAAAAATTAAATTTCTTCTCGGATTATTAATCTCGATCTACGCTTTCTAATGTAAAATCGGATATTTAAATGTCCGTTAAAAGTGGTTCGCTTTCACGTAATTACATAAGTATAATTAAAGAAATCTCAGAACGGAGATGGTAAATGAAGTGAACCATGAGGTGAGACAGCCAGGTATTTGGAGATTTTTTTTATACTCCCGACGAGACTTGAATATGTTGAACGTATAATAAGAATATGTAATTAAGCAGCCGAAATTTTTATTAAAGAGCATTAGCTCCCACTCGTAGAGAAGCCATTAGTCATTACACGGGAATTGTAGCGTAAGCGAAAAGTTCAGTTCTGATGCCGCAAATTGGATTTTCTTGTAAGCTTCGCGTCACGCTTTGAATCGGTATCCGTCATAAATATCCGTTAGGGTAAATCCCGGTTCTCCGTCCTTTGGTCCACGCCGCTAAGGAAAAGTACGTACGCGCCGGGTGCCTAAGGTTCAGTCGAGAACGTGCTTGATTACGATGCCACGCCAGACCTTGGAATACACTGAAGTGCACAATAACCCCGATAACCAAAGTCCACATTATTGCAAACGTTCAGCCAACTTAGAAATTGCCTACGTTAATCAATAGAGATGCTCTTATCAAGAAATATATACAATACCATGTCCCTTTCTCTTTTTCACTCCTTTTTCTTCATTTCTTCTGTTTACCCAATTTGTTTCACAATAATATTAATTATCGTAATTTGATCGCCAATAATTACATAGCCGATGTTCAACAATTGATATTGTAAACAAAAACTCTTCAATTTATCTTCCATGATACACTAGATTTTTTTATTTTGCATTTATATTTTGCAGATAATATGTACGAAAAAAAAACCCTTTTCAATTTGTATTTAATGTAAGATCTATTTTCAACTACTTCTACAGAATTATTCTATGCATAATGTCAAATTAAATAAAATCAATTTTATATATATATTTAATGACTAAAAGAGAGAACCATTTCAAAATTTGTCATCTCGTGCACTTTATCTATGACTCAATGGAAAGGAAAGTTATTTCTATAATAGTAAGCTTAATTTAAGCTTAATTTAGAAAAACATTATTCGATCAAAGCATATTTTACTATAACTATACTATAAGTATACAAGTTACGTAGGTATTGGCCAGCGTTACTATTTATTATTTTCTCTATATGTGCAATTCAGATGCATATATATTCTTCTACATGCAAATCAGATGAAATATCGTACAAAAAGTAATAATGCAGAACAGAGAAAATGTATGACAACAGGTTGGACGAGAGATAAGGAGAACGATGCCAGTTTTAAAAATGTTAACGTCATAAATCCTCTAATGAACTCTCTCTCTCTCTCTCTCCCTCTCTGTACTTGTATAAATTTTAATTATTTTTTTAATAATTAATAAATGCAATTGTCAGCGTTTATAATAAAAATAATTTGTAGTAAAGAATAAATTGAATAATTTCATTTAACGTAAAGGAAAAAGGAGCGAGTGTTATATCAATTCGTTTAAAACTATTTACGTATTAATTTTACTTTTGAAGTACTTGAAAAAATTTAATTACTTTTAATAAGGAAATACTTTGAAGCTTTTAATTACGAAACGCGTGTGCTTTAAAACAATTTGAGCACGCTTTTGATTTCTAATTACTTCAAAAGAAATGAAAAAGAACAATCTAATTATATTTTTGACATGATAATTAATTGACTCTTGTCATTTTCGTAAAAGCTTATTTTTTACGACATCGTGACCAATCGTACGAATAATACGCGTTTAATTTATAATATCAGACAATCGGATTAGCTTTGCGTCAGTCGATAGTGTGAGGAACGGGAAGGAAGGAAATCGAATTTTTTTTCTCAAATTACAAACTTGATTTTTATTGCCACGTTTGTCAACAAAATAAAAAAAAAATAATAATAATAATAATAATAATAAAGTATGGATTCGGCTATGGGATAGAGTAAGTATCGAAATATCGATTGGGTCTGGCTAAAAGATATCTAGAGGTGGCAAGATATTCTTGGTTGTATCGAATGCCGTTCGCGGAGCGTATCCCTTGGAGGCGCAATTTTTATTTGGATGCATTTCGTGGTCTTGACCCCCGTCGACGTCTGGGCCCCTCGTTTCACCCGATCGTTACACTCGAGCATGTCAATAAAAGCCGAGCCGAAACAAAGCTGTAGAAAGTAGGTATTATCCGGATGAGCTATCGGTAAAAGACAAACTCCTCGGCGATCGAAAAATATGAAACTCGCGAAATCGCGAAAGCGAGCGTCGCCCCCCGACCCCACCCCCCTCTCGCTCACCCCGCTCTATAACAGCAGCGCTCACTTAGTCTCGATCGCTGAAAATTTAAGGGGCATCGATAAACTAACTCTGGACGCTCTTCCCCGAGTGCGGTTCGCGGCCGCCATAGCTCCGCCTCTTTTCCCCGAGAGCTTTCTTCGTATCCGCCCGCGCGCACGTGCGACGCTCCACGAGAGAGAGAGAGAGAGAGAGAGAGAGAGAGAGAGAGAGACGGAGCGCATGCACCGATTTTATAATGGAAAACAAGGCGCATCGGAAAGGGATTGGAAAATTTCGATAAAGAGGGGAATGAGGGGTGTTTGGAGAAAGAAGGGGGATGGGGGTGACGACGGCGGGGTGCGATCGACTACTACTGCCAGTGGGGAGTCGACAGAAGGCTTTTGTCGCGGACAAACTCGGGCTGACTCATCAGGCTGTACACAGGACCATTAAAAAACTTACGTCTATCTGCCGTTTAATGATAACTGTTATCACCACCCATGAATTTATGCGCTAGTCGCAGAAAGTACAGCTCCCCTCCCCCCCGCCCCTCTCTCATTCTCTACCTATATCTATCCTCTCGGAGTCTCGGACTCTGTGAGCCTCTCGCATAGTTTCTTGTTCATTTGAAAAAAAAAAATCTATTATTAATGTCACACTACGTTCCATTTTATCCCTAACTTTACCAACGAGAGCTATACATTTAATTTCGTAATTTTATTTTTTCAATTCTATTCTTTTTTCTTTAAAATCGGCCACGAGTCAATGAACGAAACTTGTAGTAGATACGATGCAAAAAAGAAGTTACAGGAGATTTTAACACCTCTTCTCAAGTGTAAAAAGTCAATTTATTACTCTGAAGTGCGCAGCTTTAGAATATCAATTAGTTAATCAATTGTTTTATGGAGTAAAATGAGCCGGATATTACCAACATTTCTAATACATTTCAATGCATCTTCGTACGCCAGTTATAGCACTTATCGTACAAGAGCTTCAATTATTCACAATAACGTATAAAATACATTTTTCTTCTTTATTTATTTGTTTGTTTGCTCGTTTTTAACTATATATATATACAAATTACATGTAGAATTGTAGCGATAGTCGAGTAACTGCAAATATACAAAAGCGTCTCAATGGCGTGGTGTCATCAATTTCCTGCTCAATCAAAATGATTACTAAAATCTCTAATTGTTTGCAATTGTTTGGAAACATTTCTTTAAGATAAAATTTACTTATCTTACTTTCACAATTGAATATGTATAACCAAGTTTAGATAATACACGATTCTCTATGCAGTTCAAAGAAATGCCATTTCCCTTTATTTGCGAAGGGGAATGCAGTTTCAATATAACCAATATAACCAATTGGTATTGAATTTTTTTTTTTTTTTTTTTTTTTTTTCGTTTATAGATTAAAATAACGGATTTTATTTATTCTTTAAAAACGTTTATTTTTTTAAAAATATTGCATTATCCACTTATTACACAGTGCATTTCGTTGTACGTTCGTTTAAAAGTACTGAAGAGAAATAATTGGCTTCGTTTTTGGCTTTCAGGCTAATAATGGAATTGTTATTTAAATGAATTATGCTTATTTTCTTCAATCAATAAGCCGCTTTTGTTTTTGAACGTTGAAACTAAATTTATTCAATATACGAGTTACCTCATTAATAATTAAATCATCAAGTATATTCTAAACAATTAAATATATTTATTTAGACGAATTCTCTCATTGAGACAATATGATAAATTTTTGTACTTTTATATGCTTTTATATATATATATTTTAAAAATTTTATAATACACGGTATTTACTATTCAACTTTTAAATAAAGTATAAAATTGTATAAATTTTTTATCTATTGTATGCGCTTATATAAAAGTAAATACTAAAATATTTAAACATCTAAATGATAAGACGAGAATTAATTCGCTTTCAAAAAAAAAATTGCTTTTCAAATTTATCCTTCGTAATACATCGTCTTAATTAAATAGTGTACAAAAGGCAAAATATTTATAAATAATAATTGAACTTTTATTATGCTTTTATTATGTACACGGTGATACCTTATTATCAGTTAAAAGTTTATTTATACAGAGATAATTGTTTTTTATTCGCGTGCGATGAAGAATACGAGTATACTAATTTTTTAAATCAATTTTTTCGTTCGTAGGATATTCGGTTAAACGCGAATAGGAAGTTATTAAAACATTTATAGTAGATTAACGTAGTCGGCAAAGATCTTAATGAATGTTAGCATATCTAATATTGATTGAATTCGTACGCCCTTCTACTTTTGAAATAAAGTTTTATGTTGTCCTTCGGCAATCAAATAACTTTATATTTTTACTACCTCGTTATTAATTTTAGTCAAAGAAATGACAACGTTTATCAGTGTCAAATCGATCAGACTATGAAGATTGATTTTTTTAAACGAGTTTTTCCACATTTATTAAGAATTAGTTAATGTGGTTTTAAAAGCAAGGAAATAATGTATTTATTATTTAATAAAGAAATAGTAGCTTCTCGCTTAATTTACACGTACTTAATAATTTACGTGTATTATATAACTATTAATCTAACGTACTTAATATGTAAATAATGAGTCTGTAATGAATATATAAATTTTTCTCTAATTTTTCTCTAATATTCTTTCGTCCAGTTACGTAACTGTTAAATTAATGTATATTCAATCAGTCGTCAAAATTTTTGCGTCGAATAGTTAAAAAAAAAAAAAAAAAAGAAAAAATCTTACGCTTATTCGTATTTTCTTAAAAATTCAAGAATATTTTAAATATTTCTTCATTTCGTATCTACAACGTAACGAACAACGATGCATTACTCTGAATAATATTGAAATCGTCTTGGTATTTCACGTATAATTATTTATCTAATTGTTCATTAATATAATTTATTAATTAAATATCCTTGATGTAAGTTACATATTTATTTTAAAGTAGTATAATATATGTGTAAGCAGCTTAGTAAATGTAAAAGGGAAAGTGCAGAATTGATAGAGCACTGTATTGCATCGAGTCTACTTACGAATTCAAAGCAATTAAATGGGCTTTGAAAAAATCATTAATATCGAAATCCTACGTATGGGAACCGCAATTTATGAAAAGATAAGGATCTATAACTTAAACTATCATTAGAACTTGTCATGTACGATATTTCATGCGTTTAATACATGTTTACCCCGTGCATTGCTTTAAGTGTCAGAGTTTGTGTGATAAGTCGTTTCTTTTATTAGTCTTTTCTAATCGGCAAACAATAGCTTAACAAAAAAAAGGAAAACAAAAAAATTATATTCCGGTATCAATTAATTAAAATGAGTAAAGTTAGTTTAAGAATATATATTGTGAATTTGTATCGCGTATTGTATCAAGAATGCTTTCTGGTTCAAGACATGTACGTAAGGCTTCGTAAACTTTTAGTAGGTCATATAGTAATTTTTATCACCCAGTACACTATAGATAAATTTAAAAAAAGTATTAGTAAGAGTGCAAGAAATTGTGCCATTAATATGAAGTGCAACTTGACAAGAGTTCAGCCAAGCCTAATACAGCAAATTTTTAGAAAAATCGGGACCACTACCTACATATTTCAAATGCCTGTTATTTTTTTTTTTATTTTTTTTTTCGAAAAAAAGAGGATTTGTTAGCACGAGGGATTTCTGAAATTTCAAAAAATTCATCCAGGGAGGAATTTCATGACACGGACATATTATCGTTTCTCTTTTATCTATATTGATAATTGCTAAACGCGGAAAATAGAATTGCAGTCTGATAAACAAAAAAAAACAAATTGAAGAGCAGATGGGGCAGACGGCAATTCAAGAACCGTGAAAAAATTAGCCTTAAGCCGGGAGTCTTAATCTGTGTATTACTACAGGGCATGCGCGTGAAAGCCACTTCCGTAAATCTCGGAGAATTTACATATTGTGGTTGTGAGCGGGAGACGGGCGAGTGAGAGAGAGAGAGAGAGAGAGAGAGAGAGAGAGAGAGAAGTAGGAGGGGGGACTCGTTGTGAGCGACAAAGGGATCGAGAGAGAGAGAGAGAGAGAGAGAGAGAGAGAGAGAGAGCGAAGGTGGAGGAGAGTTGGCGGTCGGTGTGCAAACTTTCTCCTCTCGAGAGTAGCCGAGCCCTCATTGCCAACGGCTCGATTGCGACGAAAAAAGCTAGGAAAAAAGGGATACGGGGAGAACTGTCCCCTCGCGGACGAAAATGCGTTAGTTGCGCTTCATTAGGGAGCAGTGGCACTCGAAGCCTGGGAACTACTACGTTCTGACGCTGGACGACGTTGATCGAAAATAAAATGAGAAGGTAAAAAAGCTGCCGGAGCAAGAGGTCGACCGGAGGTGGTTGTGTTGGAAAGAGTAGCACGAGGCGTAATGGTACTGAGAGGGAGAGCGAGCGAGAGAGAGAGAGAGAGAGAGAGCGGCATTGGGCAAGGGATAGAGGGAGGAGAGAGAGAGAGAGAGAGAGAGGCATTGGGCAAGGGAAGAGGGAGGAGGAGAGAGAGAGAGAGAGGAGGGAGAGAGAGAGAGAGAGAGAGAGAGAGAGAGAGAGAGAGAGGGAGAGTTCAGGCGAGGTCAGGTCACGGGACGAGCGACTCTCGGTCGATAGAACCCGAGCTATCCCTCTCGCTCGCTCGCTCGCCTGACTTGGGGGCAGGGCAACGCGTCACGAGCCGGAAGAGCGTCCGAACGACCGAAACCGAAGCCGGCGAGGGAGCCTGGAGCGGAACATTCTTCCTCATTTATTGGACTCGGTGCTTCTCTCTTATTGCGATTTCCAGCTCCTACTTCCGCCCCTCCGCGTACGTTTGCTCTCTCTCTCCCTCTCTCTCTCTCCCTCCCTCTCTCTCTCTTTCTACACCGAATTTTTCCAGCCCATCTCTCCCATTCTTCCGGGCTCTTGGTGCAAAAGCTAACCGCGTCCGCGAGCTCGCCGACGCGACGATACTCCCGGGTAAATAAATTCGTTGACTCTGGCCTCAGCTCCGGATAACCGATCTCGAGCCTGGGATGACAACGGCATAGCTTTTTTACAGCCACCATCAGTTTAAAGAGAGCGCCGTCGCACTTCCTTCCGCAACTCGTTTCCCGCAGAACAAACAACGCCGTTGTTGCCTATCAGGGAATTCGCTCTTTAAAACCTCGCGCCCAGCTCATCTGCAAACATTCGACTGATTCGACAATTTCATTCCTTTAAAGTGAACAGCGTCGACGTCCACGACCCATCGTTATTACCGAAAATACTTTCGAAAACAAACGGGAACGGCTTTGTAGTAGTAGTAGTAGTAGTAGTAGTAGTAGTAGTAGTAGTGGTAGTAGTGGTAGTAGTAGTAGTAGTAGTGGTAGTGGTAGTAGTAGTAGTGGTAATAGTAGTAGTAGTAGTTCGCTTTACTCTAAGCTTCTCGTTACGAGCGCTTCCTTCATTCGCTCGACAAATTATTGTACAAAGTAAACACAGCAAAGAGAAGCTTAATTATAACGCTTAGCTCGTTACACCTGTGAAAATGCATTACAAACTCATGTTGACATTTTCTTTTCCCTCATGTACGAATTTTTGTCTGTGCGCGCGCGCGTGCGTCTTTTATCGACCAAGCTAACAAAAGAGATTTTTATTTATAAATAATGCGGTTACGTGTTCGTGTGCGTGTGCGTGTGCGGGTGCGTGCGCATGTGTAGCGCGGAGCAAGCAGTTGCGGGCGAGACGAAACTACGAAATTCTGGAGCAAACGGGTGACATGGTGTACCTGAAAAATGCTATGCATGCCACGCTTTAATTAAGTCCATAAAAATAGCGCTCGGAGTAGTGCAGAATGCGTTTCGCACATTGCGAATTCGAGCGATATAATTGGATAAAGAGAGAAAAAAAATCGTATCCTACACAATGGAGGAATATGAATATAATTAACTTGTTGTATTGAATGTAAAGTGCCTTGAAACAGTTTAAGCCACAAGAACGTTATTAAAAGAGCGTGCGCGTGCGCGCGCGCGCGCAAGCACTAGTTAACTGGTTAAATAAATTAAGCTCTTGCGTTATTAATTCTCACCAATTCGCAATATTTGCTCGACTCGTTCGATTAGAAATATCCAAGGAATATAAAGAAAGGCTGTGCATAATTAAACGAAACGTAAGCTCACTTACATCATTAACGAGAATACGATGTGGATGTGAGCAGCCAACTCCGCAGCGCCGTATTGACAATCAGGCAGCGAGTTAATTTCTTAAGAAAATAAGAAAAATCAACTACTGTTCCATTCCGAGCTGTCAACTTTTATTACGAGCACATTACATAAGTACTCGGGGCATGTCCCCCTTAATAACACAACATTGAAATGCGTTACTTTGTTAAGAGATCATTTAGTTTAGTGGTGTAACCGACCTGGCCGCGTATAATGCGCCTAGGTTTTTATTGCAGGACTGGTTCGCCGAAAAGTTCCAGCTCCGTGCATAAAATATCAGTGCTTTTGGATTTATGCTTACGAGGCTACGGGTCGCCCGGGCTTACATTATACTCCGCGCTCTTCTTGCGCATGCAAATGACGCTTCGCTGCGAAGGAGAAAGCAAGGAAGCGAGGAAGTAAGCGAATAAATAAACGCCCGAAGGGTTATTTCGCCTTTAATTAAATGTCTCCTCGCGCGAGTCTTCTCTTACCTCCTAGGAACGAGATTGACTTAGCCAAACAATTCGCGATTCTATGTTAAACCTCTTTAATACGAATTCGCATTAATCCAAGCGTCATACCGAGCGTATAAATGCAATGGAGTTTTGCAAATGCTCGATGAAAATGCTTCACGAGCGGATCCTAATTTATTATTATTATTATTATTATTATTACTATTATTACTATTATTACTATTATTATATTGCGCTCGAATTCGGGCAGGCGCAGCTTCACGAGCTACCAACACCAATACGACTCTCTCTCTCTCTCTCTGGGTACAAAAATCTATTTGGCCAGCTATCAGTAGTCCCATTCCTATCGGCCTTATTATTATTGTTTCTATTATTATTATTTTTATTATTATTATTGTTGTTGTTGTTGTTGTTGTTATCATTGTTATTATTGTTATTCTTATTATTGTTATTGTTACTAGGTAACAGATTATTTTCGCTAAAGTCCCTGTCGATATCGTTGTGATTGATACACTTGATTACGAATGTGATCGAAGGGGATCGTTGTTGTTATTGTTGACGATGATATACTTGTAATATCCTAGGGATTTCGCATTTCAGAGATTCAAGGGCCAGGATTCGTGCTACCACCATCAATGGATTCGCGCGCCTAAATTAACGGATGAGCACGGGCTACTTTACACGTGTTTCGCTGTGTGCAACGCGCGGTCGCGCGCGCCCTCGTCGTGTCCGCGTGTGCGTGTGCGTGCAGTGCGTACCGCGCGGTACTGGATGGGAGCACCTAGAGTACTTATTATACAATAAGCGTGATAATGAAGTCAAAGTCAACATGGAGATTCGATACGGTATAGTCTCAACTCGGTCAAGGCAGAAGACTCGGTCTAAGAAGAAACTTGTAGGACGCGGCTCGCTCGTAAGCAAATATCGCACCTCCGTGCAATTACATGCGAAAAGCAGACGAGTTGCCTAGATTGCCGAGTCGCGGTGAAAGCCTTCAAGGACTCGGGCGATCCTCTTTTCGATCGAGCGCGGGAGTGGGAAATCCCGAGCCACCGGAACCCCCGGGACTCGTATGGCTACTTTTTGGCCGGCTAAAGGGATCGCGGGGATCCCTTCCTCGAGCTCGGCTTTTCCGAGATTTCCAGAGACGAAATTTGCCCACGGCACAAGCCTCTGCTCACCGAGCGGATGCTGCGCGAGCCATTCGGCCCGCATTCATCAGTGTAGAGTCTCGCGAGAGAGTAATCGGCCATCGGCGTAAATTACCTCTCGCGTCAATATTTTACACAATTAATCTCGTCGAGGGTCAGGGGAGGGGCAAATGGGCAAGAGAGAAGCCTAAGATTTCCTTGGGGCATTGAATCCGATTTGAGCTCGTCGTCGGTGGGATGCAGTCGGTGGAATCCACTGGCTCGTAGCTTCCGTGTCTTTAGCGCGAAATCCATGGGATGGTGGTGGTGGGAGGGGGGGTGGAGCTAGGGGTATATATATATATATATATACAAATGCTGCCGCCGGTCCTTCATTATTAACTAAGGGCTCGTGCTAAGGGCTGGTGGTAAGGGCTGGTGCCGAGGGCTAGTGCCAAGGGCTGAGAAGAAGAGCCGCGGCGCGGGTCTCGGGCCTATTCAAATCATCAAACAAAGCCCGGTCTGGCCGCCTCTCCTAACAAATTAAGCGAATTTCCTCCGGCCAGCGTCGCGCGCATTAATATTCCGCTTTCGCCGGCAACTCCTACTCGCCCAACCAAAGCAGCTTCTTCTTTGATTCTTCAGCTTCGCTCTCCTCGCGGCAATTGAGAGGCGCTTTGTTATCGGCAGAAGCGCCCTCTATCATTCTAATTTTATCTGCTAATTAGAGCGCGGAAGGATATTACATACAGACCCATCGTACTTTTAATAACTCCAAACAACTCGACGCCCCTGAAAAACTATTAATCACTCTTTCAACTATTCCTCGTGTTTCTGCAACAAACCATTAGTTTGTTCGTCCTTTTGCCTCCAATTTGCCTTTCTGTTTTTACATCGGCTTTTATTTCGGAAGGACGGAAGGACGGAAGGAGGGAAGGAGGGAAGGAAGGGGATCAGAGACAATGATGATCCGAAATACGGAATCGCGGCCTCTGTCGAATGCATTTTTTCTCTCCATCATATAACGTACTTGAAATAAGAAAAATTTACGTACATTATCGCTCCTTCGGCTTCGTCCTGCTGTCAACAATTAATATTAGATATGACGTTAAGCGATCGAATCTTGGGAGTGGTATTATTGAAAATTATCGTTCGCCACCAGTATTCGACCCTCCTGGATTTAATGTAATATTTACGGTAATCGGCGGCAACGGCGGTACTTCGCCGCGCGCAGAGATCCTCGGAGGAGATGACTTGGAAAAAATTTCGGAAGGGTGTACGTAGTCCTACAAGTGATTGACTGGCTTAGGGATTAACTCGACTGAATAAATAACCGCTTGGGTGCATTAGCGTCCTCGGGGGGAATGAGAATCATTATTCGAAAAAACTGATTGGAAACGAAGTAACGGTCTGATTATTGTCCATACATTACCATATGGCGATTACCGAAACCCTAGACATTCAAAATGACGGACAAATTGCATTCGTTCGATAAGAATTAATGAACTCCGTGGTATACTCGTTCGCGAGCGACGCGTCTCCGTTCGTTTTTATTCATTTGTCTTCCGGATCTCTATGACGACTAGATTTCTTTTAATTTTCATCAGCTCAAGACCGGCGGATCGCTGACGCGAAGAGCCCTTAGAAAGTTCCGAACTCCGGGTTCGGAAGCTCCTCCTGCAGCTGGGGCTGGATCGATGAGTCCTTCCCCCTCGTTTACCCGCCTAACCACGGGGCCGCCGCCCTCCTCCTCCTCCTCCTCCTCCTCCTCCTCGTCGCCCCCGTAATCCAAGTGAGCCAAGTGAGCCACGGCATACCCATGCCCAATAACTTTATTAAGTGCGGGTATCAAGTCTTTTAGCTCAGCTTTGCAACAATACGTTTTTCTAATTTAATTAGCGTAGCCGGTACTGCTTCCGTTTTATATATATATATATAAGAAGAAGGAATCGTGCTCTCTCTCTCTCTCTCTCTCTCTCTCTCTCTCTCTCTCTCTCTCTCTCTCTCTCTCTCTCTCTATCGAGCAAACTCGAGTAATCGAGTAAACAACGACAAAATCCAGATCAATTCCGCAGCGCAGTACCGTCGACGACGGGTACATTTGTAAAATTTGTCAAAAAACTCAAATTAACTGAACTATCCATCCAACTATCGAACTATTAAAATCTTACTATATGGCATTGCCTTGCACAGCTTATCGTTCTGAAGCATCTTGAAGCGTAGCTTCCTCAAAGTTATTAAAATAATCAAAACTACTT
Source organism: Ceratosolen fusciceps (assembly GCA_018883505.1). Classification (NCBI taxonomy): domain Eukaryota; kingdom Metazoa; phylum Arthropoda; class Insecta; order Hymenoptera; family Agaonidae; genus Ceratosolen; species Ceratosolen fusciceps. The sequence goes on from RCIC01000008.1 coordinate 3,789,461, forward strand.
ATCAGTCGAGAGTTGTAAATTTTACGGTTACGCTCGAAGTTTCACAAACAACTTGGACACATAAATAATAATTATTACGCAATTAATGTACGCTTTTGTAACTTTGATGCATGAAATGCAAAACTTTTAATCTCCAAAGCGTTTAATTAATTCTTGTTATTACATTCTTTTGTATTCTAAAACGTGCGCGATCGATATAATTAACAAGTCTTGAATTTATATTACTCAACGGCTTAAATAGATGAATTTTTTTTTTTTTTTTTTTTGTTTTTGGCGAAAATAGCAGGAACGGAACGAGGATCGGACGTTGAAATAATTAAAAGTAAAAATTACGAAAAAGAGGTTCACTAAGCGCAGGATTATGCAAATTTATTCAAGAAGAAAGTAAGTTTAAAAGAAAATTGAAGAATATTAAAATACGAAGGTTTTGTAGGACGAAAAACGGAAGAACGCGAGTCGTCGTCGCTCATCCAAGTGAATCCGCTTGGGTGCGGGAGTATTACTTCACCAGCGAATACATTCTGTATTCACGCGGCATTTGCTCGCGTCAATAAAAGTTTGTAAAAACATAGCTCAAATACATATGCGCTCAATTAATATTCATCGTTTCGCCGAGACCGTATAAAAAGTCTATTCTAACGATGCTCGGAGTGAGGGGGGGGGACTGGGTTGGCGGGGAGGAGAGACTCGTGTCTTTGGACAAGAGCTGCTGCGAAGCGGCATTTGTAGGTTTGAACGGTAATTCGTTCTAGACTTCGACAATGCGGTACGTGTAAAAATCAAGATGGGATTCCGAGGGAGAGAACCCGGCTGATGCTGCGGGATCCGGGTTAAGAGCTTAAGTCACGAGCTCCGTCGACAATTTTCACCGTCGTTGTAATACCGTTTCCCTAGCACCCTCGGCATGTTTTTCTAACGTATAGGGGCGACGGGGACCAAGTGTACTTAGGAATTTATTTGTTTTTTTTCGTATCGAATTGGGTCAGCTAATACGAAATGGTATCTAGTAAAGGCGTCGCGTGTGTGCGCCTATCTGACCATTGTTTCGTTTTACGGACATCCATTGCGATAACATTGTTTTTTGTTTCAATTTCAAGAATAACAAAAGGGAGTAGATATTATTGTCAAGCACGCGCCTCGATGATTAAGAAATTTTGCCACTTGGCAAACTAAATAAACTTCTTTCGGGACGATTCATCCATCAATATTCACTGGCAATACGAAGTATAAAGAATTGTTAAAGACTTATTTATGGTCAATCTCTGAAACGAAAGACTTAATATTTCTTGGGGACGTAAGGCAGAGGAATATATAAATATATATATATATATACAGAATACAAGCAGTTGCTTGGGGCGAGAGAGGAATAATAGTAAGTAGTAGTAGGGAGTAATTGACGTGAGCCAACGGTTTTGCCGGCTATACGTGCTCTATTTACAAGAGCTAATAAAGTTTTCGGTTAGTGCCGTATTCGTTGAATTCAAAAGTTTGCCAATGTCTTAACACCGAAGCCGATCCCCGCCCACGTGCGCGAGTGCCTGGAAAATTAAAAAAAAAAATAAAAAAAAAAAAAAAGAAGAAGAAGTAGAAAAAAAGAGAGTAGGACGCCTCGTGGATTGTAGAGAAGCCGAACGTATAAATAAATACGAGGAGCAACACGTGCCGCGGTGCCGCGACCATAAGATGGTGGAGAGCGCGAGCGAGCTTTTGAAGAAAGGTCGGCGGATGTATTGGACGGAGCTCGAAAAGTCGAGTCCCTCTCCTATCCGAACTATCCGACGTATCTGACGTGCATGGCGTTTATGACGTGTGTGACGTAGGTCATCAATAGGCGTAGAGCATCGGCCTCTAAGCGGTAAAGAGAAAGAGAGCGAGCCGGAAACGGCGCGAGGTCAGATGTGGGGTCACCGCGATGTGGGATCGGCCGTATGATCAATTATCACGGTATTTCGGCCTCTTATTCCTCGGCGCGCGTCAATTACGAGCTAGCGAGACGAAGACGACCTACCGTCACGTCATCGGCGCCCATTTTACACGTCCTAGACGACCACGTCGTCTAAATAAAGCTCGGCCTCTCCCTCCCCCCCTCCCCCACACCAGCACTCGCGCTCTCTCTCTCTCTCTCTCTCTCTCTCTCCCGCGTGTGAGCATTCGTGAGGTTCGGCGGCCATTGCGAAGAAGATTGCCCATCTCCTTCTTCCTCCTCCTCCTCCTTCTCCTCCTCCCCCTCCTCCTTCTCCTTCTCCTTCTCCTTCTCCTCCTTCTCCTTCTCCTCCTCCACCTTAGCCAACTACTACTAGTCCTCGCAATCGCTATTCCGAATTTCATCGAACAAGAATAACCGGATTCGGAGACCCATTAGACGCTCAAACGTAAACGGAAAAATTCCGGGAACTTTTTCGCAATTCCCCGGACCCGAAAAATAATGGCGAAGCTCTCCTTTTTTCTTTCTTCGACTCGACTCGCGCGCGCGCACGCACGCACAGGCATTTACGTATACGCCCGAGCTCATTATGCCAGGGAACCTATTCTTCTCTCTTTGCTAACTATTCAAAGGATTCTAGAAATACATTCGCGACGATTCGTGCATTATGAAGACCCTGCCCCATTATATTAAACCTATTCACTTAATTCTAACTGGAATGGGTAATTTTCATAATCGACAAGAGCTACAAAATTAAATTTCTCTCAAGTATAATGCACACACGCCCTTCAGGTTTTCTAAGCTTATATCATTATAATGTACGGATCTTTTATGCTCGATCGTTCAAAAATAACACCGGATCTCACAGCGTTATTATTGCGCTCAAGAAACATTACCGACAGATCTTCGATCGATCTTTTAAAACTTGTAAATATTTTATGTAAATGTTCAATAGATCGAAAATTGATAAACGATTCGCCCTGTATATTGTAATGAATTTTATAATTATACTTCGATTGATGAATCCATCTGGTTGTTGATCATACGAACTTGAGCTCAACCTTTAACTCATTAAAAATCTCGTTTGCAAAATACCAATAAGCTTGTACGTAAGACAGAAAATATATGCGACGAGGACTTTCTTATGTATTGGTAAATGCAAATCAATCAGTTGTCTTCGAGTTATTTTTATTTTTCCAGTTTGAAAGGGGTTTCTTCGCTTTAATTGTATTTAACGAAAAATCTCGACAATTCGAAATAAAAACCATTCTCGTTATTATTACTTTGCTGGTGTAAGGAGAATATACATTTTTCTAGCGAGATATAAAAAATGTAACAGGTGAAATGTGCAACTAGAGGGTGGGGGGAGGGGGGGAGGGATTGGCAATACTTGGAGATCGGAGTTGTTATAAAAAGTTGGTTAGCGAAACTAGATTATTCGAATCGTCGGTACAAATTATAATTAAAGGATCTCACGTAAATCTCTACGAATGAACGCATATAAATTAAAAGCGTAAATTTTAATAAATGCTCGACGCTCGGTTTATCCAATAATATCAAGTATGGCAAGGTCAGGTAATTCATTGGCTGCTGTTTATACGTTTCTTGCCCAAACCAGATTCCACTTAACATACTGTGCCCTGCCTCTCCTCGTCTCCCCCCCCCTCTCTCTCTCCCTGTCCTGCTCGGTCCGAGTATCGTTGTTGGCTCGCTCTGCTGCACGTGTGTGCCTGCGAGAATAGACGATGTCGGCATCGAAGAGCTGGAACGAAGAGAACGGAGGAACCGAGATGCCCGCCGAGTCGATCGAAGTGTAAGCTGAAGATTAGCCAAGGTCGTCGGGGTCCGAGCGAGTTTAGTCCGCCACCGCCTCCGCCTGAGCCGAGGAATTCAGCTGAGCTCGAGGTTTAACGTTTCGGCGGAGTCCGGGAACGCGCGAGTTAATGAAAAAAAAAAAAAAAAAAAAGAAAAAAAAATCGTCATTTATCGGACTGCTTTATCAATCAGCGGGTGATGACTTTGCCATCCCTGCAACGTCCCGCCCCCACCCCACCGCCCGCCGCTTATCGCCGTTGCAATACCGCTCCGGCGTTTGGCTTGTGCCAAACATCCTGGACGACTCGGCGAGCTCGCGCGCACCAATGAAACTTTCGCTCCAACTCCAGAGCAAGCTTATTAATTATTGATTTCGTGCACACGACGATCGCGAGCTTCGTAATCTCTTAGCGCCAAGGCCATCCGAGCCAGATTTTCAGCAGCACTCGTTACGGAAGCAAACTTAACAACGGGGCTCCTCATGCGAATGCTTACCGGTTTTTCCTTCTAAATCAAAGTCATTTATGATCGCAGCCTGACCCAGCCAACCATTGTACTCTACTCTTAATTTCGATCAACTGTAACGCGCAATGAATTTGAAGCGCTTCCTTTACTTTCGTCCGCGTCGAACGCAGATATTTTTATTACATGGTGCAATTGCTTCCTGCCCACCGTTGTCGGTTAATAATTAACGGGACTGCGACAGATAAAAATATTACCGCCCCTTAACGTCTATCCCAAAGTTTCAACTATTGCGTAGTAACCAGTTCGCTTTTATTTAGAAATTTCATTATGACTCACAGATCTATTTAGCCATTAGCATTATTGTCCCTATGATTGTTTAATAAAGCCACCGCGATAATTCTTCGTTCGTTACAATTATAAAATCGAGTTCACAGGTCTTATTAATCATTTCCTCGAGCGATGTTCACGAAATGCTTCTTCCAACGTGTAAAAATATATATATATATATTTTACACGTCTTCTATTACATAACTTTTGAGAACATTGTGCTAATATCAATTTTTCGTAACTACAGCTTCTACAATTTAGCGAACATTTTAACGTTTATCACATTACTATTTTACACATATTATAGCATAATATGCGATTATAATCATTCGTTATTTCTCTTTGCAAAATTTTAAGAAAACCATATTAATCCTGTAATAGTCATTGATGTTTCTTAACACACTCATGACGCAGCAATATTCGTACGAACTCAAATAATGAAAAAAATAAATAAATAAATAAATAAAAAAAAAGTAGTGAAGACAATACGTACGTAAAAATAAACCGTTTGAGTTATTTTCTCCAACATTCTTATACGACTTCACGAACACAAGACACGTAAATTTTATAAATATTGGTATTTAAGGCAATCTGTCCCAATGAAAATTATTCACAATACGCTCACATGATTAAATAACCGAAATCAGGTCGAAACTTAATAAAAATAATTAAAATAAAGATAGAATGCGATTTCAATTGGTGAAAATAATTTGTTTCATGTACATCGTTTTCCTTAAGACATAGTTATGATATTTGAATAAATAACACTTTCAATGTCTTTAACAATATACAATCTACAATCTACAATCTACAATCTACAATCTACAATCTACAATCTATAATCTAAAATCGTTTTAACGGTATAATTACATAAGTCTAATTTTGTACAAGAATAATTTTTTATTTGAGATTTCACTTTGAAGAAATTTCCCAATGAATTGGTGTTATAGTGTATTTAAAAGTTTAAGCAAATAAACCAGACGTGTATATTTAATTCAGGTGATTACGTGGCCGCAAATTAATTATAAAACAACGAAATATCATAAGTAGGTCAATTAAAAGAAAAATGAAGAATTACCGACTTTAAATTTTTTGAAATTTCTGTAGTATCGCAATTTTCACGGAAGCGTATAGAGCTCAATACGTACACGCCTGACGTTTGTTGCTGTGAGTTTCGCGCGATAAAGCCTTTTAACACGTAATTCTCCCCCCCCTCCCCTCCCCATGCATTTAATTAGATAACAATTATAGCTGTTACATTTAGGTAGCACAGCTCGTGCAAATTTCCTATCTCGCCATAAAAATAGCTACGATTCGGAAATCGTACTTTCAAAACTTAGAAAACGACTCGCAAGTTTTCAAAGTATTACCATATTGGACTAAGGAAAAGAAAAGTTATTAGATGCCGCAAATATTAGCACCGAATAAATTTTGACGCGTTTGTGCTGGTTATGCATTTTTTTTTTTTTTTTTTTTTTTTTTTTTTTTTTTTTTTTTTTTTTTAAGGCGTGGTGCAACGAATGACTGACACATTACGTTACGGTGCAGCAACCTTCATTTCGGATTGCATTAAAGAATTACATAATTGCAAACATTAATTGTAATTTTAAATATAATATGCTTGTATGTATTTAGTGTTTATAATACTCACTTGTAAACATAATTCATTTACAAAACTGTGTCCTCCAAAACGTCCGCACCTGAAAGCAATGAATACACCGAGTCAGTAAGAAGGAAAAATATCGTCAATAAAGATTGCTTTAATTTTTATAAAAATGACCTGAAACGTTTTTGTCTTTAGCGTTTTTAACGGACCGACCGAGGCTGACGTTGGGCATTCAGTCGATTATATGGGGGAGACCGAGAGAGAGAGAGAGAGAGAGAGAGAGAGAGAAGATATAAAGTCCAACCCGAGTCGATAGTTGGAGTAGAAAGTGTGGCCAGCGTTTAAGAGATTTTCTCCTTTCGAATAATTGATCGAATGAAAATTACACTCATGAATGGGGGTGCAAAAGTTAGAAAAGTGGCGATTTGAAAGTCTTAACGCATCAGCTTATTCGATTCATTGATTCGCACTCGTAGCAGCGACAACGGTTATGTATGGTTATCGAGCAATGTAAGAAAAAAAAAAAAAGAAAAAAACCGGAAAAAAAAGTCGTTGTAATTAAATGTGTCAGAAACAGTAAGTAGATTTATTAAATAGTGCATACGGACGGCCATCTCCATTCTTACATATTCAGGAATTATTCCTGCTTTCAAAAAATATTCTCTCGATTGTTCAATAGCAGCAATTAATATTAAGACATGAAATTTAAGATAATGGCCAATTCGCAATAATATATTATTATATTAAATAAGCTGTTATTAAAATTTGCAGTAAAGTAATGTAGTGGGGAAATATTCTCTGAGTTAGGAAATTGAAATTTACATAAAGAATTATATTAATATTATCGAAGAATTTCTGTAATTACGCTCCCGTAAATTATCTTCATACGTCCGCTAATATATTAAATATAATAATTAAATAATAATTATTATCTCCTTATTTATTTAAAAAAAAAAAAAAAAAAAAAGTAAGATCGATATTACGAATGAAATCGGCGATGGTTATTATTACACGATGAGTATTATATTTATTTTATTAAAATCCATCTAAGCGTTTCTAAAGTCTTAACATGGGAAGATAATTTATCATCTTTAAACTAAATACGACGAATGAAATTGTGCATTTAGCAGTGCCGCGCTGCACGATAAATAATGATAAAATACATGATACGAGATACTAATATCATTGCGCATTTTATATTTTATATATTGATTGTAAAAGATATAATTGGCGAATCTGACTATTGTCGGCTATATTGGTTGATTTGCAATTTAAGCATTGTATTGATTATAATAGTTGTACGACCTGGTAAGGAGGTGAAAAATATCTAAGCTGTTGGGAAAACGGATAAGTAGGAAAGGTCGACAAAAGTTCCTCTGTCGTCTAGGCATTGACACGCAAGCTTTTTTTTATTTTTTTTTTTTTTTTTTTTGTTTTGTTCCATTAAATGAGACAAATTAATAAGTTAATACGCTATCTAAATAGATAAAGCAATTTCGCGTTGTTCAGTGCTCGCCGTCTTCATCAGATAAGGCCAACGTAAAGAAGTACTATAATGGCTTGAGTCTGTCGGTGAACGTGAAAAATATATGTTTTGAGAGATAATGAGCCTCTGAAAAATTAAAATATCTCCTCCATTGATGAAATCGTTTTTATAAATTATTATTAATAACGAGAACACAGCTGAGATTTCCTTTTCCATGCGGGGGCGGCAGCGGGACCCGCTGCGCCGCGCCCATATTTAATAAATAATAACAACAACAATGATAACAATGATAACAATGATAACAATGATGATAATAATACGAGGCTGGGATTTAGTTAATGAAGTGTATGGTCGATTGGGGTGATTGTTCACTCTGTCCGTTCATCCACGGCAACGATCCTCTATGGGGATAATTAAACGCGAGGCGGGCAGACAATTTCCAGATGCAAGCATTTCAAAGCCAAAGGAGAAAAGAAGTCAACTTTCGAACTCGGAATACTTTAGTCAGGTTTAAATATGCAGTAGATAGAGACCGCTCTCTGGAGCAAGCGTGCTCGAGCAATCGTACTTATAAGACAAGTGCTGGAGTGTAAGGAGAAGGCGAGGATGTCCAAGGGAAGGACAATTTTAAGAATGGAATAACAAACATATTTCCATAACCGGGGAGAGTTATAAGCCATAGGTATTTTGGCCTTCCTGGGGCTCGCCCGCGCGCGCGCGCGCGCGCGGGCTCTTGAGCGACCGAGTGAGCCACCGAGCGACCGAGCGAGTGAGCGAGCGAGCGAACGATTTGGACAGGGACGGCCCTGAGCCACTTGCGACAGTAGGTCAGCTCTCTTCACCTCACTTTGCCTCGTTTTTCGAGCCTCCATTGTGCTACCGCAGCATAACCAAGAGCAAGACGGTTCAGACGTCACAGCGAGTTTTACTCCACATTTTTGTGCGACTCGCGACTCGCCATACGACCCTCCCTCCCTCCCCCGACGACGTAGCTTCACCAGCACCTACCCACGACGCTCATTGACTAATATCCCTGCTCGTAATACCACGAGAGAGAGAGAGAGAGAGAGAGAGAGAGAGAGAGAGAGAGAGAGAGAGAGAGAGAGAGAGAGAGAGAGAGAGAGAGAGATGAAAAAATTATAAAGAAACGTTATTATTGGCTTAACGACGATTACGGCAGTCTTAATCCAGAAAAGCTCTTGTCGATATACCGAGCAGTTTAACGTGTTATTTCTATCGTTAGTTCTATCATTGAGCGCTTTAACGCTCCTTTTCTTCCAATTAATTTATTCATTCTCCATCGTTCCATTGTATTTCGTTTCCATGCGGACGGCTGCATCCTAATCTGCGATAAAGACGTGTAATGTAACGCTAGTCAAGATCGTTTCTTTTCTTTTTCTTTTTTTTTTATTCAACGACAATATTGAATATTGATGGAGCCATCGAGCGGCTCCAATAATAATAATAACGGAGGCATAAATTATTCATTTTAATCCGCTGAAAATCCGAGGGACTTTAAAAAGGAAAATTTTATTTCCCAGCTGCATGGAGCAACAAAAGTGGCAAGTCGAAAGTAGAAACCGCGTTGGTTAAGTCTACGGATATATTGAATTGCTTTTGAGATTTCTTGCGCCAGAAAGCATTTAAGCATAAATGACTTTAGAAGGAAAGTTAATACAACGGATTTCATTATTTATTTCTAAAACAATGTCGATTTAATTACGGATTTTCTTCGGGTATCGAGGCTAGGCTTATCCGTATTTTCTAAGACGTTCTCCTTCGCTAAGAACATTTTATCGAATCATATTCTAAGCGACGGTACACGACGAGTCCCTTCTGTATAACTTATTTTGTTTGTTTGTTTCTCTCTATGTTTGTTGTTGTTGTTGTTGCTTTTTTTATCTTTCTCGTCACTCGCCACTCGGACCACATAAATCGATAAAATATTACATGAAACGAGGAATTTCACGAGATTCCTCGCTTTTCAATTCGTTCCTACAAGCTTACACTTTGCAACTTTGATGTGCATATGTACACGCGCACTCAATAAACTTGTATTTTTTCATGGATCAGAAGAACAAAGGGCGAAAAAAGACATGGGATAATACGTTAACATGACCTAAAATATAATGTACCGTTCGTATTCTTAAATATTTTTTATTTTATTACACTCTTTTTATTGTTTTTTGTTTTTTGTTTTTGTTTTTGTTTTTGTTTTGTTTTGTTTTGTTTTGTTTTTTGTCTCCCGAACAGGAACGAAAAACTTTTATTTCAAGGCCGTGGGCGAGCGCGCGTTATCTGTCGGGAATATATTTTTAAAGAGAGCACTACCGTATTGCGGGTGATATTTTACGATGTGAAAAGGCGAGAAGAGATGTTGCTGTTCGGTTTCGAGGTCAGTACCGAGTCATCAGCGGGCTCCGGAGTCATTCGTATGCTTATTTAGGTCCAGCGCTGACACGTGGTTAGGGGACTGGCGAGGCGGGAGGGGTTAAAGGCGGAATGAAAGACAAAGGTCCTAAGGAGGAAACAAAGTAGAAAGTGCGTTGGACTAAAAAGAAGAAAGTGACCCTCTTTCGAGGAAGTAAATCGGGAATGAACCCGCCGACCGACCCAGTCCATTCCCACCGACGAATCATATAAAGGGCTTTCGTTCCTTCCCTTACCATTCCTTTCCCATTCGATCCCTCTTTTATCTTCCTTTATCTTTTTTCACCATTCGTGCTTTTCTCTCAGGATCGAAATCCTATTAACTGTGTCAATACTTACATTATCCGGCACTTTCATTTCCACGGAATATTCCTAATAATAAATAAAGCGCCTAACGACATTTACAGATAATTTACAGTGAGCTATTCTGAATAATGGCTCACGTCCATTATAGTAAATATAGTCACTCGAGTATATTGCATAAAACAGCCACGAGCTTTTATAATAAAGCCATTTGGCGGAGTTATTATTATTCGATAATATTATTACAATGCCGGCGATATAACTACGTTAAATAAATAATAAATCTTAGCTTACTTAACAAAGTGTCATCAAAGTGAATTCATAATATTTTTAAAATTAATTTATAAGAAGGCTGACGATCGGAATATTTATTCTGTTGATTCTGAGGTTTTTCTAAGGCGTTCAATGCTGTTTTATTTATTAACAGAGGAACTTTTATAATCACTGCACACGTTTATACATATATATATATATATATATAGAAAAATAAATTCTTTGTAACTTTCGAAATATTCCCTTTATAATATCCCTATCTTCAAAGCTCCCAATGATCCGTAATAAAATACTCTTTATACTTTCTAAATCCGCATTTCTTGACATTCAATTTCTAATGTCGATTTATATTTGTGTCAAAGCATTTGAAAATGATTCAATTTTATGTAAACACAAATAAGGTATGCCTTATTTCTCGGGCTAATTAATTATATAAAATAATATATATATATATTCGGGCCTATTGAATGTGGCGGACGAAATAGTTTTTTTGGGTCTAATAGAATTTTTTCGGCATTTAAACGGTTATTTTCGTATGTACGAGCTCTCGGCTAATAATATTAACAAATGACAGATACGTAAACTAGATATTGGAATCGATTTTGTAATAAATTTAAGGAGTTACCAACGTCATTCGAAAGAGCGTAACTAAAGCAGAGCGATCTTTCGTTGTCATCGTCATAACAACAACAACAACAACAACAACAACAACAACACTACAATAATAATGATAATAAGCAGGGGCAGTAGCAGTAGCGGCAGTAGGAGGAGGAGGAGGAGGAGGGGGGGGGAGGAGGAGGAGGAGAATCGGAGAAGATGATCGGAGGGAGCGGATGTTGGAGGTTTGTCCTCTGGCTGTCGCAAGAGGGACTCGAAACTCGGGCGCGCGACCTTGCATCTATCGCTTATTGAGAAGATCGAGAGCAGCATTCGACTGGCGGCCGCTTAACGACGTCGGATTCACAATATCACCGGCGCGCAAGCTCACGGCTAACGGCAACCTGGACCGGCTCGAGCTCATCTTTTCCTGGGAATAGTCGCTCGTATTGATAATATATTAGGCCAAGCCTGGTCGGGAGGGGCGAGGCAAGGTGGCCCAATAGTCGTGTAAAAACATTGGCAGTTACGCATATAAGGGAGGGAGATTTTTATTGCTAGGCAAGCGCGGGACGACGCGGAGGATCACTCCTCCTTGGCCGGTCGACTCTCTTTTCCTCCGCTCGGACTAAAAACGAATGCCCCAAAAAAGAGAAAGATCACTTTCTAATTTCGGAGAAAGGTCTTTCAAATTAGAAGCCGTAACAGCGTAGAAACCATTACGGCCTTCTAAGTAGGCACGCACTCCACTCGTCTTACCACCACCCACTCACCGACTCACTCACCCACCCCGTAGGACATCATACGGTAGGGAGGATAAGTCGTTTGCGAGGACGATTGCGCGTAATTTACAGAGCATTACAGCGGCAGAGCGGCAGAGCGGCAGAGCGGCAGAGCGGTACAGCGGCCTCTTTAATGCCCTCTTGGACTTTATTATCGGCTCCCCGATAACGGGCTTATCATTAACCTCATCCTCCATTCCGGGCGAGCGGCTCCGAGCAATATTCGTTTCTTTTTTTTATTATTTAGATTATCTGTCGTGAGCAGCCGCCGGCCGCGCGTAAATAGCTAATTGCGAATTTTAATCCCTATTATAATAGAGAGTCCGCGGCGCGCTCTACGAGCCCCTCCATCTGTCACCCCTCTCCCTTCTCCAACTACGTCGACGAGCCCTCTCAACCCTTTTAACGGCTTCGCTCGGCCCTCCTTTGAAAAGCACTCGCCTCTTTGCCGCGCAGGCCTTTATTTTATTTATTGCTTCGTAAAGAAGGAGCGCAAAATTACTTTTATTCAGTGGATGGGTGGCGAGAGGAGGGGGGGGAGGCGAAGTGGAGCGGCGGAGGGGAGCGGCGGGAAGAGCTGATAAAGGTTATGTCGGGACGAGGGCCGAGCCGAGGGACCGAACGACTGGTCCCTCGATTTCAAAGAGAAAGCCTCGTGATTAAGGAGTGTCGATCTCCTTCTTCGTTAAGAGCGCCATCCTCGTCACACGCGCTTGCCTCTTTTTCCATTCTTTTGTTGTTGTTTATTTTTTCCTCCTCCTCCTCCTCCTCCTCCTCCTCCTACTTCTCCAGCCACCCTCCTCCTCCTCCTTCTCCAGCCACCCCCCTCCATCCATCCCTCCCCCGTCACCCATTTTTCCTTCGGTCCCCGATGCCCTAGAGAGGCGGGAGAACGCGCGCGCCCCCGGCTCCGGGAGAGAAACTCTAGCCCGCCTAGGTCGTCGCCGGGGCCGTTGTGTATTTTAGATTCGGCGAGCGTCGTGGGTGGCAGATGAAATATATAAAAAAAAAAAGAAAGAAAGGAAAAAAGGACATCTCGTAGGCACCTTCGGCGTAGAGATCCCCGTCGGGGAAAACTGCTGGATTTGTCAAGCGAGTCCTGGACAGGCAAGTTTTCTCCCGCAGCAACGCGTGACGGGCGACCGGCAGATGCGAGGGACAAAACTTGGCCTTGTCGAGAGCCCCTCCCATCCGCCGCCTCCTCCTTCCTGCTGCCGCTGCTGCCGCTGCCGCCGCCGCTGCCGCCGCCGCCGCCGCATCGTCGCACTACGGTCCACGATCGTTAGATCCGCCGTGGCGAATCATCCACGCCTGCTCTTGCCGTAACATACCGACGACCGGCCCTGATTATTTCACAACGAGTAATGCCCCATTGAGCCTCCGACCGACCGCCCACCCTTCCCATACCTTCATACGATTATATCTATCAGTTCTTTACCCCTTTCTTAACTTCCTCCCTCGGCCCTTTATCAGCCTTTATCCTCTCTCCCTCGTTTTATTCAGCTCGCTCTTTAGCATATCTGCTGCTCTCGAGAGCAATAACATTAAATCCGAGTATCCTGACCCGTCCGGGCGCACTTTTACCTCCGACTCGACCGAGATTATATTTATTCCAGAGTGCCTTCCTACCCCCCTTCCCCTCCCTTCCTTCCTTCCTTCCTTCCTTCCTTCCCTCTTTAATTTATCAATAAAACGAGCTCGAACTTTCTACCTTAAGTGGACCGAGCCTAAGAGTAACAAAGTACCTCCTTCAACAAAATACCTGACACCGTCCTGGAATAACGCGAGCGATAGCGGGTACGCGAAATGTAAAAAAAAAAAAAAAAAAAAAACCCCAATCCGTACATATTTACATATTTACCACAAGATCCACGTATAAATTCGTATATGCGTAAAAGATGAAGAAGTAGAAGAAGAAGAAAAGGAAGAAAAGGAAGGGAGGGAGGAGGAGGATTGGAGTCGTTGGTCCGACTCCATATGGTCTCGGTTTATGATGGAGGAGGAGAGTGCGATCGCCATCACGGGACAATAGGGAGAGAAAAAAAATAGCCCCAGTAGTAAGGCAAAGCAAATCCTCGAATCGCAATCGTCTCTCTCTCTCTCTCTCTCTCTCTCTCTTAGTAGGCTTACGGGACGCCGTTACCCCGCGCGAAAAACACGCAGAAAAGCGTACATGGCGTACCGAGGGAGCGTCGTGTTCACGCTCGTTCCACATACTTGTTTATCGCACTGCGTAACGGGGAAAAGGAATACAATAAGCCTCACGAGTCCCTCCCGAGCAGGCGTTCGGCTCCGCGTCGCACGCCGAGGGTGAGACGAAGGGAAAAAAAGAAAAGAAAAACCAAACGGACGGCGGGGAAAGAGAGCGATGAGATGGGGTAGGTCGGGAGGGGGGCTTGCGAGAGGGAGGGAACGAACAGTGTCAGTGCCGGCGATAGCGGTGGCTTAACCCGTAGCAGAGACCTGCCCTCGAGAATTTATGAAAAACTCCTTCTCCGAGCATGTTTCTCTTTAGCATTTTGTAATGCCATGTATGCTCAATGGCGCCGAGGATAATTAGCAAGTAATTATTTTCTAATGTCGATTATTTCCTCGGACTGCTTTAGAGAGTCCGGTTATGGGAAGAATCTTTTCGTATCCTCGTCCAATGCGTGTGCGCCGATTCCTTGAAATTTCAGCAAAAGCTTTAATTAGAGCGTGCAAGGAAAATATCAAGTAATCTCGCTACGACAAATGATACTTTTTCTCTCTCTCTTTATTTATTTCTGTATTTATTTATTTATTTATTTATTTTTTCTTTTTTTTTTCGTTTCAATTAAATGTCACTCTCATACCCGATGACTACTACCATCATCTTCATCATCATCATCATCATCATCATCATCATCATCATCATGATTATTATAATAACAATAATAATAATAATAATAATTATTATTATTATTGCTATTAATAATAATTTATGTACTCGCAAAGTGCGCAATAATTTGCTCCCGGCATATGAAACAGGTGTTTTATAATGCCTGGAAAATCTTATATAAAACTGAAGGTCTTTCTCTATTGGTTCCGTTCTGCTAATGATTGTATAAACTTACTTACGTCCGTATTGTACTAATTGAAATTTAGCAACTAATTTCCTGTGTTTCGCTGCGCGCTCGACAAAATGTTCACGGAGGCTACAAATAACGTCGTTTCGACAAAGTTCTAGACCCAACATAACGAGGCACAAATTGTTACACGTGATATGTAAATTAAGGATTTACATACCATCCTGATTTCGTATATTCTCCTCGTTATTTTATTTACAGCAGGAGTTTGACGTCGATGCAGCCTTTCTCAAGTGTCCGCGGAGCACGGAGGACGAGGTAGCCGAGGTAATAAAAAAAAATAAATAAATAAAAAAATAAAAAATAAACAAATACATTCGATCAGAGTAGATTAAGTATTTGATTAAATATTAAGCGAGCCGGAGAAAGACGATATTGCGAAGCTTGTTGAAAAGTGGTCCATTACGAAAGGATGCTGGCTATAAAGTTTACAGTCAAAGTATCGGCTGACGCAATCGAAACTCCATGAACGGAGGAGGGAATCGAGCGAGTAGCAGCAGCAACAGCAGCAGCAACAGCAGCGGGAGCAACAGCAACAGCAACAGCGGCAGCGGCAGCGGCAGCAGCAGCAACAGTAACAGTAACAGCAGCTGGGATGCAAAATATGAATCAAAGCTGTGCAATGCAGGCCAAGGCGCTATCTACCTAGGATAAAGAGGGGCTTCATCGTAACAGCAATAGCGGGAAAAGATGTCGATTATTCGCAGGAAAGCTGCGGAACAAAGCTTCGGTGATCCTTGCACGATACGAAGGGAGTGACGGGGGGAGGGGGGCTACAAGGCTATTAGAAAGACAAGCTGCCGGCACTGTTGCTGGCCGGTTAGGCCAAGGGCGAGTTCACTCGTTCGCACATGGACGCGGAGCACTGGCCAAGGGAGACCGACGACCCTTTTTGTCGTAGCCACCGCCAGCCACCGCCTCCATCGGCACCTTCATCACCGCCATTGCCATAGCCGCCGCTGCCGCTGCCGCTGCCGCTGCCGCTGCCGCCACCACCACCACCAGTGCCAGCACCAGCACCAGCACCAGCTCCACGCGATTCTTATTTCAGAGGAGAGCGAGCCAGTCATTGTCTGCAGTCTGGCATATGGTCGATCTTTGTTCGTCCCCCTCTACCCACCGACCCCTCTCCGCGATAGCTGGAGGCTCGTATTATGCACCCGACGGCTTCTTCCTTCTATCCTCCATTATTCGGCGAATCGCTTGGTAGCAGACCGAGCCCACTGAAAACCGGCCACTACTCGTCCTGTGACTCGTCCTACTGATAATAAGCCTTCCCCAAGGATCGCACTTGTCTCTCTCTCCCTCCCTCCCTCCCTCCCTCCCTCTCTCTCTTCCTCTATCAACCACTTAATGGCCATGGCCCCCGTGCAATCGATCCGATCCCAGAGCTTTAGAGCTCTAAAGTACACAACTTTACCCGACTCAAGGAAATTATGACTGCTCCCGGCTACTCGTACGCTCAACTAACTAACTTATATAAGCGCGAGCTCTCTTTGCTTACATTATAATCACGAATTTCAATGACATGTACGAGACAAACAGATGGAGATGGAGATGGAGATGGAGATGGAGAGAGAGAGAGAGAGAGAGAGAGTGATGTTATCCCTCCCCTCCTTATCCTTTTATTCCAACGTCAAATACTGTTTGCAGGGACTGAGCCGGGCTCCGGGAGACCTGCAGAGGCTCGCACTCGTATTATTGAACTTATATAATGCAAGATTTTCATTTCTAGAGGATGAGAGGATCCGAGTTACAATATTCAACGGGTAAGTTTTTAGGAGAGCGAGAGCGCGCGCGGACTCTCTAGAAGCCATAAAATATACGAAGGAATCCCTCCCCCACTTTCTCCTCTTTCTCCTGAAGTAAGGAAGGAAGGCGATACGGAGCGTACCACCACCACGACTGCGGATACGACCACTGGGACGAGGAGACCACAAAGATTCGTCGAACGCGAGACCTGCAAATATCGCCTTCCGCCCTCCGCCCTCCGCCCCCGTTATTGTTGACCTGACCATCAATATAATAAGAGGCTCTTCGTCGTCGACCGCTTTCCCCCAATACTGGAACGTCGTAAGCACAAAGGGGCTAGTCATCAGTGAAAGTCGTCTCCCGGAGACTCTTTCGATAGTAAATCTTTTCGATTGCCGCTATTATAAATTTAGTCGCGCACCCTCGTACATTCTACGAGGCTATATCGCGTAGTAGCAGCAGCAGCAGCAGCAGCAGCAGCAGCAATAGTAGTAGTAACGCGGCAGGCATCGATAGGCTGCTGCTGCTGCTGCTGCTGCTGCTGCTGCTGCCGTGAAGCACCGAGCCGAGGATACTCGTTTCCTCCAAGGAATTACTCAATACTCAACGATCATTTGTTAAAAAGATGAAAACGTGGAGGATGATCGGTCGGCATGGATTTAAAAGAGGCAATCCACTGTCCTGGCATCATCCTCCGTCCCCATTACCCTTGGGTATTCAAAAATCCTAAGCGAAAGTCCTTTTCTTTCTGCCTGTCTTGGAACTGTCGGATGAGGTGGCGGATCGATCGAGGATCGATCGGACCCCGGTGTCGGATGAGTCGTCAGCGCAAGGAGGACAGAGGTCAGTCAGCCTGTGAACTATTTTCATTGTCAGAGGTGAGCGGCAGTGCCGAGCGAGCCTCTCCGCTCACGAGGCGAAGCTTTCCAACGATAACGGGGTGACTGCGCCAGGAACCTCTGGGCTGGCCGCGAGCGTGGGAGGTGGAGGAGGAGGAGGGACACGTGCGACGTCGGCTCGCGAGTAAAAGTCCAACGCGCGCTGGCGGCCAACCAGGATAGAGTCGAGCTACGCATTCGTCGTGCTCTCGCTTTCACTGCTGTCCTCGGACAGAATCTGATCTGCGGGAAGCTGACGACGCCGGCGCCGCCAGTCGAGTCGAGGCGACGCGCTCTCCCGATGACGAGCTCACTCTGGAATCCTTTCACGAAGGAAGCTCGACGCGGCCACCGTTTCGACATTCTATACCTTCTTTCCGTTTTACGAAACGCGCACGCAGAGATCGGGAACGGACCTTCAGCCGAGCAATGAATGGGGTGGAGGAAGCTTTTACTCACCCCCCCTCCCCCCGCCTTGAGTGCTCTTCCACTCGGGACTTTGCGTTCCTTTCCGAACCGCGGCTCCCTCCGCGTCTCGCCTCACCTTATTACTTAAGAAATAAATATACATGCATATGTATAAGTGCATGAATGTATATTGCTTCCTCGACAAATCACTCGACGGTTGTGTCAGACAAACCAACGACACCTTTGTCCTCTCATTACTCGACGGTCTACATGCGCGTGTAAATGAGGGGAAGACAGAGAGAGGGGGGGGAGAAAGAGAGGGAGAGAGAGAGAGAGAGAGAGAGAGAGAGAGAGAGAGAGAGAGAGAGTTAGAAAGTTGGATATCTGCATCGGTTATGAGCTCTCACTTTTCAAAATCATTTGTAATCAATAATTTCCTTTATTGTCCGTTTTACTCTAACGGATAATTTGGCTATTCTAGACTTTATCGCCGGGCATAATGAATTACAGATTACAATAAATCCCGATGGAAAATAGTAGTGGCGCAGTTATCTCGGAGTTGAGGCGGCAAACATTATTTTAGCTTCGCCCAAATGTAATGAGGCTATTGCCTGTAATTGCAAAATTGACACAAAACGTATTATCGTATTTTGCGCTTTGCATTATAGGCTTGGCTCTCACTTTTGAAACGAAAAAATGATCTTGGAATAAATATTATATTGTTCGTCGGTAAGGTTAGTTTAAAATTTGTCGAGATGGACGAGGTGGTAGTCTACTTGCCATACCTTCTGTGCCTCGATTTTGAAGGAATCTCCCCCCCCCCCCAGCTCGGCTCGCATAATACGAGTAATACAACACGTATGTCAAACTATTGACATTTCGTACAGGGAACCTTTCTTTCCACAATAAATTCATTTTATATTCTAATTTCTCACTCTAACCCATCCCCTATTATTATTAATATTAGTATTATTATTAGTATTAGTGTTAGTATTATTACTATTATTACTATTATTATTTTATTTATCAGGAACTCGCGAAAGAAGGAACACCGATCTGTCTGAGCTCATTCATTCTTTCTCCCTTCGTATTATCCGAGCGACACACATAGGCGTTCGTTCGCGCGCGCGCGCTCACACACACATTTAGGTATATTTTTTATAGCACCTTTCGAGCTCCGCTTGCCTCTCTCGGCTTTCCTCTCCTTCTAGTTCACCGAGCGCGTGTTAGCTTCCGCCAACAAAAGAATAGACCGCGACAGGCAAATTACATAAGACAAACGCTTTCTCGAGTTGAGAAACGTTTCCATTTCATTTCTCTTAGCAAAATTTAAACTTCGCTCGGATTAAAATAAAAGAATCGCTTCGCCATGGATCCAGGCTCTTAGAGAAATTTATACAAGGAACACGATTCACGCTTTCGAGTCCAATGCTTACTTTCTATGAAGCTTATGGTAAAACGCCATTAGAATTCAGAGACGCGGAGATAAATAAATATTGTACTTGTATTGATAAAGTTTTCCCTTTGATGTGGCTTTCGGTTTACGTGGGCATCGGTCGCGGCGAGGGGCGGTACCGGCGGGGCGGGGGTGGGGCGAGAGGTAGACTTAGCCCCTTATGCGGCCGCGACAGTGCTTAATCCGAAAAAATAACACGAAGTAAATAAGGCTTGCCTTGGGGATAAGAGAATTCATTCAGAATCTTTGAGAAAATACGTCGAAATCTCAAGTCGATTTGTTAGAGGACTGTGAAATGAGTCGGTCCGTGATTGTGAGCAAAGGGAATTGGATTTTCGGGCTCAAAAGGACTGGAAAAAAAGGTATAAGTAGGCCGAAAAGTTTAAAGCCGGAGTTAAATGTTCCGTGGCCGGTCATGGTCGTGGTTTGTAAATTTTCTCAAAAACGATGAATGTACAATTAGCTGAGGGCTCAAGCCCTTCTGGTTAATAAAGAAGGGCCGGGGGCGAAATGGTTTTGAGGTACTTTCGTGACAAAGTTGTTATGACTTAACAAAGATTTGTATTTTAAAAATAAATTAGCTTAAGCCTCGTGAATAAATGTTTTCGACGGCGTGCCATCATCGTTGCGCCGGGTGAAAGCTGCCTCCGGTACTTAAAACGTTCCTCGGCTGTAAAATCCCTGCGGAACTTCAGTCTGCTGAAGAATCACAAAAGATTCAGCCTTTAACTTTCATTATTGTTAAGCGAGCGATGCATGTTATGAAATTCCGAAGAAGCAATCACATTATGTTTTCGTTTTGGTTTTGGTTTTGGTTTTGGTTACATTACGGGGCTCTCGCTCGGACATCGCTCGCACTGCAGCACCTCAAATATTATGACGGCCCTTGGAGAGATGAGTCGACACAATGAACTATATAAGCTACGCTCCGAAAAGCTCATTAAATCTAACTTACATTTAATGGAAATTACCCGAGTACGCCAGGGAAAGTTGAGAGAAAACTGTGTTACCGACTGCCATTTGACACTGCGCATTCGGCGCCTATTATATATAAACATATATATATATACATACACGAATCAGCAGCATATCTTTCATATTAAAGTTCTAAGTTTAATAATCTCTACGAATGTGCAAGTGCTACAGATAAAGCCTTTTTTTTTTTTCTATCGCTCAACACTCGCTGTAGCACTTGTTAACAGACTTTCTATATCTTCTTTCTTTTTCTCATTGTTTCACCTTCTTTTCATTGTTGCACATTCTTATGTAAAATAAAGCCAATTTTTTTTTGCTTTAAAACATTGTATAATTGCCTTTCCGTAATTTTACTTATACCTTTAGTCTACGCGTTCCAACGACGTTTCTTTCCACGGGTTCCTTTAGTCACGTGAAAATTTGGTCGTCATTCGGTATTTTAAAAAGCTTTCGCTTTACATTCTGCGCGCCGAGCGTATTTTCCACCCGTTAAGTGAACTTATGAAAACATAGAGAAATTTCATTTTCAAAATGAGATATCTTCAACCTATTGTCGGATAAGCAGACGAAACTCAATTACGCTATTAACTCTAAAGGGCTAAGTGGCGAAGTAAATGGAGAAGATCGAGGATTGTCGGATCTGCGAAGCCAGTCGGTGAGCATCTCCATTATTACGAAACTTCATTACCGCGGGAGATAGCCGATGTCGCTCTTAGTCCGTCAATCATGGTTCCCTTGCCTCTGGGCTTGCACGCGTGGCAGACGCTTTTGTTATTTTTATTGTGCGATCGAGATCAGTCGGGCAGGGCTCGAAACATCGATTGTCGCATTACTTCAATCCCAGTGCGTTCGAATGATCGGAATAGAAGCCATTATTCGCTGGATTGGTTAAGGTCCGCCAACGAGCGAGGCTCGTGAATTAATTAGTAATGGGCAATTGGCAGTGACGTGCGTCCGCATCGAGTTTCCGGATATCCTTTAAAGGATAATCGCAGCAAAAAGTCTTGCGCGCTGAGAGCCAGAGAGCGTCGTCGTTAAATAGGTGGGGGGAGGGGGAGGGGGTAGAGAGAGAGAGAGAGGGGGAGAGATCAGAGAGAGAGAGAGAGAGGGAGGGAGGGAGGGGGGGAGGGAGAGAGAGCGCGAGTGCATGAATGAGCGAGGACGAAGGGGCTTCGCGAGTATTGTATGGGAAGCGGGGTGGTGGCGGTGGTGGTGGTGGTGGTGGGGGCGGGGAGGGGGGCTGGCTGGCTGGCTGGCTGGCCGGCACGTGGCATCGACTCGATACAAACGAGCGCTCGATTTATCTCGACGCGGTGAAGGTGTAGCGGGCGGCCAGTATCGATCATCATCCCGGCGGCCCTTGAATCCGTGATACGAAGGACGCGACCCTCGACCTCGTACGGGCCTCGGGGATTCTCTTATGTCGATTTTCTTTGATACGTCGGAAGGTCGCTGCCGCCTAATAGGGAGAACCTCGTTCGCCTTACACGTCCAGGAGTTAGCTGCACACCGGCGATCAAATACTAATGTGTTTTCTAACGTCGAGACATTCTCGTTCTAATCGCGGAAATCCCGGATCCTTTTTACGCCTGAAAATCCCCGACTTACCTTACGCAAACCTGCATCAGGTGCCAGCGCGCGCGCGCGCGCGAACTTTTCATTAATGTTTGCCGTGCTCCTTCCTACGCTCGCTACGTACGAGGGCCCGAATCCGCTTTAATGCGCCCGTCACGGGTTTTATAATTACGTGTAGGCAGTCTTGAAATGCCCGGCAACGACGGTAGCGCGAGCAGGTACATGGGGCGGGGGGGGGGAAGACAACCACGCTCAGACGCTCGCTACTCGCTTTCTTCTACCCGAGAGCTCCCCGGTCGGGAATTTGAAAAGCTCCATTGTTACGGGAGAGTCTGGCGAATGGGGATACGAAAAACGGGAATACCAAGAACTCGGATATTCAATTCGATGCTTTGTAGAATCGAGTATTAGCCACCTGGGGGACGCTTTCTAAAGGCTAAATAGAGTATATTAATTTCTCTTCGCGTTTTATTCATAAAATCCATTCGCGCGAACAAATAAAGCATTCGGCCGCTGGCTCCGCTCGATCGAGTCCCGGAGCGACTGATCCACGTTCACGGATGGGGTTGGGGCTGGGGCTGGGGCTGGGGCTGGGGCTTACCTTATCTTATTACGTATCTAGTTGCCGGGGCGAACGTAGCGACAGTTAGCCTAGTTCTTGTCGAGGTGCGAACTTGGCACGAGTCGATAATGTCGCGCGCTGAGTGCCCATAACCAATATCAGCCAAACGATCCGACCTGCATCATCAAATATGATATTAGGAATGTAACAAATATGTACAGAAAATTATTGCGACGGACTTTTTATTAAACGCAAAATTATCGTATTAATCCGCGGGTAATGAGAAGATCCGCGACAATTATCAACCCTAGATTATTGCGAAGCAATTATAGGCGAAAAATACTTCGGAAAGATTTTACACTCGTTCAAATGTACATAATCGTAGGAGTTATCAATAAACATTATGGTTATTATATTGCTAAAAATTATTTTATTTATTTTTTATTTAGCTGCACTTGTCTAAGCTAATCAGTTATTTGTGAAATGAAAGAAGCCATTCGTTTCATTGAATTCTCAATTTAATGAAACCACTTAGTGCAGATAATTAAAATAAAAGAAAAGAATATACCGATACCATTCAGCATTTATTTTTTTTTAATGCTATAAAAAATCAGTAGGGGAAAAAAAAAGCAATCTATATATTAATATACGTGATCGGACTTTATTTTCTTACTGTGCTATCACAAAATTAATTACCATCAACGATACTGGAATAAAAAATGTCGCCACTGCTCTAACTGACATTCGCTCTGGTATCTATCACGCGCAACATCTATTGAAAATAAATTGAAATATAGAATGATTGATTCGAGTTAGCCATGAAAAAATGCTGATCTATTTATTTGTCTATTAACACGTGTGTACGTACGAGCGAGAGAGAGAGAGAGAGAGAGAGAGAGAGAGAGAGAGAGATTGGGTCGGAAAGAAATTGTGTAAGTAGGGTTCATCGGAAGAGACGTGACCTCAGGTTCACAGTGACTCAATAGAGTCGTCGACGACTTCTGGATGAATTCAAAAAGTTATAATTTCACGAACTTGAATTAATTTGTCCCTCGTACGAGTTTAATATAAAAAGTAAATATAGAAGATATTGCAAGCGGATTTTCCTTGCAAACTTTGAATTAATTGTGTGGTTCTGGTATTATAGTAACGAAACTCTGCATTCATAAGTAAGTAAGCTAAGAGTACAACGAACTGAGAAGTTGGATGTTACACTGCCTCCATGCAGTTTACTACAAAACTTAATGTTTAAAGACGTGACTATCCATATATTGCATAGAAGTTTTATAAAGTTCGGAATATTATGAGCAAACTTATGAGTCGAACATCATTATTACTGTAAATTCAGTAAATTAACCCCTCGAAATGAATAAATGAACTATATTCCATTGAATGCTTCTTTAAATTTCAATCGAAGCCATTAGCTCACGTAATTGTGATTGCATTACGATATAAATAACTTTATAAATAATTCTATTGAACTATATAAAAGATTTATTTTACATGAAACGCGTAAACGCGTAATTAATATTTCTTTATGCTGTAAAAGGAAGAATCTCAACAAGGCGTAATATTTTTTTACCATGCCTCGTTGTCTATATCAAAATGATATTCGCATGAATGGAATTCTTACGAAGAGCCGATAAATTCTTTTAATCGTAATATATAACGAATATCTGCTTCTGCTCAGCAATCAGTGCTAAAATGCCTAAAATGTCTATTTAAAGTGAAAACCCTCATTCCCCGATAAATTCTTCGTAATACCAATGAAAGTACTCTACGTATATGTATCTAAAAATGAAATTTAATTAGCATACCATTTTTTCACGCAGATTTATGAGCGTCAGTTAATCCGAGAACGAATCTTATCGCCAGCTTGTGCTACGTATTTTCCGCACATGTCTGTATCAAATGACTCGTAATTTTTTCTCGCGACTAAATAGCTCACATGTAACATCTCGAGATTAAATGCAGGATTTTTTTAATCCGCACATAGTTTAATTTAACTAAATATAACGATTGCATTGTACCTGTTCTAAATCCATTCTACTTTTTTAACGTGACAAGAGTAATTAATGGAAAAAACCTGTGCATATTAATTAAAAACGTAGCTCAAAGATTTTCCTGCCAAACAACGATTAAAAATACGCAATACAATGTAAATAAAGAGTGTATCGAGACTGAAAACATTGTTTCCTGAAAAATGCAATATGGTATTAATTAACTAATTGCTCGATCTATGAGTTCGCAATGAATTGAGCATCAGATCCTTTCTATTGCGAGTAACATCGAGGACAGTACTTGCCGCCTATATTGACGATCTATTCTGTATATTCGATTACATTATTAACTTCTAACAGACTTTTTCTAGTTTATTGCTTCGAATAGATGGCACGTATTTTATTTATAACTTTTAAGAGGCTTGAATAATCAAGGTTCTTTGCGCAATAGAGTCATGGAGCGCTCGAATAAGAAAAGAGGCTTAAAGATCTGCTTTAATTATTAATCGTCTACGACATGCACACTTATCATTATTATTGTCACAATTATTTACGTAGCACATAAATTTTTCATTTGGTATTTCTTATGAAAATAACACTCCCAAACAAATTGCAATTGCAACTTCTTTAGTTCCATTACAATAAATTATGCAGTTTTCATTTTCATTCGTACACGGTGGCCGAGAATTAATTAAATCTCGTAAAATGTAGTAGGAAACAGTTAAGCAACAATTTATTTCTTAATTACTCGGCATACGATTTGAATTCTGTCTAAAAAAAGTCTCGCGCCCTACAGCTAAAGGCTATGTTACTTTGTGCATTTGTTGTAAAGCCTTTCGAATTTCCAACAAATAGTAATTATTTAATTCAGTAATTTATTATAGAAATTTATAATAAATAAAATAGATACTGATATTGGATAGTGTGCAGGAACTTGTAATTTTATAAATTGAAATTAATAAAATTGGTGATTTGTGATTATGAGATTCATTATCGACGATAGAATACGCGAATCGCACTTTAACTTAAGTTAATTCAATTTCTTTTGAATAACTATTTTAATTCATTCATTAAACATCTTTATTACTACTCTGGTGACGTATGCATCGTAACTGCGACTAGCGTACGTGAATGTAAGTATAAAACTAGTAAGTGTTTAAGGCTTAACGGCTACTCTCTCGCGAGAAAAAGCACGAATTGCATTGTATGCCGCGTAATTCCGAAGGTAATTCAGTCGGTTCGAAAAGATTGTTTGCATATTTATTCGGGTAATCAGTTTGTTATTTGAATTAAAATGTACGCGCTAAAGGGGTGCGCGTTTTGCTTTCGGAAATTACGGATTCATTGGTTCCGCCAATGAAAGGATGATGAAGTAAACGCGGAGCATAATAAGCCTTTGCTTTGATTTCATTTGTCATTTGCCGAACGAGCCTTTCTCGCCTTTCCGCTTACTTTTCTCCTGGATTCCCTTCACCGCGTGGGCCAAAAACTTTTAAAGCGCGTCGTTTTCACGTAAACTTCGAGGAGGAAAGGTCCGTATTAAATGGCACCACCAATCTACGGGAAGTACAAGTTGGGCGGTAAATATTATTATATAGTACGTAAGTATAGGAGCTGATGAAAACAATCGAGTTACGAGACAGTGAAACTTTAAAAGCCGTGAAAGTACCGGCACTCCAAAGGACAATTCGTCTGGCTTTCACAGCGCGATTGTTATTATCGGGTAACGAGCGTCGGGCATCAGCATTACGTGCCGCAAAATACCACGAGATAAAAATATCAACGGCCCAAGCCAGCAGATCTGACCGTTCACATGATTTTTCCGTGCGTTTCAAACAAAAAGAAGAAAAAAAAAAAAAATTGGATACATTGGATTTTGTTATTACTATGATTAAAATATAGTCGTCCGACTGACTCTTCTAATCGAAGAAAACTTTTCTTTCTTCCGAAATAATATTATAAATTTATGTCTCAGAAACAATCGCAGCTTTTAAGAGAAAATTTATACGAGTATTGATGTTTTACGTAAAACCTTACTTCTGCAAAACTGTTGCGATTCTTAGATGCGCCAGCCAAACGAGGATCCTCATCATTTATTTAAATAATTATACACGTAGAGGAGAGGTATATGTTACATCGGCTGAAATTTACTTTTTAAATAACGTAATTTACAAAATTTATAAAGACCTATACATCCTTGAAGACCTTACATCTGTTGAAATAAATATGTAAATATTAAATTAATAGGTGAATCAATTCCTATCGGATTAATAATAATGTTTTCCGTTTACTATGCTATAAAAGATATTGTTGGTATTTTATTTATTTATTAATTATGTATTTTTTTTTTTTTTTTTTTAATACAGTATATTAGCTATCAATAATATTGGTCGGGACTGAAATTGGAATTTTCAAAGGTAATATTTGTAAATATATTTGACATTTAATAATAAACGCAACATCGGTCACATCGATAATTCTACTGAATAGAATCCACGAATGACTCGTCTATAATCTTTTTATAAAGAACTTGATAAAAATTACAAAGCAAAATAAATTGAAAAATGCATTTGTTTATAAAAAGATGTATTTCAAAAATATAATAATAAATTCTATTCATTCGTATCTATATATAACACTTATTTAGTAAGATCGCGTAAGTATTGAAAGACATTTGGTAGATAAATATTATTAAATCCACGCTTCGATCTAAAGAAAAATTAAGCTTTTTTTTTTTTTTTTCTACTAAACCTTAGAGATAAATAAACGGCTTAGCACTTTCGTTGCATTAAATTTTCAAAATAGAGAAATTTATTCTTGATGTATGAGTAGACAAGCCGACTCCACGGGATCCAAGCTGCGATCAATGTGAGATCTTGTGCTCGCGTTATACAACGAGTCACGAGGCTCGCGTTACCGAGTCAAGTAATTTTAAGATCTCAGTGCGTTCTTGTGCGAGTTCTTATCAAGATTACTTAATTAAAAATCTCTATTCATTTGGCTTAGAGTACTCGGAAATATATAATCGATTAGCTTAGAGAAAGCCTTCGGCTTTACTAATTCCGCTGAAAGTGCTTGCGCCCAATAACTCTACCAAACTCTCTAAATAGGCATCCGATTAAATTTCAGACGATGACATTAAATATTGGTAATGATTAGTATTTTTATTTATTATTTTCCTTCTTTGCTTTTCAGATTTGAAATATAAAAACTCAATATTTCTTGTAATTGCATAAAATGAATGCCGACTTGCTCGATTACGAATTACCATTTAATAACGTAGCATCGCCGGTTTATTTCTAATTTTTTACAAAAACTTTCATGAATTTGTCTGTATCAAAAAAAAAAAAAAAAAAAAAAAAAAAAAAAAAAAACGAAGCTTTTATTTCATTAGTAATGCAATAAATTAAATCCTAAGGAAATTCGATATTTTATTATTTACTTCTGTCGAAATTAATTAATTTGAAATCGATATAAATAATATATAGGTCCGTGTGTACGCGTATACATACGTGTATTCCAAATGGCAAACAAATCAATAATTTGTCGATAATTATGCTGTAATACGAGAGCGTACGAATCGAATGTTTGTTTAATTTTGTTTTGTACCAGGTTTTCTGTAAACATCAAATGCCATTTATGATTTGTATACGGTATAAGTAATTATACCGTAAATTATTATTCCGTCCGCTGTATTAAGGACAATTAGAATCCATGCAGAATTGATATAAGTTGTTGCGTGACTCTGCCATGTAAAATATTCCACGTATTTAATAAAATCGACAGCTGTATAGTAGTAGGTCAGCTTTTGACAATTATCTGACGATGGAATAAAATTTAGTGGTACGGCGATTAATGTCGATCGATACGATAAAAAGTATCCTCGCGCATGACGCAAGTCGAGGAAATGGATATTTTAAAGGGGAAAAAAAGAAAGAAAAAAAAAAATGCCGCGCGGCAGCAGCAGCAGCAGCAGCAGCGGCGGCGACAGTATCATCAACGGCAGCAGCAGCAGCAGCAGCAGCAGCAGCAGCAGCAGCAGCAGCAGTAGAATAAAAGCGGTTGAAACGGCAACGGCTTTAGCTGCTCATTACGCGTTTCCGCGGATATCTGAGCAACGGGTTGTATTGGCACTCGAATTGGCGTAACATAGATTCGATCGGGAGAACATTCTAATTTCGCCTAGTTCAGTCGGTTAGTTAGTTACGGTCGCCTACTTGCGCTCGACACGGGCCGCGGCGGACAAACCGTGTCGGCGATATAGGGTTACCAGTTGGCACGATAGATACTTTCTAAGCCTCGAGGGCGAGACATAACCTCCTACGCGCGCGCGATTCCTTCTGCCCTCCTAGACGTTATTTTCCCGGCGAGAATCGGCCAGGCCGTTGAGATTTTCTCTTGCTTTTTTTTCTTCTTCTTCTTCTTCTTCTTCTTCTTCATCCAGCTCGGCTAATACGCCCGGCGACTATTGTAAACGCGAGCTCCTCGATTTCGCCTCATCTCTGTCCCATCCTGACTTAAATAGCTCCGTACGGCCTGCCACCGCCGACTGTCGCCGACTGCCTGTGAATTTTCCTACCCCACGCGTACTTACTTATTATCGTCCATTGATCTCGATCGGCTTTTTTCCGAAATCGGCCTCGAGAGCCTCTCGCAGCCCGAGCCTTACCGGACTTTTCCAAGGGAAATAAACCACTCGAACAGAGGATCAAGAATTTTCTTTTCGAAAACAAAAAACAAAAAAAAAACAGCAACAACAACAGAGATAAAAAATAATAAAAAGAAAAGAAAAAGAAGCGTTCCGTAAGGTTGCTCGCACGCAAGGAATTATTATCCACGGACAAGGAAGCCGCGGATTGCATCAGGAGGCGTAACGTATGAGAGTACGAGGCTCGAGCTCGAGCTCGAGCCTCGACGCCTCAATAAAATACTTTATCTAGCTAACATTATTTTGAATGTAAAACGAACGAGGTCAGATATAAAATAAAAAAAAAAAAAAAATAAAAAATCAGTAATGTATGGACATCCGGTGCCGACGCCTCGAGTTACGCCTCCACCAATTCTTTTATCACGTCCAACTGTAATTCAATGGCGAAAACACAATAAGAAGAGGTCGATCGAGGACTCGCTCGACTCGCTCAAAACTCGCATCCCATTATTCGCAAATAACCTTTCCCATTAGCACTTAGTTACAAAATTCTAAGACACGTCATCTCTATTTCGAACCTCACCTCGACACGACATACCTGTCACTCAAGGGACCATTTATCGTTTCGAGACACACCTCCGCCCATACGTTATTTCTCTACGCGAATTTATTATAATTCATCGGTTTTACTGCTCCAAGATAAATATTTCGTAAAAATTATTTTGCTCGCTTCGAAAAGAGTGGAGCGAAGAGCCTCTGCGACCCCTTGCACGATAATCCCAAAATAAGCAGTTTCTTACGCGAACGGCGTGTCTGGCGCAGCCATTAAAGCAATCGTTTGTAATTTCGCCGTACACACACGCGCGCGCGCGCGCGCGCACTACAACTGATGCAAAAGCTGAATAACCCTATCTGGTGGTAGCGGTTCGTCGGTTCTCAATCCTTCGCCCCTAGCTGGATGCCACTTATTATTTGTACCAACTCCCCGTTTCTCGGAGACACGTGCGCGAGTT
This sequence comes from Ceratosolen fusciceps, assembly GCA_018883505.1. Classification (NCBI taxonomy): domain Eukaryota; kingdom Metazoa; phylum Arthropoda; class Insecta; order Hymenoptera; family Agaonidae; genus Ceratosolen; species Ceratosolen fusciceps. The sequence goes on from RCIC01000008.1 coordinate 3,819,843, forward strand.
CACAAGCTCCCTCGGCCCTTTCCAATGGAAAAAGGGTTAACGCGCTTTGCCTATGCTTTACTTACTTTAGTTATGGGATGAAAAGAGCGGCGTCAGCTCTCGCATCAAAAGAACCTCTGCGTTCTTTTCAATGCGCAATACAGATGAGGCTAAACTTTTGAATATACGCCCGTTCGCACAATCAATGGGAGAATTCGTTTTTAAATTTGTCTAAGAGGCTTTGCCCGTAACAATAATTTCTTAAAGATTAATTATAAAAAAGTTCATTAGGAGCGAATGGCCCTTTCAACATCCTTTGTCTTGTTATTCCTTTCCTGACGAGAAGCCCGAGTATAATAACACCGTATAACACAACACTTAACATGTCCGATCAGATAATTTAAGTTTGTAAAAATACTTCCCTAAATATGATCCGTATCTCGAGGACTTGGAGCACCGAGCGCAATGTAGGAAACGAAACCACGGAGCCTATCGCCTTCGGAATACATCGAAATACGTCGGGAAATACGTCGGAATCCACGGAAATACACGGAAATAGATAAATGAATGCAATTGGAGCATGGAGCTTCGACGAAATGTTTATTTCATGGCAGACGTCGGATTTTTAATTATTCCTTGAGAGACTAATGTCACGGAGATGTCCGTCTTTGTACCAAGAAGAATCACAATGGCTCGTCACTCCTCGCCGTCGGCTTTCTAACTTTGTAAGCCAACAGGCGGATAGGGAGTCGCCCTCTGGAGAGCAATAGAGATTCAAATAAGGGTAATGAAAAAGTGGATTAATGAGTACTCTAGCTTTCCTGCCGATTGCCTCACCGATACGAATAACCAGGAAATTCGTTATCTCTCTCTCTCTCTCTCTCTCTCTCTCTCTCTCTCTCTCTCTCTATATATATATATATATATATATACACATAGCGCACGGCTCGGTTGCGGGTAGGGAGGGAGTAGTGTAGTAGACGGTAAGGAGAGATAAACGCATGAATCGGATCGAGAGGGGTGAGCCCTCAGACGTACTTAGAAACTAAAACTTGCCACTTCAAATGGAGAAAAAAAAAGCCATTGGCGATTATAAGCCAAGCTATAACGACGAACATGATTATGTAAGCGATTATACATTAACCCAACGCCGTTGCCCAGCTGTTACGTTGGGCTTGTAATCTATTAGAGGATCGGGACTCTTCGAATAGTAAATAATCATTTAAATGGCAGTAAATTCATGGAATCGGAAACGGAGGGGGAGTTTCGTCATTGATGTAAGATTGGAAAGCAGGAGGTTATTCGCGCACTTCATAATTCACAATTTACTTCACGAGCGTCTTCTCTTGCGCTTAATTCTATGTCTACGTTAAAGGCAATGATGGCCATAAATTTGGAAAATACAAATCCCTAATAGGAACGTATTAGTGAGCGGAAATTGTAATTTACAAATAGAATGCTATTTTTTATAGGCTCGCGCCTACAAGCATAACCCCACGGGTTATTGGGGTTATTGAAATACGCAAGCGCATGATTATATTTTAAAAATTACGTAGACTCGCTGTGGAAGGGTTAACGTACGTAGGTATTTCAAATAAATCGGGACGTGCGAGGCGCAATATTATACGATTGTATACTTTTGTAGAGGGGAATAAAAATAGCGAGAACAAGGGAATACGGAATGCCGATGGTCATGCTCAAATTTATTCATCGAATGCTCGGCACATAATCTCTATTCCTCTGATTTCTCTATCTCGGGAACGCGTTGATTTTAGAAACATCTGCTTTCGATACACAAACACCGATAAATTCGGGTCGAATTGATTTTCTAATCTAACAAAAACAAAAGAAACAAAAAAAACAAAAAAAAACAAAATAAAAAAAAATAAATAAAAAAAACCCCTCTCTCTTTTAATGCAAACGCGTTGTGCAAATATAAAACGAGCGCATCCGATGGCATGCTTGGCAGGAGCAAGTGGGGGAGCGGCAGTATGCGCGACTCTCTAATCGCAATAATAATTTATAAGTACGGTTAAAGGGGTTGGGGGGTGGGTTGGGGGGGGTGGATGGAAAAAGGAAAAGGAAAAGGAAAAGGAAAATAAGCCGAAAGGCATAAATCGTGCGGGAGTATGTCACAAAGAGACGCCCTTCCTCGTAATTTATGTCTCATTGTTCTTGGGTCGTATATCGCGCCCTGGCTTTCAATGGATCCCGGAGAGAAAGTGAATTATCTCGCGCGAGATTCTTGTTATAGAAAGCCTCGTCAGAGAACTTTGGCAAGTTAATATTACGCGGAGAGAGAAAAAGCGAGGCCGAGCGAGGCCGGGCGAGCGAAAGAATGGATGTATCATACGAATGCAGCCGAATTCGAAGGGCCGCGACTCGGATAAGAAACATCACTACGGAATATTACGTGGAAATACAAGAAGATACGCGGACGAGAAAACTATATATTTTTGGAAGGGAATGGGGGAGGGGGGAGGGTTCGGGGAGAGGGGGAAAAGATGGCGGGGATTAAGTACGCGGTCGAGGGAGCGGATGAAAAGGTCGGAAGAATGCATAGTGAGAATCAGCGAGAGGTCAGGAAGGTTCAAGTGTACCATTAACCCGAAAAAAAAAAAAAAAAAAAAAAAAAAGAACGCGGTCAGAGTCCTGCTACGACTCTTTGTCGCGCTCTGCCGTTGATTTTGAAAAACGCTGGCACGAACCTGCGGCGCAAAGTAGAAGTGGGGAACACGCTCGTCACCGATTTCGACATCGACTTTTAATTCCCCTCTCTTCCCGTTCTCACTCCCTCCCTCCCCTCCCCCTCTCTCGCCCCCCTCTCTCACCCCATCTCTCTCTCGCTCTCGCTCTATGGCTTTACCGGCAAGAAGCTCGCCATTACGTACTCATCTTTCATCGATGTATCCTCCTTATCGTTTTGATAAAATGATGGGAGACTGTACGGAGCAGGCGAGCGAGCGATAATAGAAGAAGCCGCCAATGTAAAGCTTGGCCGCGGAATATTTTAATCGAGGCTCAATTTGGTATTTCTGTATAATATCTTATAACGAGAATATTTCGTAAGGGGAGCACATTTACCTGAAGAAAAATACAGAGAAAATGTGTATGTACATGGAGAGCGTTTCATTTACTTCACTTTAAGCGTACGTACTTTCACTACTCTATAATTTTCTGAAAACGAAGACCCAAGAATAGATTTGGTAGATAATAATCTCGACGATGATGCCCTCCCTCCGTACCTCCGTCCCTCCGTCCCTCCTCCCAGCGGGCGCGCGCGCGCTGCTCGAATTATTTATCCTAAGCTGTAATTTAATTTTCTGTACGTCGATAGGGAGCTAAGTTTAAAACGAAATCGAAAATCCTTAAGGAAAAACCAGGAAAGATTTATTTTCAACGTGAGTCGATTGAGCTCTGCTCGGTAATAAAATATGGTAGTAAGTCGGCTTAACGACGATGATTAGAATTTTTTTCAGGAATTTGTTTACTGCGGTTACCCTTTTGCGCCCCTGACGTAATAGTCCTTACGTAATAGTCGTGTCGTACCTCGACCAATCGCGTTGACGAATAAAATCTGCCGGGCATAAGAGGCTGCTGCTGCTGCTGCTGCTGCTGCTGCTGCTACTGCCGGTAAGGTAATGACTTGCCAGAGTCATATGAACCCTCGAAAGCTTATTTTGAAGCTCCAAAGAGCGAAACGTCAGCTTTTCGAAAGTAAAAAAGCATCAAGAACGGATAAGGGGGTGGGAGGGGAGGTCAGCGCTCCCTGTCGTGGGGAGGGCAGCCAGGACGTCCTTCCACTCGGGATGTTAAGGTTAAAAAGAAAAGAGGCCCGAGGAGGTAAGCGAGTCGACACGTAGCCAGCGGGCCAGCCAACCAGCCGAAAGCTCGATCGTGGCGAGTCGACACTCCTACGACTCTGGACGTCGGCGGCTCTCACGCGGCCGTTGCTCGATGTTAAATCGCGTCTGCCCCCAAAACCCTCATAGGCCGCGACGGTGCGCCGGTAGCAACAGCGGCGGCGCCAATATCGGCTTCGGCATCGGTGACTGCGACGCCGTCTACTTTTCCACGGATTTCTCTAATTGAACTAGTTTTCGAGGCGGACTCCTCCCCGGAGCTCGGCTCCGTTCGTTCCGTTCGTTCCGTTCGTTTCGTTCGTTTCGTTCGTTTCGTTCGTTCGGTTCGTTGGGGCCGAGGGTCGGAGACGGCCAGGGACAGCCAGAGACGGCCAGGGACGGTCAGGGACGACCAGAGACGGCTAGGGGCGGCTAGGGGCGGCTAGGGACGAGCGGGTACAGGCCCGAGGTACGAGTCCGCCTCGAATTCGCCGGCAAGGCCAAGGTGACCCTCCGACTGGATATTGTGCAAACACTGGCAAGGGGGACGAGAGGCTCTTTTTCTGTGGAGAAGAGGAGCGGCCTAACGCGCACCGGATGTTCTCTCTCGTCGTCAAACTTTCTAGCGTTACGTGGTGCAGGCCGAAAGAGCCGGCGAGGTCGCTTCAGAGGACGAGTCATCCTCCTCGTCGTCGTCGTCGTCGTCGTCGTCGACCCTCTCGTTACAAGGGGGAAAAAAATAAAAAATTAAAAAAGAAATAAAATAAAATAAAATACCCTCTCACGCGAGCTCGGCTCTTGACTCATCGTCGACGAGACGAGATTTCGACGAGGATATCCCGGCCCGCTTAATACATCCTTGGTCCTCTTTTATTTAACAAGAGTGGACAATCGGAATGTGACGACCGACTAACTACCGCCAGTGAGGCGATGCCGTCGCTCGGTGAGAGTCAAGCCAGAATGATAAGTTTTTCAGCACATCTATGTGTGTCGAGGCCATTACTATTATACAATAATAACGTCGATATATGACTCTCCGATCATCTTTTATACGTCTCTACGGAGCTTTTGCTCCATTTGCTTGCTTTCACGGCTTCGTTTTCAACGCGCCCGGCTTTCGTTATTCCGTTATTAAGCAGAATCGCGCGCTAATCTCGACTCATCCGAAGGCTCCCTCCTTAACCCTCCTTGTCTATCAACGCCCACGTCGATTACCATCAACCCCAATAACCATCGGACGCCTCGGCTTCGCTCGCTCGCTCGCTCGCCTGCTCGTTTATTTATTTATTAATTTATTTATTTATTTATATATTTATTTATTATAAGCTATAGCTGTATTAATCGATCGGGTCCTTATATGTCCGTCCACATTCCTTCCTTCGCTGCCGCGTACCTGAATCCTCCCGGGTACTACATCCAATGACGATTCAGACAGACTATTCGGGCGTACTAATAAAAACGTTAACAATGCGGAATCGTTTTGGCTACGATACCGCACCCCACCCCCTCATAACTCATCCTTTCATTTACACGGTAGGGTCGCCTCGCTGGGTTTCCGCCGCAGGTTTTTCTTCTTTTCTTCTTCTTCTTCTTCTTCTTCTTCTTCTTCTTCTTCTTCTTCTTCTTTTTTTTTTAGAATAATTTTAATGCTCAGAAGAACTTGCATCCGTACCTCTACGACCATCCTCAAAGGCTTGTTTAATTTTCATACGGGCTTTCTTCTTGTCGATGGGAACGTCACGCAGGAGGGAAAAAATTGAATAACTTTATTCTCAATTGACTCTTAGCCAAAGCAATGCCAATCGTTTCTTCTTTACCAACGGACACAAACAGTATCTTCTCTGACATTACTAAATTTACATTTAATTAGCGCACTTATTACTCGATATTAACATCTCCGCGGTTCGGACATATATTCATGACCAAATAGAGAATGACTAATGATACCGAATATATATATATATATATATATATACACACACATCAAGGTCCTCAATCTTCTCCAATTTTTTTTAACCAATACGAAATTCGGTATCAATAATATTATTTGCTCGTCAATGATGTTGTACGTAAGAGATAAAAATCAATTATGTCATTCGATCGTTATTCAATTAAGAAACTTAACTTAACTTAACTTAACTTATCAGGTCGTAAACAAACAAACAAACAAACAAACAAAAAACAAAAAAAAAAAAAAAAAAAAAGACTGCAAACTTTCTAAAGTGGCCAAGAAAGCTGATAAAAATACGTTTCTATAAAAATGTCGAGAGCCTCGGTTTTTTTTTTAAAGAAATGCACTCGTAACTCCTCATACAAGTACAAGTTCTTTTTGAATAAGTAATTACGGATGGAAATGTACGTGTCTGTATCAGAAGCTCGAAAAGATTTCACGAAAAATACAAATCAGTTGTAAGAGAAAGAAATATTGAGGGTTTAATGCAGGTCTTTTTGAAAAGGTTTCCTTCGATCCAGTCTTTACGAATAAATAATGTTGCGAATGACATATCTGTACGGAGATAAGTGGAGTGAACGCGAGTAAGAGCGAGATAGGAGCGAAGAAAAGAGTATGGAAAGAAGCTTAGCGTCGCTGCTCCTCGAGCGCATTGTCTAAGGTTACGAGGTAAAGGTCGATCGGAGGATTTTTAAGGATTTTCGCAGTACAGGGCAGCGGCAGCTCTCGTCGATCGTTTACGTTGGAGGAAGAGCGGCGCGCAGTGGTATGGGGTGAGGGGGAGGGGGAGAGAATCCGAGGGGATAGGGGGCGGATCGTGAAAGAAGGGCATAAAGGAGAGGAAGCGGGAAAAGAAACGAAAAAAGTCGTCCTACATTCAACAGCTGCCACCGCGCGGCCGAGGCGGGCTTATCCCCTCCCTCCCGCCTCGCCGCGCCACGCCGCGCCATGCCATGCCTCGGCTGGGTCGAGCAGTCAGAAGCCCCTGCCACCGCCGCCGCCGCCGCCTCCGCCACCGCCACCGGCACTGCTCAATTCCGGCGGCTCTCGTACCTACCGAGCTTTATATTTAGGCTATATATCATTCGGAGCTGGTTAGCCGCTGATTATCGGCCCCGATTCGCCGCTTGCATCTCTTTTCTCAATAACGGGCTTTTCGAACGCGACTTTCCTCCCCACCGGCGATCATTCGCGCACTTGACGACGACGACGACGACGACGACGACGACGACGACGACGACGACGACGACGACGACGACGACGACGACGACGACGACGACGATGATGATGACGACGATAACGACGACGGCGCGCACTCGACGGCCAAGCCATTTTTAATTATTCTTTCGCGGCCCCGAGGAACGCTCCGACAACTGCTATGACAACTGCTCCTCGACAATCCTCTTCTTAGCGGCTGAAATCAGCTTGACGTTCAGATCATCGGCCCCAGACGACGTTTTCTGAAAACGTTCTTCAGATTTTCATTTTCTTTCGACTAGCAGCGGCCCAGCGGCCCAGCGGCCCAGCGGCCCAGCGGCCATTTTACTCGGCATTGATCATTCCTCCGAGTGCTCGGGAGAAGAATCGGAGGCTCACCCCCCCCCCCCCCCAACAACAATAACCCTTTCAGCAAAGCAATTAAACTCTAATGCGTCTCTGCCCACCCACTCACTCACCCCTTCCCCTACCCTATTTTTTTTGTTCACCCCTGCCTCGCCTTCCCTCGCCATCCCTCGTCCCCTGCTTCTCTGCGCTTTCTCGTAATAGTTCGCGTAATTGAGCCTGCCCCTCCCTCCGACCGCCCATACGTTACGCCCGTATATCACGAGCGCCACGCACCCGCGTCCCCCTTCCGATCCCTCCACGCTCCTAGCAAAAGAAATTGTTGAAAAAAGGGGACTGTCTGTCCCTTTTGCGACCGGCCAACGGAATTGTATTTTACATTCGTAAACGGTACTCCAGAAGGACTGTTTCATCTCAGAGGTGCCAATGGCACATTTATTAAACGCGTATCGACTGCAATATAATTGTAGAGCTCTCCATGTAATCGCATTCATCTGGTTATTATGCTCTACGTGTCTTTTCCCTCCCGTCTCCCCCCACATACATTCTCTCTCTCTCTCTCTCTCTCTCTCTCTCTCACTCATAATTTAATGCCAAGTCATCACTGGAATGATATCAAGGAATACATAGAGTAAAATTATATTACGTGTTTCAGCTATTATTTTTATAGCTGCGTATATGATTATCAACCATTGAAATACTACCACAACGTCCCCTAATTCCTAACTACATTTTACAAGCCACGCAATACTATTTTCATGGACGAACTCCATTGTCCTTGTCAATAAATTTAATTACTTTAAAAATTTTACTCTTTCATAACTTTGATTAAATAATCAAAAAATAATAATAATAAAAAAAAACTTATATTTTTTACGCTAATAATTTATCTGTTTTGGTATATTGAAATTTTAATGCATACTCTTAAAGATAAATAATTATAATCACGCCTCCGGTCGATACAAAAATAATTTCTAAGAGAGTGTTAATCGAGTTTATTGCGATTTCTGTTCTAAATAATCGCTTAAAATTCTAAATTTAGACGTTTTACAGTTATTGCAATGTTTACACGAATATATATATATATATATATATACACGTTGCGATTAATTTAGAAAGAAATATTTTCCCAAAGTGAATGTACTACTTAACTATAAAGGTATTAAAATAAAATAAAACTTAAGCCTCGCGCAGCTTACACATAATATATAAAATGACCAAGAAATCAGTACTTCATGACGGATGACGTATTGTTTAGCTTTGCGGATTGACCTCTAATTGGAATTTTCAGAGTCGAAAACTACAAAGAAGACTGTGAAGGAAGGGAGAGTACCGCGAATGTACAAATCTTGCATTCGGATAATTTATGTGGCTTTGTATAGGTCCTGAGTGGCCGGTGTTTCGGCAAATTTAGTATAAAATTCATGCTAATGACTTTTTTATTAGCGAATTTATAAGCGAGCGAGCGAGCCGTTGCGTATATGCGATGCCGAAGCCTTGCACGGTAGCAAGTAGTTATCTAAGCTTTACGAGACGAGCGTGAAAAAATAAAATCGAGAAGGAGAGATAAAGAGAGACATAGTGAGAGAGAGGGAGAGGGGTGGGGGGGAAGCAGTTGGCTAGAGTTCGCCAAGTTAATAATCGAGCATCCGTCATAGAGGCGGCGGAGAGAGAAAAGAGCCTCGGTCTCTCGGGCGAATTAATTGCTTCGGGGGCGATTCAAAGATACGCCTCGGAGTGTATCCCCGGCAGAAGTAGGTCGTCCTCGAGGAGAGGCGCTCTCTCGGCTCCCTGGACAAGTGAAGCGGAGGAAGGCATGGAGGAGGTTGGCAGCGTGGCCCGAAGTAGGTAAATAGCCTACCGTTGACCCGTCACCTGCGTTCTCGTTCTATCGGGAGCAGAACCCGCGCAGGAGTGGGAGAAAAGAGCACGCGCTCCCGTACCCCACCAGGCGCCCGACGCCGAGAGCATTTTACTCAACAAACGTACTCGCGCTCGCCGCTCACGCCCTTCCCCCGTCCCGTCCGTACCCCGACCGTCATTACGCCCACCGCAGCCGCCAACGCCTATCCCGCTCCCCCGCGGCCCGGTCGCGGTGATACCCGCCTCTCCGTTAATTCCCGTCCCCGACGGGAGAGCGTGCTCGTCGGCCGACCGGGCCAAATATCTGGAACGACCCGAGGGATTCGTCTGAGGAGCTTGTAGCCGAGGAGCGTCGAGGCTGTGCCCCGGGCCGGCAGGTAATGTAGCTAAGTGAGCCCCCCCCCCACCCCACCCGGCGCTCTTCGCCGAAGCCGGCCGATTTTTATAACTGTCCGTTCGGCACTCGATGCAGCGTAGGGGGAGGGAGGGGGCCCGTCATGGGGGAGCGGAGGACTAGGTCGCGGGCCACTCGATACCATTACGGCTATCGGCCCGAGAGACGGAGTCGGCGATAGAGAGATGCCGACACCGCCGACACCGCCGACACCGCCGACACCGCCGACGCCAACGTCGCCGCGTATGTAGGAAAGCCATCTCAGAGGCAGTTTAACATTGAAACCAGGCCAGCCGCTGCTCGAGCCTCTCCTCCTTCGCCCCCCCCCCCCGAACGCCGACTCTCGGCACGCCTGAAGCCGCGGATAAGCCCGTTTATTTCAGACGCCAGCGGTTATACACAATATACAATGGCGCGTTACCTACGTAGCCGATAATACCTGATCCCTTTTGAGCATTAGCTAATTTCCACTGACCCGACCTTCCTCCTCTTTTTATTTTTCTCTCCCTCCCTCCACACTCGACCCTCTCCGCCCATTGTCAAACGTTCATCGGTTACGCAAATAGGTAGGGCGCAGCTGGTCCCTAATGCGACCCCGATAACCTCCTCGCCCCCCTCGCCCCCTCCCCCACCTCCTCCACCAACAAGTACCCTTTTATACATTCGTTGAATCGGGCAGAGAAGAAGAATGATCGCTTTATCGAGTCGACGATATTTATTTGCAGGATCGATCTTTTCGCCCGAGCAAGTACTTTGAGCAGATATTACGATAACGTGTCCTCTCCTTACTCCCCCCCCCCCACGGCCCCGTCTCTCCTCTCGACGAGGACCGGGATGGGGAATCGCATTATGAGGTCAAGCGGGGCTCGGCGACCGGAACTGCCGGGAGATGCGAGATTTTGAGATTCGGGACATCCGCGCGGAACTCTTGTCGATTAGGTTGAGGACGGACTGTTATGTCGGGCACATTCATTGGATTGACCGAGAAGCTAAGCTCCCAATAACCCGATGCCGTAAGCTCCGGCTCGTACGCAACGAGAAAGAAAGAAAAAAAAAAAAAAAAAAAAAAAAAAAATACTTTCATAAAATGGCAAAACTGCCTCGACGCTTGTATTCTCCCTCCCTGCCGGCCTCCCTCGTCAGGCCGCACTCCTCCCCGCCCCAATCCACTCGGCGATATTTACACTCTACTTCCACGACGAGTTTCGTTTCGAGGTACATTTAATTTTCTCGACGAGGCCTCCGTTTCTCGTTTTCAATTGGATCCGATTTTTTTTTTTTTTTTTTTTTATAACGTTTCCGTTATCATGTTAAATATAACACTTCAATAGTAATGTTTTTTTTTTTTTTTTTTTATCAATAGGCATTATTAAATATCACAAATACTACTTATCGTTTAAATAGTTAGGTAAGTAAATATTAACGATCCCCAGTGTTAGCTTTTAAAATATTCTAATCATAAATAATATCATGGCGGCGGACAATTACTGTACAATTTTTAATACTAAGATTTTCATAAAACTGTTAAGTTTTATTTATGGACGTTCGATATTTAATCGAGTTAACAAAAAAAACTTTACGAAACAACGAGGGGCAGGAATTCGATTTTTCTTTAATTAATTGTGCTCGAGTTCACGAAATGATATTCTTCTTCTTCCTCTTTTTGTTTTTTTATAATTTATGAACATTTTTATAAAAAACCTCTTTAATATTTTCTCGTATGAAAGTGGAGCTCCTTTGTATAAAATATATTTTTAATACAATATGCTCGAGAACTGCTTAAATTTCTTCTTTTTTTTTTTTTTTTTTTTTTTTTTTTTTTTTTTTTTTGTTCTGAGTCACCCTAATGAATGGCATGCGCCACACTCTTTCGGCACAAAATTATGTTGAATTCAGAAATTATTTACGACGTTATTATTTAAGCAGCTCATACTTCGTACTCGCATTATTTATAAAATTTTTAAACATTACAAGTGACTGAATAAAAATATTGCTAATTACGGTGGAAATTAAGACGAACCTTTTACGTAATGACTTTTTCGAGAAATATGGATACGTGAAAAGATTATTTATAAATAAATTTCAATACTCGGTAAAAATTTCCTCGTGAATTCCAAAGCATAAAGTCCTTTAAAGTTTATTTAATCCATAAAATCGAAATTTAATTGCATTACGTATTGATTGTATGAGAACAATTTATTAGAAATTTTATTGATTGATCGATATAGAATTATGAATATTGAACGATGACATAGTATTACGCGAGATTTATAAGTAAATTCATGATTAATAAGATTATCGTAATTAAAGTCAAATTAGCCCAGCCTGAGCAGAGCTTGAGCTCTGTGCGATACCCTAGTTATTATACGCCATTTGTAAATACATTTCGGACATGTGGCCGACTGTCCATTGGTTCGAGTAGCTTTTATAATATATACGCGCATCATAACTTACTTCTACTGAGTATCCTGAATCGAAAATATTACTCCACGAGAGAAAGTCAAAGGGGTCAGCGACACAACAAAATCTGCATACGTTTATTGAATTATTGTAAAGATTACTTTGCAATTAATAAAAACATCTTTTAAGAATATAGTAATTGAAAAGGAACATTATGTATAAAGGTCCATCAGATTTTTCCTAATTATTAATTATTTTAACATACTCCCCACCTTGTTGTGAACCTCCTTCCCCTCACCCCCTCACCCCCCTCGCTCCTCTGGCCGCTTCGATATTGACAAACAACAGTGTTATGAAATTCGTGCTCACAGCAAAATAATTATAATACTTGATTGCGTAAAATTTATAAGCTCATTCGAACAACGTTATAAATCAATATTTATTAGAGAACTGAGTTCTGCACTAAGAGATATTTATAATTTTCTCTGCGAAAATAACGTTGATTTATTCGAAATCCGACTTTGCATATGCAAAAAATGGTCTATTTACCTGCATTAAGCTGCAATAACCTACGCTCAAAAGAATGTAAAAGTAATTATAAATAATTATTCAATGTGATTAAATGTAAATTACACAAAGTTTTGTGACTGGTGGAGAAAAGTTTGGATTAGCAATAAAGCAGAAGAGGTCAAAGCATCGTATTTTGTAAAAAGTGAGGGCTGTAAAGCCCCCCTTTGTTAAATTGTGTATACGAGTGAGGTGCTTATGATCGAGAATAGAGATAGATCTGAAATCGGACGAGCTGATCTGGAAAAGCCAAATTTCAATACCTAATTTCGTGTGAAGATTAGAGGTCGTGGAGGATAGCGAAGCGGTAGTCCTTGATCGCAACAACAATACAGATAAATGTGACTATACGCACATTTATTACATGTTGGCATTAAAAATTATATAATAATAAATCGCCGTGGCAGTTGATGGGGAAATAATAGACTTGCCGATTACCTAGTCGCCTGCCCGGGTCACTCGGGAAGAAAGCCGAGGGACGCGATGGTATAGGGTGGAACGTATGTGTCACGTGGCACGCCCAATGACACTTTTGTTAATAATCGGAGTTCAGGACAGGAATAAGCTAGACGGCAACGTGACGGGGAGAGAGCCTCCCTCCCCCACCGGTCGCCGACTCGCACACGCACGCACGCACGCACGCACGCACGCACGCACGCACTTTCACCACAGTCTGGTCCCCCCTCCATGGGAGCAGAGATTCCTGAAGGACCGGGGCTACGGAAGAAGCGACGCACTATAGTAAAATCCTCGATAAAACTGATTTATTCGTTACAGAAAACATTAAAGCGCTTTATTGCAGGATTTTACTGCTGCGCTTGAAATTATTTTTACTTGAAATTATTGCGCTTGAAAAAGCTTAAGTGACTGAAAATACAGCGATTAATTTAAGCTAGTTATGAAAAGGACACGTGATTTTAAATATTTTATATCACTTATCCTACTAATTTCACGTAGCTGCTGCTTCGATTCACCGCTCCTCTCTTTCTCCTTATCCTTTACCGTAAAGCCTTTTTTTTTCTTTTCTCTTTTATCCGCCACCCGTCCATTTACAGGACGGGATCGTAGGATCATAGGAAAACTTATGGGAAGAGACTAGTTACGAGCGAGGAAGGGAATATTGTGCTCGTATTCGCTAACCTCAAGATCGTACTCTGTAATCGCGATAATACTTTATACCGCGCAGTCTGACGAAGCTCGGTATTAAAAGATAATTACAGTTTGTTGTAAGTAAGCAAGCAGGCACGTAGGCAAGTTTTAAGTAAGGTTAGAGGCACTGAGAGGTCTTCTGAGGGGGAGACTTGCGATAGAGGATATAAAGGAAATAAAGGCGGCTAAGCCGCAAAACCCTTTTCACGAGAGAGAGAGAGAGAGAGAGAGAGAGAGATGGGGGAAGGGAAGAGGTGCGCAAAGGAGACGTGAATGAAAGGGAACGGCTTTGTTGCGGTCGGACTTTTCATTATCCTGCCTCTGCCGAACTAATTAACCGGGTGACTCCCGACCTGAGAGTTGATAGATTATGTTCTTAAATCGTGGGTGACTGTCTCCTGCAGCTTCCTCCTCCAATTCTGAGGAAAATATGAGCGCTCGAGCGGTATAACGTTATTGGGAAGACTCTGATCGAGTGCCACGTGATGTCATTGTAGTTGAAATTGCGAATCGAAAGCAAGGACGAGCTATTGAGTGATGCGGAAAAAGTCACTTGCGGATACTCCGATGCACTTGAATTTTAGTCACACAACAATCCAAAGCAGAGAATACGGTGCCGATGTAAGCCGGCAACTACTAACAGACACGTGCATGTGTTTCGATAAGCTAAGCAAACGACGCCCCTCACGCCCTTTCCGCTCTATAGCCCGCGCACACATCTACGAGGACTGAAACGCCTGTAATTGAATTCCTTTTGCGAATGGATCTCCTAATAATGTGGACACGTGTTGATCGTTCACAGGGACACCGACATCACCGAAATCTGTGGAAAGAGGAAACTTACCGGCTCAAGGTATTGCATTAATTTTTCTAAACGTAACTAACTGCTCTTCTGAAATAAAGCTTTTACGTATTTGAAAGAATATCCGAACTGCCTTTGCCATTTTTCACGATCAATGGTCCCGATCGGTTATTATCGGATCAAGCTCCGTTATTAAAAATTCTTTCAATTCTATTCCGAAATAAAATAGGCTGAAAAAATAACTGAAATTCTTTGCCATTCGTAGACATTCTAACCTGACTTTTGATAACTTTTAACGACCGTGAGCAACGCATTTACCATTGAATGCAGTATAGAGTATGAAAAAAAGCTTCAACTAACTCTGAATGGCACAGGGTGTACGATGAGTATCACAATGTATTTCAATACCGGGCGGGACATGTGTTGGGACGTTAAATGTAGAGAGCGAATGAAATTTCGACTAAGCAAGTGAACAACAGACGCGCTCGTTACACGATAAGAAAAGTTGGTTGGCGAGAGGATACAGCCGCGGGTGCACAAGCAAAAATGAGAATGGAATCGATAGGTTCTAAAAAGGGAGATCCATATAATACCGAGAACCTAATGAGGAAGTGTCCTGAAACTGTTTCAGTGGAGTAGGTTACGCAGATAAGTCGCCGAGCATGTCGTTCTCATAAAGTGCCATCGCGTGCGTGCGTGCGTGCGTGCGTGCGTGCGTGCGCGCGATGGGGTGGGGTGTAGTGGTGTTGGAGTCGCACGTAGTTCTAGTAGGCTTTTAGACGACAACGAGCGTGTGTCATCCGTGCGCGATGAGATGAAAAGCGGCAAATTACGATGTGTTGTCAAGACAAACGTGTCGAGTCCGAAAGGGCAAAGAACGCATCACTATGTTGGCAGCATCAGCATCAGCAACGGCGGCGGCGGCGGCGGCGGCGGCGGTAGCGGCAGCAGCATCGACACCGTTACCACTACCATCACCACCACCACCACCACCACCAGCAGCACCACCACCAGCAGCAGCACCACCACCAGCAGCACCACTACAAGTAGCAAGAACATCAGCGACACTAGCTTCAGCGGATAGTCCTAATTTTAGATCGATTTTCGCGCGCGCGCATTCACTCGGCGCTCGGCCTGATACGATATAATCAACGAACCCGACCAGCCTTTTCTGGCCTGGCTTTTTTATTTATGCCAATGACAAACATAGTTAAAGGTATTATCACGCTCCGTGGCCAATGCGTTCGACAATTACATACGGAAACGAGGTTGAAATTATTCTTTAAGGTCTCTCGACTAACGGACACGAATTAAATAATGTATTAATACCGAATGAGTGCCACGTTAAAGGACTATTTCAGATATTAAGTTCATTAGTTTCAATGTGCACGCTCGTCCCATCCTTTATTAAATTTTATATTTACTTTTGTATTATACATTAATTGCGGATTTCAGCTATTTATTTCACTTATTATTCCAACAAGGACAACGAACCGTAATCAACGTAACGAGCATTAGAATGCACAGGTAGATCTGCCACGGGTAGCTTTTCATTACGTGATGGAAACCCATCGGCGTCTCTCTATATCGCGTTGGCCATTTGTCAAATTCAATACGACCACGCGTTTAGTTCGCTGGTGTTGAAAAAGCCGGAGTTAACGTAACCAACAAAGCGAATATTTTATACCGATTTGGTTGGGAGAGTAGCTAAAGTTCTCTCGCTCTTTACGTACGATATTAACATTTATTTATAACGTCTTTGACCTCAAACGGCCATATCTCTCCGTCCTCCATCTTTTCCTCCATCTCCGTTGATCTCATTGAATCCTCTGTGAGAACAACGCTGATTTCGCTTTTTTGATAAACTCGATACCCTCCCCCAGGTCTTCTCTCTCTCTCTCTCTCTCTCTCTCTCTCAATCTCTTTATCTCTCTCGCTCTCTCGCTCTCTGAGCCTGCTCGGTTTTATTTCTTGATCGAGGCCGCCTTTATCGCCATGACAAATTAGCGGATACAAGGTCTCAAAATACAAACCAGATTCATGTGATCGAATATACTCTATTTAGGTCTAATTAAACTTCGGATCCTCTTTCATACAATTATCAACCACTTAAGTTTCATTTTATAACATTTTTAAAAAATGTCACTCATTGTTCCAGTTTAATAAAACTACAGCTTTCGTTTTTATTACGAACAAATTCAAAAATATAGTCTACTTCGGGCTAATATATTTCAGCAAATATCTTAAATACAATTGACACACTGAATCTGCATTTGCCATTAATTATAACGTTAAAGAAACTCAAAAATGAAAATACAATGCAACACAAAGTTATAAAGAAATTTAATATTTAAATTGGTAGGAAAAGATTCAAAATTTGTCGATTTAATACAAATATTATCTATTGAAATGGGAGGGTAGGGGGCGGGGACTTTTTGATCCATAGGACTCAATTACACAGTAAAGTAGTATGAAATCACGATTTATTTCATGGCTGTAAGAATACAGTACGGGTATGAACTAAGAATTGAAAATGTAATAAATCAAGCAATGACAATAAAGATTGTTAATAGCTGAATAAATCGCAGACGTTATCAGAAAACAAAATAGTCCTCCCGGATTGTATAGCAATCGAAACAGATCTCGTAAGAGGAGAATTAGAAAAATTGGAAAAAATCTTGATTAGGCGGAAGTAGGTAATGGTTATAATTATAGCAATTACCGTATGAGATATCCGAATTAGTATTTGCAGTGGAATTACATGGCCATTATCTTGAATTCGTTGCGTTTCTGCGTGAATAGAAGGTATTTTAGTAGATTGTCGGGGCGGATTGCTTAACAGAAACGTCTTACTCTTCTTTTGCGGAATAAGCGAGCATCCAAGCGTAGAATAATCTATCAGCCGCGGTAACTAACTACGCCTTTGATCATTATCACGATCGAGTAGCTTTTATAGTCCTCGTCGAACTGCAAGTGTTTATACGTATTTTAATTCGTATTCGTTATTTACAGGCCCCGGCGCTCATATTATATAAGTTACGAAAAATTACCGTTCCGATGAAATTGTATTCATTCAAGGGCTTTTAAATAAGATTCGGAGCCGCTTGATTTGAAAGTTCAATGAATATCGATGTGCGGGATATTCTTATACGCTTTCTTTCGACGCAAATACGGATCTCGTACAAGAAATTCACTTCGACGAGGCGGTATATCGCAAATAAAAAACTTCTAAATGCGATAAACGAGTAAAGCGAGCAGGAATAATCATGAATTATCATTGATCATTCGGTTACTTTTAAGAAAAATGAAATGGCTTTCTCTTTAATTCGTACATTATTGCAAGGGCATAAGTACGCACTTAAGCCAATAATATCATACGGGCGAGATTACGTTTTATCGAATATATCGACGCAGGCTTGCGGCATTCGGCAATTCGGCAAATTCAATTGATAAAAGGCCTTACTTTTTTATGTGCCTTTCTTCTTCTTATTCTCCTTCTTTTTATACCTTATATCAATTCTTTGTCGTATTTGTATTATTTTATTACCGTTACTTCAAGCTTTCTGGATTTACATAATACAATTCTAAAAAAATTTAATTCCCTTAAAAATAAGCCGTAAAAGCCGTCACACGTATGCTTTGAACAATTAATTTGATTAAGTTGAAAGGCTTTCAGGCCAGAAGGGAATTAAAAAAGTAAACGGAAATAATTTAATGGACAACTGCAACGTAATTTTCAGTTATACCCTGTCCGTCCTATCCAGACAGGCGCCACTTGTGGCAATAATGTACACTGATCTTCCTTCCTCTGCAAATAGACACTGAGCTTTTTTAGTTTATTTTTTTTCTCTCTCTCCCCTAACCGGATAAACAAATAAATGGACGATAAACATGGAAAGCTCTCTCTTGTTCGTTACTCGTGAATTAAGCTTTCTAAATTAAAGATATTATTATATAAATGTAAATTTCCTTTTCATTCCTCGCGTTTTGCCCGCAAATCGCAAACTTTCGTTAACATTCGGGCCGATTAACAGTCTGACCTAAAACCATTGTGCATAGGGTGAACCGAAATTATTGAATTAATAATGTAAATGGCATTTGGTTAGGACGATAAGAACGTTATTTTTTCCACTGTAGATTATAAATTTTCAAGGCTTAGGCTGGTACTCGAGAAACTCAGCCTATACAAATATCAACGTGAAAGCCGCACCCCTTGACAGCTCGAGATTAAACAAGCTGTCTGAAAAGCATGAACGTCCAGTTGATGGCAGCCTTTTGCTGGCGATATGAAGCCAATCATGATAAATAAAATCCTGATAAGGCTAATATATTCAATTAATACATAAGGGAACGTGATACAAGCATAAAGACAAAATAACACATTTAACCAGCTGACTTTCATAAAAATATAATAAGACTTTAAAAGTCTGTCTGTTTGTCAATGTTCTAATGGAAGAAATCGATATTTACAGAAATTTTACGCATCCCTGACAATTATACACATACACATTTTGAAGATGATTTATTGTCGTGGCTAAGCCTTGATAATTAAGATTTGTTTTGCCCTTCAATTTTAAGATGAATAATTTATTTTGGACTACGGACATTCAGAGGAAAGCCTATTACGCGCTGATTTCTCAATCGTGAAAGAAAAGAATCAATCTCAAGAAAGAAGATTGTCCAACACGTGCAAACAATGATATTTTAAACAATGCTAATATTTAAGGGTAATTAAATGCCTAACTAATACTCGCAAGTACGGGACGTAATCCTATATACGTACTCTTGGTAATAAAATATTCCTATTTCAGACGAACCTTTTACATGTATAAACTTCATATTTACAAAACGATATATTCGCAATAAATATGGCTTCCTTCAAATTAAACGAGATAGATGAAATGTACATACAAAATATCTTTTGAAACGAATAAAATTTCATTAAATAAATATCATGGTCGTATACGCGTATAATGACATCAGACGCGGGCACGCGATTTTTGCTTTCTCCGGTATCGGAAGATCTGTGAAAAAGTAACAAAAAAAGCAAAGGGTGTAGTACAGATAAGAGTTTTTTTTTGTGCTGCCGTCATTAATTATGGGCTGCACTAAAAATAAAATGATCCCAATTTACATTTCAACTCAAGAAACATCAAAGTATGTTTTTATTTATTTATTTATTTATTTATTTTTATTTTTTTTTCTGTTCCACGAGATAATTACAAATTTCCAGTTTATAGAAAAATTGTATTCAAGCGATGAGATGTCGAGTTAAAAATCAGAAAATAACAGATGTATCACCTGTAAGTAATAAATTCTTTCGGCAGACGATGGCTCTTTCTACCCCATTATTCTCCAAAAGCCGCGCCGCCTCTTTTCCCGGGCCAACAATAACTTAAGAAATGTGTCCTCACCGAGCCGTACTTGTAATCGCACTCACAGCCACTTTCTTCTCCCAAATGTTAGTAGAGAAGCGCGGTCAACGTGTCTTAATTGTTTGAAAATCAGAAAATCAATTACGAATCCTACAATACGCGCCGCAGACTAAATGCAGGGCCTATGTATGCAAATATCTACGACAGTTGCACGTAGCGTGCGGACGCAAAAGAGAGAAAGAGAGAGAGAGAGAGAGAGAGAGAGAGAGAGAGAGAGAGAGAGAGAGAGAGAAAGAGACTAACGTCAAAATACGTTGACGTTGAATTATTCGTCAGGTGAACGAGCGGCACTGCGCGATAAGAGAGGCTGCAGAGAGTGAAAGGACGAGAGGAGAAAGGGAATATGAGGCTGAAAGAAAAATGAGCGCACAAAAATTCAAATTATAGTTATCAAGCCCGATTATCGATTTTCGGTAAACCAACACTATTTCATGTGCCGTATTTTCGTAAAAAAAGAAAAAGAAAAAGAAAAAGAACAAAAAAGAGGTTTGATGAATGCCAAACAAAGGTTTTATAAGATAAACAAGAATTTTTTTTTTTATTTTATTTTATTCGTTCGACAAAATCGCTAAAGCTTCGTCGTAACGCTTGTTTACGTGAAAATTAAATTCTTCTTTAGTTTTTTTTCAGTTAAATCAAATTTAAATTGCATTATGATTCTTAAGGCGCCATGTGACAATTACAATTTCTATAACGAAATCTTAAATATATTGACAAGCCAATTGTCAAAGTAATTAATTTAAATTGAAATACTTTCGAACTTGTTTAAAGTAATTCATTGACCATTTGCACTATATTGAATGACAAATTTAAGAGAATCTCAGATGAGGAATTAGTAGAATTCAATTGGCACAAACATAACTTACGAAAAGAAAGGAATATTTAAAATAGTTAAAATTCTTTTAGTTATAATTGAACGACAGAGTAGTAAAATAAATAGGAGATTTACATATTATAGTTAAAGTATTGATTTCGGTATTGGGTGAGCCTCTAATTGATAGTCAGCCTAGTTTATTTTATATATTTCGCATTGGCCTTGATGTACAATATACGAAACTACAGCCGACAATTGATAAGCAAACAACAAGATATTTTACTATAAATCTAAATACGTGACAGTTAATTGAATATGAGTGGATTTCAGAATAATTTAGTTATTTTTTCCAGCACCTTTTATGGATGATATTAAATTATATATACAGGTATGTATGTATGTATGTATGAATGTATGTACATATGTATGTTAAATTATTTTAAAAGTTTATAAGATAAGTACCCATTATTATTCATATTTATAAATTAATATTTAATTTAAAGCTGCCGCTAAATTAGTATTATTACATTAACCTGGTTATTTAGCCCCCAATACTGTAAAATTGAGATCGCTAATTAGCGTGAAATTAATATAAATAGTAATGTAATTATAATACTGCTGCTACTACTACTACTACTACTACTACTACTACTACTACTACTACTACTACTACTACTACTACTACTACTACTACTACTACTACTACTACTACTACTACTACTACTAATAATAATAATAATAATAATACAACAACAACAACAACAACAACAATAATAATATAATATTTAATTAATTAATTAATTAATTAACTAAAATTTTCAATAATCCATAATTATTATTATTGTAATTATTTTGAACAACGGCAACAACGACAACAACAATCGTATTGTCCAGAAATTATAAATGTACTCCGAAGAGGATGCCACTGTTGGCTTTAAAAAAGCTTTGGCTACGATCTTTAAATCACCTAAGGGAGAAGCTTTCTATTAAATCAATTAAAAATGAGAAAAATCGATCGATCGATCGATCGATCGAGAGACAGAGAGAGACAGAGAGAGAGAGAAAGAGATGGTTTAGGAATTGAAGAGGTTTTAGCTCTGGATGTGATGTGTTCCGAATGCGCGTACAGTTCAAAGGGATTTCAGAGGCATTTTAGTAATGGTGGTCGGTTAACTGATTAACCGACGTTGCTGCTGCTGCTGCTGCTGCCGCTGGTGCTACTGCTGCTGGTGCTACAGCTCCCGGTGCTTCTACTACGTCTACTGCTCAGTATTGAGCGAGGTGAATGCTCTTGCGCAATGCTGCACGTACGGCAATACCGATCGCAAAGAGCCCCCGAAGCATCCCGAAGCGCATAACAGGCACAGAGCCAAACTTACGATCCGCCATGTAGCTTCCTCCACACGCCTCTCCCGCCCCTCCCGCCCCGTCTGCTCTTTACACCACCTCTCTACCGATGCCTTCTCGAGATCTCATTTCCTCTCTCCACTCTTTATCCGCCTCTTTATCTCCCCTTATGTCCCCCATAACATGCATAAGTTGTAACACGCACTTCCCTTTTCACATCTAAACCAAGTTTTTCATTTCTTATATTTCTCTTTCTATAAATTTTTAATGCAAAGTGAATTTTATTTTATTTAATCAGTATAAGCAGAAATACGTGGATTACGACCAACAGTCAAGTTGATGTCCACTTTAAAACAAATATACGATGAAAATGACACGAGCTCTTCGTATTCAACCTTCATGGAGCATAATAAATGCGATTGCTTTCCAATCGATTAATACGGGAGGGGAGGGGGGGATGTTACACACGTAACTCGGAGACGGTAAAAAATAATACATGTTTAGAGTTTTTTTTCTTCTAATTCTCGGCACGAAAACGATAACCCCAGTAACCGTATCAGTCGGTCATACCATGTCTTTATGGCTGTTCAAATTTTTATAAACTTATTAGAAAAGCTTTGATAATAATACTGACGAATGATTAGTTCCTGTCATCAAACTGAAACTGGCAGGTAATAACGTAGCAATGCCAGTCCCGAATTTCGTTCAAAACTGGCAGTAGTGTAAAATATTCTTGAGGGGAGGGGGATTTGGGAAGACTTTCATGCTAATCAAAGGAAATTCCGGAAGAGCAAAAAGGGAAGGAGAAAATGAAAAGACATTAAGGATACTGGCCGGCCGATAAGGTAAAAAAATCAACTAATGAAGAAGAAATGGGTATCGGGAAAGGGGCTTTACATTAGCTAATTACTGGGAGGTTTTATCGAGCTACTGGCATTGAGAGATGCATATTAGTCCAATCATTGCGTTCACCGTCTCACACCACCTGCTCTGCAATTATTCTCCAATCGTAAAATGTCCGTGAGGGCGAGTGGCTCATGTATACCAAAAGTGCGTCTAAATTTTGGCGAAATAGGAGCGGATAATTGTTGGAATATTGGCATATTTGATATTTGGCTACCGTATAATACGAGTGGCTAATCTTTATGTGAATAAACATTTGAAAACATTATGGTGACATTGACGGACTACTTAACTATTAACATGATTTTAAAAAAGTTCCATATACGTATTTATAATTTTATAATGCAACTAAAATGTTTTTCTTTTTTCTTTTCTTCTTCTTCTTTTTTTTTTTTTTTTTTTTTTTTTTTTTTTTTTTTTTTTATCTTTTCTTTTTTACAAGGTGAACATTATGTTATATACAAAAAATATTTATAGCTGATAGTTCAACCTCTGTAAAAAATCTTTTTTACCGGCTACGTATATTAATTTTTAAAACAAATCGATGTAATTATATGATTATAGCATTAAAAGCATATAATCATTTTAAATATTTATTTATAAAATTACCAATAAGCTTTAACGTATTATAAGACTTAAATGATCCCTAAGCGATATGAATCTCAGAAATTTTAATACATTATAATAAATTTTAAATATATAATATAATAAAAACGGTTGACTAATAATATAAATAAATTATGGTAACTTTCGTTAGTTATTTACTTTTCATTTTTTCATAAACACGTACTATAATTTAGCCTACTATTTTATAATTTATCATTAATATATGCAATCGCATGCGTGACTGAGCTTACATAAAAACTCTTTACAAACTCACACGCGTGTACGCGCATGCTGAATCTATTCAATTATAAATCAAGAATAATACAAAAAACAGTTACACGCGGATCTTTAATTAAATATACTAAGAGGAAAGAGCATTATAGTTAGTCGATAAAATAAGCAACTCAGTGATTTATTTTTTGCTCTCCTTCACTCTCTCTCTCTCTCTCTCTCTCTCTTATATATATATATATATATATATATCTTACTCAATATACTAAACGTATCTCCATTAACATCTTAATAACAACAACAACAATAACAACGACAACAACAGCAACGACAACAACAATAATGATGATTATGACGACGACGACGACGACGACGATGTTAATGAAAATAAATAATTAGAGCAGAGGAAATATTTGAAATAACTGTAATGTTGAGCTCGGCGTAAAACGTGGTAGTAATATTTCTAAAAAGGAATAATCAGAAACATTCCGGTTCGTTAAGGAGTTATTTTAATAATAAATGTAAAGGGAAGTAATTTTTAAAATGAAATCTGGAGTAGCGGTGTAAACATGGCATAGCAGCGCGTAAAAGATGAGTCACGCGTTCCGTGGCATTTACGGCTTAAAATGGCTAATTTACGGCAGCCCCATTCAATCTACGTATTGCAGTGACAAATCAAACTCATCGGCTACTAAATCAATATTTCTGTGTAAGTAATGTACGGCTTAAAATTTGTAACAATTCACCTTTAAAAGTTCACTTACGCGAATAAATATCAGATAATTGAGTGAAAGGAATTCATCGGGCGAACATCGTGTACGTTAAAATTAATTTACAGATTCGTTAATTAACGATATAGAGGCATGATTAACGAGAATCTGCACGAGTTTTTGCATTATATAAGAACGTTTGACTTTCCACGGCCACGTTAATGTTTCGTCCTTGTTATTTATACATAATATTCCCAATACCAATGACAAATATTCTTTCATAACATTAAAAACTAAATACAAACAACTCTTTTGTGTTTTCATCGAATTCAGGTACATGGGGTACAAGTTATTGTTATTGGTTTCTTTTTAATTTCATTACAAAAAAAAAAAAAAAAAAAAAAAGGAAAAAAACATTCAAATATTATTGATAATATTAAAAAAAATATCGCAATTGACAGAGGGTGAGAACGATTTTTTTTTTTTTTTTTTTTCCCCCTTTCAAAGGATTATCCAAGAGCGCGGAAATGCAAATGAAGAATCGAAATGAAGCTTTCAATTATTCATGAGCTAATTTACGATTAAAACAAACATTGTTATTATAATAACGGAGGGGCGCCGATACCGTACACAGAGGCCGGATAAAGAAGATCCGGAGAAGTGTGTAGGGGTCCATCAGTCATGCGCGTCAAATGCTCCGACGTGTTTAAATAAAATCATGAGCGCTATTGATAGAATCGGGTTGACTTTTTCACGGTCTTTTCCACGACATAGGAAACGCGAGTATTTTGGCATGGAAGAAGCACAAGCTTGACCGCTCTTGGAAGTAGGCACGTGATCGCCGAGTCAGAAGGACACGCGTCGACTATTAATATTGCTTTGCCTCCATTGTTCGGAACGAATGCTCTTGACGACGACGACGACGACGACGACGACGACGACGACGACGATTACTATGACTATGACTATGACTATGACGGTGACAGTGACGATGACGATGACGATGACGATGACGATGACGATGACGATACGGTAATGATGTTGGAGCACGCTCACTTCTATCTCTCTTTCGACTCAACCCTAATACTGCTCGTCGCCACTGAATACATTTTGCGCGTGGACCGCAACAGATGTCGAGATTTACCTTAAGTTTCGTAACTCAATTTCAGAATTTAAGGGTAAGCGAGGATTTGAAGGCTCCGTAGGGCAGAGAATTCCAACAGTTACGGCGAATCACGGCGGTTATATGGAACAGGGTTGAAGGTAATGAATTCCGGCTCGAGCTTAATTTATTATTTTGGGTTAGTGAACGAAGGTCTTGTTGAGTAGCCGCGCTCATCTATTAACCTCGTTATGTACACAGTTTTATCTTGGCTACTTCAGCGATGACCTTACTTACAGCTTTAAAGAAATTAGCGCCGCTCGATTAAAAGGGCTCGAAAATGGGACGAGATAACGATCTACGTTAAAAATAGATGGACCCGATAAAAAAAGGCCAAAGCTCACGACGGATACAGAAGACGGACGTGTGATACAACGAACTGGAAAAAAAAATAAAAATAAAAATAAAAATAAAAATAAAAAAAAATATAAGAGACTCTGCCCTGCTCTGCGCTGTTGATAAGGATACCGAAATAACGGTAGCGGCTGGCGGAATGACTCCTGGTGCTATTGTTTTTTGACCGACCCTGCGAATGTATTTATGTAAATACGATTTCGGGCCAAAAGTGCCCGCTCAAGGTTGCGAGTGAGTTTTGTAGATACAAGTATCTGACAAGATGAGGACGAGGTCGGGACGAACTGTGTGGTACGCGGAGGCTTGGGGTCGATACGTCCTCTAAGGTACCTCTCCTCGTGGCGCGGCTTTCTTAGCGAGACCGCAATCCTTATCCTAATATCTACCAGAGCTTTCCATTAGATTTCCCTTACGTAGCTGGGAAAACCTCTCTGCGCCCCCCTCCCCGGCCCCAATAACATAAGCTGTATTGTTCAGTGCAGAGCTTGGTACCGGCTTGTATTCGGCTCCTCGCACTCAGCCGGCTTATCGATTATCAAAGTAACCAGATAATTAGCGGCCCTCCTTCATCTTTTGTCTATCGACCAACAATCCCTCGGGCTGTTGGGAAAAGACCGGCTCTTTCGACAAACAAATACGAACCGCGTCTCCTTACCGACGGTTGTTTCTCTATTTGAAAGCTTCGAAATCTCCAGATCAGATAAGTCTTTCTTTATATTTGTCCTGACATTATGCGTATGTTCGGTGAAGTTCATCCATCATGTGGCATATACAATCCGAGCGCGATATCATTTAAACGATTTTCAACTTTGTTTTTGTTTTTTGTTCCCAGCATCCCCACCATCATACTTATGGTCATATTATCATATTTGAATGGACAATCGAACGAATCCTCGTAGAATATAGGAAGTACGGAGGAATGGAAGCTAGTCAAGCATTAAAATCGGCGAGAAATGATGCGAGGAAATCAATGAAACTAATTTTACCGTAATATTGTATAAGTCAGTGCGTGTGTAAGTTTTACCGCTACAAGCGCGTCGATCGATAAGTTGAAAACGTTACATTGATGAGGCAAGGACGCTCGATTAGTGCAAGGTTCATGATCCAGGACAGTACGGAACACAACGGCGGCAAGGGGAGAGCGGTCGCACTGGCAGCAGTCGTTATACTAGTAGTAGTAGTAGTAGTAGTAGTAGTAGTAGTAGTAGTAGTAGTAGCAGTAGTAGTAGCAGTAGTAGTAGTAGTAGTAGTAGTAGTAGTAGTAGTAGTAGTAGTAGTAGTAGTAGTAGTAGTAGTAGTAGTAGTAGTAGTAGTAGTAGTAGTAGTAGTAGTAGTAGTAGTAGTAGTAGTAGTAATAGTAGTAGCAACAGCAGCGGCAGCAGCAGCGCATCTTCGCAATGCAGAGCGCGAGGTGTTTCGTTGAATAGAGGCGCAGCGTATGCGTGTGCGCGTGCACGCGTCCGAGCGAGCAAGTAACGCCGATGCTTTAATCGCCTCGTGGAGAAGGTTAAGGTCGGGAGTTTGCAATTACGCGCTGGAACGATCGCGAGCTCGTAACAGCGGCGGCGGTATATGTATATATATATATATATATATATAAAAGTAAAGCTGAGAGTGAGGAGCCGCGACAGGGATGGAGGAAGGGAGATAATAGCAGGCAGGCCAGCGGTGGTGGTGGTGGTGGTGGTGATGGAGGGAGGCGTGTTATTCGTTAGTTTTACGTAATGGCATGAGAGAGTACGCGCGCCTCCGACATCTGCCTCTGTGCGAGCCTCTGTTGTCGGCGGCGGCTACAAGCAGCCCTGACACGTGCGCGTGGCATATAAAATTGCGTTACAGCCTCGAACCGTAATCCGTACGTAGCCAGCGCGATAAGCACCGCTGCTGCTCAAGCTTGTGTGCGCGATCAGCGAAATACCTATACAGAAACGGCTCGTCCTCTCTCTCTCTCTCGCACGCGCGCGCACGCTTCGTCTATTTTTTTTTCTTTCTTCCTTTTTAAATACCTTGTTCTTTTGCTAGTTTTTACACACATTGTTAACGTGCGCATTCACCAAGAGATTAGTTAAGCAATTTGTGATCGCTACTTTCCTGGCCTCCGACCCCTTTGTCAGTAGTCTGCCCTCCTCTCTTTTGTCCTTATTCATACGCCGCTCACTAATTACGCGGAGCATCTTCTCTGAATATCGTTATTAATCGACTTTGTTTATCGCCGGAACTTTCTATAATACACTGAATGCCATCATAAATCAGAAAACTTTTCCTTTTTCTTTTGCTTAACTTCTTACTTTTCTGAATTTGAGAGATCAGTAATCCATTAGATCAAACAGAAAATGGTAATAAGTTTAAGAACTTCTGAATCAATGTCTCATTCTTCATTGCGAGCGAGAATCGAGCTCCACAAATAAATATAGGTAATAGATATGGCATTAGGTCTCCATAGATTCGTTATACGATAAATATATTGACCTTTCGCATGAAACGTGTGCGGCAAGTACATTATACAGAAAATCGCCCATGTTGCGTTCATTCAGCAAGAGAAAGCCGGAAAGGGTAGGCATGTATTTGAAAAAGAATCCTAGAAATTCCAGAAAATCCTTAAAAATGTATCCTTTCTTGTAAACCAATTTGGTTTACCCATAGAGTATGCGATATTTGCAATTGAGACAGCTTTTAAAGGCTTCGTTCACGAAGCTTTCCGAGCTTCCGCGATGCACTCCATATTCCCTATCGACGCAATGACTAAACTGCCATTTTATACAAGGGTTTTCTCTTCAATCATGTTTTTACAAATACCTTAAATGCACAAAAAGGATCTCTTTACGCTCTCGTTCTCTCTCTCTCTCTCTCTCTCTCTCTCCCCTCTCCCTCTCTATCTTCAATCGGCCAACTCTAGTCGAATTCATTTTCTTTTGTTTTTAATTTACACCGTCATTTGTATAATGAGCAGCAATGGGATCGTAAAAGGTAATATTTCGTTCGCCACTTATACATTTTCCATGCTGAAATAAATATGAAATAAAAACTAATTACGTGCCTGTTTTTATTCTAAAAATTTTTATTCTACTAGTTAGAGTTCGTGAAGCTTGTACATATTTCTAATTAACGTAATATCTAATTCAATCAAGCCCTGCAATAAATGAATGCAAAACTACGTTCGAAAAAGTGAAAGGCAGTACTAAAAGAGATACCATTTTTACATGAAAATAATTGCACTGAGTTTCTCCATTCGTAATATATATATATATATATATATATCTTTAAGCACAGATAAAAATGTCTTTTACAATGCTTTGTTATCGAATTATTAGGATCTCCATAAAATATTAAAATTGAACAAAGTCCATTATTATAAAATAAACTTTAAAAAGCTTATTGATACAAATGATGTTGTCATTACCTTATTGTAAAACGTCATTTAATGAATAAGAGCATGAGCAAACGACAATTTGTAATTTTATCATTGTAATAGATGTTTAAAATGAAGCCTGAATCATTTATAAATATTCGTAATGAGCTACAAGGTATCTTTGAATAATCAAATTTCAGTTTAATTACTAAGTGCATAAATAATTACAATTTACAGGAAAAATTAAGCTTTTTAAAACAAACCAAATTTAAATCATATTAATAGTACTTTTTTTAAATTCTCTAAAATACTCTTAATTATATTCAACATTAGAGCTACATTACAAAATTTATGGATCGTTGCAATTACTTTGGTGTAAAGATATTACAAATATATATATATATATATATATACGATTTAATTAATTATAAACGGAAACCCGTTAGGATCCGTATACTATTACATACAAAAACGCATTTCAAAATTATGATTTAGTTAAATTAATTTTGAAATTAAATTATGAATTGAGAATATTGATAAAAGGATTTTGATACAATCAATTTTCCAGTACAATGGTGTTTGGAATTGCCATATTACCGACATATTATATTATTACATTAGTTGTAAAATATACGTTGCTAAGTGATTATAAATGGTACGGTTTCATTCGCATTAGCTTAGGTTACGAAAATGTTTGTAAAAGCAAACAAAATAAAGCCAACATATAATAATGTGAACTTTGCTAAATTCAACTTTGAATGGAAGAAATTAATGAAACAATAATCTGTATTATTACGTTTCGCATTTGGTCATATTTACTAAAACTAATCAAATATTTAAATATTATGAATGCGAATTATTCACTGTTAATTACAGGAATCGTGTTCGGAATCGGAAAATGGTACTTACTCAGTAATTTTAAAGCTTCGAATAAAAGTAAGTATTTCTTTTAGATAGATACATAGATAGATAGATAGATAGATAGATAGAGAGAGAGAGAGATGGAGATAACTAGACACCCGGCATACTTAACAAGATTAGCTTCTGGATTTCGAAACGAATTATAAAAGTGTACATCAGAAATCAATAAACAGAAATAGAAGTCAGAAATTTGATAAAATTTGTGTCGCAATTCGAATTTAATTTCTTCTCTCTCTCTCTCTCTCTCACTCATAAACCTATCTATTTTGAATTTAATTGCATTAGTTGAAAAATAGTAGAATCAGAAAATTGTATAATGTATAAAATAAAAAACCTTTGACTTAATGTACGTTACAAATCATTAATTTGCTTATCACATTTTGAAAATGATTCACGTTATGAATTCCCAGATATCTATACGTATATTTTCTTAAATATGAGAATAATTTTTTATTCTGAATCGATAAACTTAAAATAATAATAATAATAATAATAATAATAATAATAACAACAACAACAACAACAACAACAACAACAACAAGAACATATAGTTTATTTACGTGTCAAACTATGATTTCATATGATTCACAAGCATCGGAAATTTTCCAGCTTAATCCACTCTTCAGTATATGAATTAATTTACAAAACGTTAATTTCACTCAAATTATTTAATTACATAGAAATAATTAAAATTCGTAAATCGAATGTCCATAATTCGAATTAAAATGTATCGTAAAAGACCTTTTCGAAATATTAACAGTCGAAACGATGAAATAATAATAACACATAACTACGGAATTAAAATTAAAGATGATTTCTGCCATGTTTTTTATCACCTCGTCTCTTGTAACAACGAGTAATTAATCAAATACCCTCGAAAAATTTTTGTTATGCGCTTTTTAAAAATTAATTCACGTTGAATTTCTCATTGTTTTCAAAACTTTTACTTATTGAAGGCTGCGTATGAATGCTGACATTTCTGGTCCATATTTTAAAACGAGTCTCTATGCAATGAATGCAGAGATGGTATGTTTTCCGGTCCGTATAGGAAAATCTTGCCTCGTATTTAATGATAAAAAATTCCTTGGTCTAGTTATGCCAGCCTCTCTGTATTAGAGATATGTAGAACACGAAAATATTTGTTAAAATTGTTTAAAATTACTAAATTCCTCAAAGCTTAATGACTGTTTGTTATAAATTATTCTTTTCAAATAGTTTAGAGTAAACGTGAATGTTGTTACGTACATAATAAATGTGTGCGATTACTTTATTATGTCTAACTGGAGACATAATGGAAAATCTTTTACTGTGTCAAATTTATTATATTGTATATTAATAGTAAAGAATAACTCGAATGGCAATTGAAAATCGAAAAATTAAATAATATGTATAAAAAAAAAAAAAGTTCCATGCGCGGAATATTATACCCAAAGCGTATTGGTAATCTTATATTGTTTGAGTTTACATAGTGTACGTACACGCGAAGCGAGTGGCTGGGAAATACTTGAAAATATAAATCGAGTACCCATTTATTATTGAGTACATAAATTTCATGGAGTAGAGCTTTATGCGAGCGAAGATCGTATTTCAACAGATTGAAGAAGAAAAAAAAAAAGAAAAAGAGAAAAAAATCGAAGGAATCTGCAATGCTCAATGAGGAAAAGGGATTGAAATGTAGGCGAGGACGAAACCTGAGGAGTTAAGCGAAACACTGAATGGCCCTTATACAGACGAATCTCAAGAACAGAAAAACATCGGTCGGCCAACTTCTTTCTAATTCGACTACTTCTCTTCTGATTAAACCTTTACAGAAACTTCGTTTTTTTTTTTTTTTTTTTTTTTACGCTATTATTGTATTATTGTCTTTCGAGCCCAATACGCTCTCGTCTTATTCACAATTTATCTTTTTTATAATCTATTTATTCTATTTATCTTTCGTACCATTCGTTCGCTTATTGTCTCGCTTATTATTATTGAGACACATATTCATCAACAATATTCATTTAAATTCAGTATTAATCACATATTGATTGTGCCCTCAAATGCCTTAAGAAACCTAATTTTCTTTATTTATTTTTTTTTTTATCCGCCTTTAACTACTTTTTACTGTATTATACATAAATTTTATATATCGAAATAAGTAGAAAATACATTAAATTTAAATCTTATATCTTATATACGAATATCTGAGCAGAATATTAAATGTTAAGCGTAAATTGCCATAGTTATCTTAATGTCATTTAGATGATTTGTAATTTACGTGTAATTGTCGATAAATAACCATTTATAAATGATCTTATAAAAAAGTTTTATTGTCTAAGTGTTGAATTTTGGAATTGAGATGCTGTAGCCTGCGATATCTTCGTACCTAAATATTTGCAGCAAGCAGACACAGAGCTGCAATGTAATAAAAATTCAAAATAACTACTGCAGTTGCGTAAGGGAGGACTGTTTTGAAGAAAGCGAACGCATTATTTTATATTTCTATGATTATGGTGTAGCTACGTGGGAGCAAGGAATCTCGACTTTCGCATACATAGACCCCAGATATAGACGTTTCCTATGTGACCGCCCGTCCTTCTCAACTTCTCCCTTCCCCATCCCTTCCGCGCCCCTGCAGCCTTGCCGTCGAAATATCATTTGCATAATAATGTTTGCCACGGCACCGAGGAGCGCATTTGAACGAATGCCGAACCGTCCCAATAAAACCATACCCTCCCTCCTCGTGTCTGCACGAAAGCCCTTCATCTAAAATCCTTGAACATTCAAAAGCGTAGTCAAGTGCCTCTCCTCCGAGGTGAATCATCGTAAACAGAGAGATTCGAAGCGGCACGGAAATAATGAAATTCCAGAATCAAGTTTCGAAGACGAAGCGTCCACTGATAACTCCCCCCCCCCCCCGGATACCCATTACCCGACATCTCCCTGTCGCTGTCATTAGTTTTCCGATTAAAGGATCAATTTTTAAGGCTCGACAACCAATATTTCGTTCTCGCACTTGTCCAACAATCGAATAAATAAGAGCTCGGGAACTTACGTCGCTAGCAGTTTTCAATAAGGATTGATAATAGCGTCGTGTTATGTATAGTGACAAAAGCGGAACAAGAGAAATGGAAGGGAGGATAGGTCACTAAATTACAATTTTTCTCATTGGCACCTCTTTCGAAGCGGATGTGCTTATGCACGTCAACTCAACTGACATCAATATCGGTGGGTCACCTCGACTTGACCTCTCGTCGTTAAATCTCTCTACTCTCTCTCTCTCTCTCTCTCTCTCTAGCGCGCGCGCGCGCTATTTCTCTGCATATTCTTTTTCTCTACATACACATATTACCTTAGGCAGTAAGTAATATCTTTGATATTATTTCGTTATGTAGATAAATTTGATTGACTTGGCTTTTGTATTAGTTTCACACTACCTCAATTCATATATTACAAATGCAATTATAAAGTCTTAAACTATACTAAATCAGTACCCATTCAATAAAAATTAAAAGGGTTGTAAATAACTTTTCTTCATTGCTTACGTTATTCTAATTTAATGATACGATAGAACTAATATTAAAATAAACAGTATTATAACTTTAAAAATCATTTGTTGAATGGCTATTTAGCAATTTTCTAATGCAAATAAAAAACGTACAATTTTTATATGTCGCACTCGAAGCGAATAACTACGCACTTTTACGAATAAAATAGTATTATATATGTATATATACGTATATATATATATAATATTATATATGTGCTTATATATTTTAACTTAATTTCAACTTTATCCATTGAAATAACCTATTTTATAGAATGTCAGCTCTAAAACTAGTTTTAATTAAAATTACTTTCAAGATAAAAATTATGTAAACAGTTTTTGCTTCTAATTACCAGTAGATAATGTCGTTTCATTTATTATAAATTAAACTACTTAATTACTCAAATTAAACGTATTGGACTAGAAGAAAATGTATTTTTAGGTTTTTATTTTATTCCTTTTTATCATTATTAATTATTCGATAATCTTAAATACACAAAGCACATGAAACTTAGTATCGCGTAATGCAAAAAGTAATACGAGTGAGCACAATACTATTATTACTCAGAAAAGTACAGAAAGATATTGTAGGTTAAGATAAACTATTAGCCAGTCAATACAATAGGTGTTTGCCATGAAAATTATATAAGTTATCCATGCATTTTAATTATTATTCTTATGTGAAAGATAGACAAAATTCTTTATCACTTCACATCGATTATTCATTTTATTTCCATTATAATCTCAAAATGTATTAGCGAAGAAATTTAATGTATGTTTGTCGAGAGTACAGCAACCTGCTGCTCACATGTGTAATGTCATGCGGAAAGATTTGCAAGTACATTCCTCAGAATCAAGAATATTTATCTGTCACTCGGAATTTATTATTTGCATAACGGTATTCATTGTCGTTTTTTAAAAAGTGTAACAACGAAATGCGGCGCTTTAGAGGTAAATATGCTACGTATCGAAAAGCTGCTTTAGCCGATGTCGGTAGCGTACGTACGCGATCTGCTTTACAGAAATTCCTTTTGTGAGTCTCAAGGAAAATGGACCAAATATCGTAGCAAATATCAACGGAATACCCTTATCTCCGAATAGAGAAGACTCCGAAATCCAAAGTACGAAGTTCTGTATATATATATATATTCATACATTATTTATTAGTTTTACAGCTACGTGGCTCCATTATTTATTTTTTCTAGAATATCTTTTGTGATATTGAGAGAGAGAGAGAGAGGTGGGGGGGGGGTGCAGAAAATTCCTTAATAAATGAATCACGTATATTTACAAATCGATAATTTAAGCGCATTTCGTCTAGTAAAACGATGCGTTTTACGGTAGCGCAAAGCTTTCTGAAAAAATTTACATACGCGATTGTTAATAACATTCGAGTAGGTACGTAAAAGTAAGGCTAGGTCATAGGCACGATAGGCGATAGGCAAATTGAAATTATGTCACAAGTCATAAATAAAGTCGACGATAATATAAATACAGTTACAATATAGTTAAACAAGACAAGTACGAAGACATTGCCGCTTCGTTTTCTTATTTTTATTTATTTACTTATTTATATAATTATTTATTTGAATGTTTATGCCGCAAGTAGAGAATAGGTTAATATTAGTCTTTTCTTTTCATTTTTTCCCTTATTTTTTTTTTAAAACCGTTGAAACGATTTAATTACGGTATACTACAGTAAATATTAATACGGCCTTGACATTAAGTCGTAGTAGGGACTCGAATTGTAATTGAAACAAAAAAAAAAAAACGTCTTTTTCTTAAATGCGATTGGAATGTACGTGTGCCGGTGATGTGCCGGTGATGTGCCGGTGATGGGCCGGCGATGTGGCGGAATGATGGTGGGAATAAGGAATCCCCGCCTTCGGCAGATTGTGAGAAAGCATTATAATTCGTTGGCAGAACGGTAGAACTGTTGCAGGACGGTGGGCCGCAAACAGAAACTCCATCCGCCACTGCACTCAATCTTGCGATTCATAAGCGGTAAAGAAGTCGCGTTCGTCGCAGCGCCAGCGAGTCTTGGAAGCATCGTGCTAATAATAAAAAGCGCAATTTACCACTGGCGCAGAGCTGGCTTATTACAAGTCACGGAGCTCGGCCGCTCGCACAATGGCTCGCACAGGGGCGCTTCGTTCGCTAAGGACATTCTGAGTAATTAGCCATTCGACTGGTAGTCACGTGTCGTGTATCACTACTGCCATCCTTTATTATATACCGATGACTAATAGGGCGACGCTTATTCGCGGAATAAGTCGACGGAAGCGAGAGGCCTGGCGTTCGTCGTTGCACGAGGAAACCGCCGCTCGAGATGCCAGTCGAGCACGGCTTCCGGACGCGAGGCTGTATTAATGGACAACGATCCATCCTCACCGAGGCTTCTCGCGAGTCCTCGCCAGAGCTTGCCCGAGTTCGGCTATGCAGGAAAGCCGATCTCGCTCCCGTCTCCGGAATATCCTCCTACCTTTGGCCAAATACCCATGACGACTGTATAAAAAAGTGCACGGGTTATCGGCGCGGGTGAGCGACTGCCTCGAGGAGCCCCATCCGACACGGGAATGCTCCTTGCTCGCTCTTACCTAAGCCTTTTAGTAATTGCGATCCTCCTCCTCCTCCTCCTCCTCCTGCTGCTGCTGCTGCTGCTGCTGCTGCTGCTGCTCCAGTGGTGACGCGTTTTCGTGGTTGCGGTTAGCAAGAGCGGCCGGGTTATGCCGTTCCGGACGGGCCCGAATACTATCCCGGTCACCGAATTTTCACTTCATTACTTGGTAATAATAACTTTCTGACATAATTATGCAAATGAACTTTCCAACGCTTAGAACGTCGGTTCGCAGATTTTTCAGATCGTTCGAATCTTTTTTTTTTTTTTTTAATCGCTTAATCTATGAGATTTACACGTTTTTACTTTTACGGGCTCTTTCATCTGCTAAGCTTCGTAATGAAGCTGCTTTATATACCGTTCTTCTCTTTCCTTGCAATCGACTTTTGTCAAAGAAACTAATGCGGACGCTCCAGCATAATAACGCGGCATTACTACTTCGGGTAAGTTACCGTTTATTGTAATTTGAATTGTAAATGCATTACAAGCCGACAAACAACTGGGCGCGTTTTTAGTAATTATAAGCAAGCCGAATTGTGAGGTAACTTAATAAAATTTTCGAATTCAAGAATACGCTCCTTCTATTATATCATTCGACAATTTCTTTTGAATGCGCAGCAATTTGAGCATAATTTACATAATGCAATAGTAAAAGTAGACTTTCACTGTTTTTAATTAAATTTCGAATCGTAGATGGCATAGTGCCTGATTACGTCACGCAGCTCAAAGAAATTAAGGACTATCGGCATTTTCCAAAGCCGCTCGACTTGCCTGACTTTGATATAATTAAAAAGTGCGCTTAATTTACTTTCAGCGATAATACTCGCTTCAAAGAAAATAGTGTCAAGTACGCTAATTTATTTACATATCGTAATGTAAATACGACACACAGCCGAAGCGCACGAGCATCCACACTCGGGCGTCTTTAGTTTACGAGACAATAATTTTTTCTTGTACGGACAGGTAAAAAACGGTGCTCATAAGAAACACACTGTCTGTGCGTGTAGGCGCGCGCGTGCGCGCACGCGTGTAAGAGGGATGGGAAGGACGAGGAGAAAGAAGAAGAGGAGGGGGAGGAGGAGGAGAAGGAGGAGGAGGAGGAGAGAGCGAACTAAGGGTTTAATGTCTCGGCTATACTCGTTCGTTTACATCGGACAGTGTTCAGAGAAGACAAAAGGGTAAAGGAATCGAAGACGCTCTCGGTGCGTGCTCCCTCCCTCCCTTTCTCTCCCACATATTCGATTCTGACCTTTCAAAAAGTGAGCCGCGCTACTCCCAGCTCACGGGCGCGCGCGCCTCCGTTCCAGCCACGGAGTTGTGAAACGTATAGTATGCGCCACTTTCACTATCGCATACAAGTTTCATAACTGTTATTATCGAGGACATACGTAGGCCGCTCGCACGGGTTCGTACCCGTGAGATGTCGAAGGAAAGAGAGGGAGAGAGAGAGAGAAGAGATAGACTCGGCCGACGGTGCCCTGCTCCAGGTTCTCCAGTCGGTTCGCTGCCATTGTCATCGATGCCCTTTCGATTCCCATAGCCAAAAGCAAAAAAAGCCGAGTATTCGCGAGCCTTACGGACTTACGGACCCCCTGAAACCAGTAAAAATATTCCGTATCGGTAGAAAAGGCAATCCCTTCTTCACCTAGCAACTCGGTATCACTCGTTATCCTTGTTTGTCAAACCCGTGTAATGACTTTACGATTTTACATCATAGACGACTATTATTAATAGAAAACTTGTCTCCATACAAGCAAATCGCCTTGAATTCCTTGGAGCAGTAGCGCCAGTAAGCCTTTTCACTTTGACGATAAAGCGATCTTGAGTTTTGTCTCATACGTTAAATCGACCTCTTGAAAACTCGAAGCTTTCGGTCCTCCGTCCCTCTGTTTTAGCCTCTGAGAAAAAATCTTGAAAAAAAAAAACAACGGCCCGCTTAGAAGACGGAGGAGGAAGTAGTTCTTTCCATACTCCTACTGGCGAATAGTAACTTAATAACTTTCAACTTAAGTTCAAGTGCTTCCAGAGGATTGTGAAGCCTTTGAAGCCACAACTCGTATACCTGAGTTAGCTCATTTCTTGTTGAAATTGTGACACGTGTCGCTTAAAAGCACGAGCCACAAGACGAGAAACTGACAATAGTCGTTTTGTGAGAGCCGGGGTAACATCGCATGCACGACACACGAACGATTTAGGATGTCTCCTCTACACTTACCGACTCATCTGTCGCCCATCCTTATCCGGCTAGTTCGTGCCTGGCCCATATATTGCGACCACATTATCGCTTCAAGTATTAACACGTGGTCGGTTATGCGTTGTAAAATATAAATATTCTCAACATTAAGCGGTTAATGAATAATCAAAGACTCTAAAAAGAGACCATTGAGCACCGTGGAGAGCAGAAATCACACTACTTATTAAACAACTACCTATTATTATTCTCTCCAGGTATATTTATTTATTCTTTACGTATAAAATTGATGTTATCAGCATCTAAGTTTTTATGTCTGGCTTTGACGTCTTGACACGTGGAGCAGTGACCCGTATTGTGGAGATTTATGATTAGCCTTTATTTCCTTTCCTTATCTTTTAATGTATCCTAAATAAATAATTCTCGACCGTTAAAGGCAATAAGTAGTAAGAAGAATATATACCGAGTGTGTACCGGAACAAAAGCAAAAGATAAAAAGAAAAAGAAGAAGAAGAAGAAGAAGAAGAAGAAGAAGAAGAAGAAGTATGAAGTTAATACCAATGATCAGAAAGATTATAGAAATAATTGAAAAATTGGACAGTAGGAGAAAGTCAAACAAAGTTAAGAAATTATTTCTTTTGCAAGCGTGTAATTTTAAAACATTTTAGCGCTCGTTAAGATGCGAAATGAAATTGGATATTGGTTTCAATGTTTTTCGGCACTAAAACATTGACAATTAAATGAAATTATAAAGCAACTCGGAGGATGGGACTAGAGCCCGAGCCCGAGCCCGAACCCGAGCCCGAACCCGAACCCGAACCCGACTCTGCGCGTCCAACCGTTTTGGCAATAAACTCCAAATAAACTAGGTGATCTTTAAAAGAGGCCAGAATTTTTTAAAAAAAGAATAAAAAAGCATTTTTCGAGAATCCTTCTTTCGTAATGACGGCCTAATTTTCCAGAGAAGCAGCGATACCCATTCGGAGTATTGGGAATTTGATAGTCGAACGATGCCGAGGAGCAGCAGCTGCCCGAATCGCCGGATCCTCTCGCTCGCCGCCCCGCCAGCCCCTCCCCTCTTCGCCCCGCGCAGCGAGTAAACTAATTACGAGTAATTCAAAATTTTCCCTCATACGCTCGGGGCAGGTCGTGCGCAACAATGACAAATGATCGTTTGATATGCGAGAGCGGTGTCGTCGATGACGTATGTGCCACATGACTCGAATTCGAGGCGTCTGGTAGCTCGGTACGTAGAGTCGGTAATAGGGACGAGCGAGCGAGCGGGAGGGAGCCGCCGCGTGTGTATTTCCATCTCCCTCGGGTCGACCGAAGTAAAAGCGCTCTTCATATGTTCGTGTTCGGCGGCTCCACGGGGGACTGAAATTCATACTACGGTTTTAGCCTTACACTACGCCGTAGTTTCTCTTTTGCTGATTTTCCTCTCCACTGTAGTCGTCCTCTCGCCCCGCCTATCCCTCAACCCCACCCCCCGTCCCACTCGAACGCTCACTCCCTTCCTGTTCCTCTTGCTCGCCTCTCCCCACTGACGGGGAACGCCGTCACTCCCTCCACCTCCCTCGTCCCCGCGCCGCCCCCGCCCCCCGAATCACAACGCGCCTCTCTTACTCACTCGCTCTCTAACCATCGCTGCCCATGTATTTTTATCCACCTCTTTCGCCATTCCCATTTTCATCTACCTTTCAATCGCTATATTGATCGCTCACTTTCTCTCCTATATGAATAAGGGTCGGAAGCGCTCGCCAACGCTATGAGCTGAAACGTTGCCAAATCGCACGCACAATGCCTTCAAATTAGAAATTGACACCGGCACTTCCAACAACTTACAAATATCGCCAATAAACCTTATTTCTAAGGCTTCGTTCGTTTGGCCTTCTCGGCCCGGGTCCCCAATATACACACGAATACGTTTAGCGGCGTGACGTTCCATCCGTATATCGGCGGTAGGCCTCCTACTTTCAAGGATCCCTGCTAAGATCCTTTCCCCTGCCTTAAGCTATTCCTTAAAGCGATAGCATCAATTTTACACCACAGATGGCGTTATTTTTTTTTGGACTGGGTCCGCAAAGACCCCGAGAGCCAATAGATCACAGCTCCTTATTGCTTCAGCAAACCTACACCTTAAAAATTAAACGGAATCCCCTATGAATTAAGGATAGATGGCCCTGCACTCGGCTAGGCTGCTTTAAGTCCTGAAGGGAAAAAAAATCGAAAATTCAGGCCTCCGATGACTTGGCCACCACAGCCAATATAATTAGAATGCGCTTCCTTTCCCGTCAAATTCGAAATTATCTATTCGAAATATATTTGAAACTCATTGGCAATCACACGCGTATTATATAATTATCGGCTACGTTAACTTTATTTGCCCAATAAAAAGTAAAAGTTGACCGAGTTATTTATGGTTTTATTTAACATATGCGCGCTATTAGAAATTCTATAATTGATTTTATGTTAATTGATGTGATTATAAATGAGCGAATACGTCGAGCAAAGCAATTTTTTCTAAAAAAAAAAAAAAAAAGCGAAAAATTAACAAACATAATTTGTTTACTTGTGCATTAATTATTTACTTTAAATTGATATAATCTGCTTTTACTTAATATCCAACGAGGTGGATTATATTAATCTACCATAAAAAGAAATTGAGTGCTTGTATAAATATCGAAGAGACGGGTTTAGAAGAGGAGGAGAGAGAAAGACACAGGGAGAGAGAGGGAGAGAGAGGGGGAGAGAGAGAGAGAAGGAACACAATTCTTAATACTGTGTGGCATGCCTAATATACCGAAACTAACTAAAAGGCAAAGAGAATTTGTATGTATGGTGCATAGAAGTAAAAACGGGGGTACGTTAACAAGAAATAAAGACGGTAAAATGAAACAACTGAAGGAGATGGAGAATTTATTTTTATGCGAATACGTGTGCTGATGTATTCATGTAGACATGGCAGAGTCGATGATTTATATAAGCCGGAAGGAAGTCGGGCACAGCTTTATTTGACGATAGAACGATATCCTCATATTTTCTGCTCCATAATAATTCTTACAGACTTATTTGGACGCTCACCCTATTAAACTTAATTCACTCGTTATTCATTATACTGTCTTAAATTACATTTATAGCATTAGAAAATAATTATATCTGCATGTTTTTATAAAAATTTACAAACAATTACTTATAACGTATTCATTTTCATTTCAATGATTATGGGTAATGAATGAGATGGCAAACAAACAATACTGCCCTTAATACATAAAATATTAGAAACTTGAAGTAACATTAAGCATATTGCTTTTACATATTTACCATAATAATGCAGAGATTAAGTAAGGCATTATTACGTCATAGCGGGACGTAGTCGTAAAAAATTTTCAAACGCACAAGTATTTATGCAAAATTTATAGAGTATAATAACTTTAGGTGGAAATATAACAATCTGAATATATGACATTGATATATGCTTTAATAAATAAATTGAATAGAAAAGTTTCATCCCAAACGATTAACGAAGTAATAATTTGTATTCCCCAAGGTCATACAATAGGTAAGAAATTTATAATTTGTTTTCATTAATTTCTTGTTGAATAAGCGTACTGGCGAACTAACCTTTTAAATCACTTTTTAATGAAAAAATAGAAATTTAATATGGAATAATGACTTACGAGTTTAGTTAAGTCTTTCCAATGTATATAGAAAAGCAGTCCGGAAACTGAGTATACCACTCCTATTACTGCATACTAATGAAGCTTGTTAAAGCAAGTACTCACCTTTGAGAATTTATTTTATTAGCGCTCGTATAAACTTTCAAACCATCAACTATTGGAATAATTTCGAAACATATAGTAGTGTTACTCGAAACAATAAACCATTTTCTAATCGCTCCTCTTCTGTACTTTTTTTTATTTGATTAATTATGTAATCGTTCACCTACTGAGCTTCAATAAGAGCTTCGGTCTTTTAATTAAAAAAAAATTGAATAATTGGATTTTTTTAATGTTAATTATTCGCAAAAGCTTATTTTTTTCCTTTTAAGTACGATCCTGTTTTCCGTTTGAAGAGCATTGATTTAAAATGTTCTGCTCTCTAGCTTCCTTTGTAATGTATTGCACGATATCCTAGCCAATAATAATAATAATAATAATAATAAATAATAATAATAATAATAATAATAATAATAATAATAATAATAATAATAATAATAATAATAATAATAATAATAATAATAATAATAATAATAATAATAATAATAATAATAATAATAATAATAATAATAATAATAATAATAGGAACCATATAACGAGGATGATGTCTTGAAACAAAAAAGATAATTGCCTCGTAAAACGCATGTAGATGTAGAGTGGCTGAATACAGATACAAAGGACGTAAGAAAGATTCGAGATTAAAAAGATTGAAATTTAACGACGACTGGTTAATAAGTGAAATGTAAGACAATTACCCTTAAGAGTAATGGCTCAATTGAGTAAAAGCAAATGTCTAATGTTTAAAGGTTGAGTCAGCTTGGGATGGGGTTGCAGGAGACTCCGGTCGGTTTTCCACCGGCTTCATCCGTACGGAAAGAGAGTAGTAGAACTGATGTCGGCCCATTCGAAGAAACGACCGAGAGCTCGCGTATTATTAGTCAGCGCTCCGTTCGACTCCTCCTACCCACCGTCCTAGCCGCCGTCGACCTCCCCCCCCCGCCCCTGCCCCTCCAGCCCGTGCCGGACACCGCCACATTATCCGAGCGTTCGATCTGTGCCCATTGTTCCCAGGTCGATCGTAGGAGAGCGGCCGCGTGGGCGACACCTCGGCGAGATCGGGGATATTGCGCGTATAACGGCGCCCCGACCTCTATTTGGGCAAAAGCGGAAATGAGTCGCGTCTATATGGATATCCGAGCAGAGCGGCCACTACGCGATATACCGTAATTTCGTCACAGAGTCATGAACATCAATCGGCCGGACCGTAAAGGAGTAGGAGTAGGAGTAGGAGCAGGATGAGATGGAGGAGGTGGAGGAAGCGGAGGAGGTGGAGGAAGCGGAGGAGGTGGAGGAAGCGAAGGAGGTGTAAGAAGAAGCCACCGCCGCCGCCGCTGCCGCCTTATTCGCAGTCTGATTGCGTAAAGGGCGACGGGCGAATCGCGCTCTATATCGAGGAACGAGGAGGATGATTGCCGTTGGCGAGATGACGAGGAGATAAGCCTGGGGACGACCGTGCCTCTTGCAGAATCGCTTGCCATCGCCCCTACACCTCGACCGGAAAATAATCATTCGTTTAAATTATTTAGCCGAAAACGCGTGCTCGACAACTGCGTTCAAGGACACATTTTCCGACTGTACGACCACGGATTCAGCATATTCCTAGGGATTTCTAAAAGCCTTATGAAAAACTAATAATCGATTTCTCATGAAATAGCAGGATTCGAATAAGCAATACGTTGCTTTTATTTATTTATTTTATAAGGTATTTATAAGGAAAACTCATAGCTCATAGTTCCCCCTCCCCTTCCCACCCTTCACCACCCCCCTCGTTACCCCATTAACCTCTTCACTGACATTTGTTCTACAAACAGCTGATTTTGATTCGCAAGAGTAAATAAGTTTGCTTTTGATACGGAAAACTCATTAAACTTGAGTACCGCTATGATTTTTCTTGGATAAAAAGGTAAACGTCGGATAGCATAGATAATCGTTTGTGCAGAGGCCCGAGCTCGCAAACAGCACTCGAATCCGATAAATAATATTATTGCTAAAGGCAAATTTAGCTCTAACCACTTTGATATCGAACACCTTGTTATATCGAAAGTAAAAAAATCAAAGACTGACTACTGACTACTGATCCCAAAAAATGATAATGAACTAAAATTATATCGAGAGAAGCTCGAAATGCTA
This sequence comes from Ceratosolen fusciceps, assembly GCA_018883505.1. NCBI lineage: Eukaryota > Metazoa > Arthropoda > Insecta > Hymenoptera > Agaonidae > Ceratosolen > Ceratosolen fusciceps. The sequence continues at coordinate 3,864,431 of RCIC01000008.1, forward strand.
ACTCGGAATTATTACATATGCAATTAAGAATACACAAGTATAATATCTCGACCCTGGTAGGTCGTTAATGACCCGAATTGATGAATGAATTAGTTACTTTGAAATGAAACCGCAGTAGCCGGGATCAGAAAAAATCGACATTGCACGGTGGAGTCGCACTGCTGTCAAGGACAATAGCGGCACGCACACTATGCTCTCACGGTCTGTTCCTTGACTTCACCGAGTTTGTAACACGGTCACTCTTAATATGATATTGTCCTACATGCTGGACGCACAATACGAAAAAAGAAACAGATCATATATATATATATATATATATATATAGAGAGAGAGAGAGAGAGAGAGAGAAAGAGTAATATAGAATTGACCCCGATTATTATGATGCATAATAATTTCCTGTGCGCGTTCTTCTGCATTTGGTTTTAAATATTCTTAAATATATAGGAACTCAAAGTCCCTTGATTTTCATTTGATTATGCTAATTGGACAATCCTGATTAAATTCAATATTAATATGGCAGGATATTCAGAGTCTGCAAATTGAAGTTAAACAAAAGACCAGAAACTTTATTATTTTACTTTCTCTTAGCGGGTCATGTTTTTCATTTCATAGTAATTAAATGACCTATCTCGCTCTCTTTCTATAGATTTTCCAACAACTAAGAATAAATATTGGAATTCCACATAAGTTATTGAGATTAAGTCAAGGATCAACGTGAAGATATATATAATTACTGTACAACGTCTTTCTTTCTTCATTGTCTTGATCCTCCTTTCAGCCTGACACTTTACATACACTTCTGTATTTTGTGTTCTTGTACGTTTATATTAAAAATAATTTCGTCCAAATGCTGTATGTACAGCAAGTGTATCCGTAATTATGTTCGTGTAAATGACTGCTGATAGCGTACAAGTTCCTTATTTTGTAATAAGGCGCCCCAGTTTTTTTGTCTTCTAAGAATTATTATTTCTCATTCATACTGTAATGTTATTTAAAGATCCGAGCTTGGTAATAAGTTTCTAAAACGGCATCGTTGTCAAACTGGCAAATCTGTTGAAAATATATGAAACGTTACAAATTTAAGAATGTTTACAGGATATAAGCTCGTAAAACGATCGAACCTGAAGAAACGTTTCTTTCGACAAATAATTCTAATACACGTTTAGAAAATATAAAAAATATAAATTCTCTGATGGATGGCTTTATCTATTACAGATTAAACGGGTCTGTTAAATGCTTTAAAATTTGCCACGAATTATTATTTATAGCTTATAAATTTACTAGAATTCGTGATTTATATATATATATATATATATATACGTATTAGTCAGATATCTGATTTAAGTAGAATGAGACTAGCTAATATAATAATACAATGATAATTTGTACGAAGACCTGGAGAGGGGTTAGAGAGAAATTGGGAAACAAATCTCAAGTATAAAATAAAGAATGCTATTAATAAAGTTAAAATTCCGATAAGATTATATGTAAAGTGGTCGTGAAAAGAAAATGTAAAGGAAGGATGTATTTATTCGTCCGTTGTTTGCCAATAGCGTGTACAAAGAGGTATATAAAATCAGCTAAAATATTGAGTCGAGTCGTATAAACAACGTGATTATATCAACAGATGCCTGTACATTTCTTTTTCATGCTAATGCATTTACGAGAGGATAGTTGTGAGGGAGATTTTAGGCACTGCCAGTCGTCGTATTTCGAGATTACATTAAAACTTGCGAGCTCGGCAAAGGTTGTATTTAAATACAGAAGAAAAGTAAGGGCGTCATTATGTTAAGGACGCCGACTTATTTTGGGATAATAGAAAATGAGGGGGCGGATCCTCCCGACGAGGAGGGGAAATAAGATAAAGGAGGTTAGCCAAGGGGTTGGATTGCCCTGGTGCGCAATCGCGAAGAAATACCAGAAACGATGCTACGGAGCTATGGCGGCTAGAGCTAACTGCTCAACACAAGTGCAAATTACATTCAAGTTTGTCGATATAAACATAAAACGTAAAATGAGGGATACTTAGAATCTCCACTGAATAGCGACATTTCCCATACCTTTTTCCACTGATAATTCTTCCATTATTCTTATAAAGAAAGGATACAAAGAGTATAATGAGAGCATAGTAGGACACGATTTGGATAACGTCATCATTTATAAGCGATCAGAGGGCATACGCTTTTCTCTGCCAATTAGAAATGCGAATTCTGAAATTTTTACTCTTTATCATTCTTGAAAGAGAGGATTATTCTTCATAAAGATTTTGCTGCAGTCGACTTGTTTCGCGGGACATTAGCAAGTGGTCGAAACGCCATTCATTCATTCACTCCAGTGCTAATCAATAGAAAAGATTAGCTAGCTTCAAAATATTTTTACCTTTAATCGGCGCGTTCGTGGTTTTGGCGTTGCTATACAAATTTAATGACACTTAATACTGGTTTAATCAATTTTAAATCATCGGTATATTATTTTAAGCCTCGTTATTGTATGTTAAATGAGATTGACGTACCCTAATGGTTATAAAAATTACGCCATTTTAAGCTCGGTACAGTCTCTACTACGTACCGCCTCTCCACGGCTCTACTTAAAAAGAAATCACTAATTTACGTATGCTTCAAGGATAACTCATTTTTTATTCAACTATAAGCTACAATTTAATACATAAATCATTAAATTATCGGATATATTAATGTTACCAAGTTGAGGTACCTCCTGGCAAGGCTGCCAGATTAATTTAAAGGAATAAAAAAAAAACAATTACGATTTCTAAGTATAAACATAAGGATAATTATAATAGACAACAGCTTGGATGAAAAAATAGTAAAATAAAATATTACTATACTGTATTTATCAACGAGTGTGGCTTGTGTAGAGTAAAAATCAATCGATTATTTGCAAATGAAAAATCTTATCTATCAGTCTGCTTGCCGCGTGCAGAAATTCAATGGCAACACTGATAAAAATTCTAATATCTAATATTCAAATCTTGCAGGATTATAAAGTCTATATTGTCGTTTATTTTTTTTTTGTTTTTTACCCACAAATAATCTGGCCATTGTTCAACATTTTTTCAATCACGCCACCGTCAATAATCTATTATTAGAACAAAAAGAAACAAAAATATAAATAAAACTGAACAACATTTTTTGTAAAATCTGTTATAATAATAACGAATGCCTTATTCTTTTACGAGGGCATCCATCGTTTAACAGAATTACATCTCGACAATTTGTTTGAAGAGTATTGAAAATGTTATTCAAGCGGAATTCCGATGTAATTTATGGATATATCAGTATCGTTTCCATAGAGTTATCAATTTTATAATCAACCTCTGATCTGCTCGTGAATTTGCCTTCAATTTCCAATTTGACAGAGGCTTTTAACACACTTCCACGATAAGCAAGCGATTACGCAAGGCTTTTCATTCGGTATTCATTTACACTTCCATCAATAGTCATTTTATAAAACCGAACGTTGATTTAAGGCCTTTAGGTTTGGATTTAAAATTAATATCCATTTAATATTTATGTTATAAACGAAATGCATTTGTCGAGTAAAATATTTCCAAGCTCATAATGAAAATCTTAAAAAAGTATGAAACTCGTTCGGATTCTTTTCAATTTTACAATACATTTTTTATAAATTCTACACAATTTAAAAACAAAATTTTTAAGACTAAAAAGCAGTTGCAGTCATGTTAAGTAAAAAAACTGATACTAAAGTCTCTTAAAATCTTTTGTAAGATTTATAGATACCTAAGAAAATATAACAATGAATACGACCCAAGGAAATTTTCCTTTTCAATTACACTTCATACAAAGTATCATAAAGTCAAATTTATACAGGTATGAATTTTTCACTACCACAGCCTCACTCAAAATAAAAACAGTAATATAAATAGTTTCTCTCAGTATCAATATAATTTTATTATTACATTTTACGTAAACTCTGTAAATTATTGTCCAGATGGAAGAGTGTAAATAAAATTGTAAATAATACTTAAATGAAAATGTTTTATCAGATTCGTAAAGGTAAAGTCGCGTTCCCTAAAATTAATAATAAATTTATATACGAGCATAAACTCTGTATTATTAAAACGTTCTCTATATAACTTTATAACTTATAAATATACATTATATAAAAGAAGTTATACAATTTTAATATACCAATGTCAAATTCTTATAAAATAAATAGTATTAATAAAAAAAATTGCTTCAATAATTTATTCGACAATATTATTTAAAACAGTTACTACTTTGTCACTTTTATATATTCAGTACTAGATAATGTAAACTCACATTCCAAAGAATTATTATAGAAACATTTTCCTCATAAAAAGTTGCAAAAAAATTCTCAAATATTTCCTATGCCTTACAATAATTCCAATCACTTTCTCTCCCAAGATACCCAAGATACATAACTTTCCTAAAGAAATTTAACTTTCCTAAGGCATTTGTCCTTCCTTACAAAATGTCTTTACTATCGGTAGAACAAAATTCTTTCTGTGCTCTTTATAATATACTCACAGGATAAATAAAATTATAATTTTATTTACGTTGTATATTTTATTTATTTTCTGAAAGAATAGATCTTTATATATGCTCTTATTTGAAATGACTAGGAAAACTGTATTGATTGACACACGAAATGTGCAATTATTAAAAATATATAATCATTTAAAATTTAAATTGTAAGCCGTAATTGATTTATTTAGAAAGAACGTAGTTCAAAATTTTTATATGTAAAGAAATCCTGATTAATATGTGAAACTTAAAGAGAAAAAAGACAGGCGCGAAAGAAGTATTTTGAAACCTGAAAGAATATATCAACTAACATTTAATTGCTTGTACACAAAAGATTTCTCTCTCTCCCTCTCCCTCTCTCTTTATAAATATATATATATATATATATATATGAGTGCGTGTGCATTTTGGGAATTTCTTTGTCGCCGTTCAATTTTATAACTAAAAATATCTCTAAAAACATATAATTTTTGGTACAAATCAAATATAATTCAAGAGCAGTTTAACTCGGTGTAGGCCACTTTATCGAGCGAGAGATAAATTATCGGTAGGAATCGATTAGTCGTAACAAAGGCGCATAGTCAATCTGCCAGATTTTATCTGTAATCTAATATTTTTACTTATGCCCACCCATGCCTCTCTAATTTACATTATTCTTTGCAAAATAATAAAAAAGGAAGAAGAACTGAGAAAGCGACCCAATATTCGAATCAGAATCCGTAAAATAAAAATTAAAACCTAATTTATTTATATTTTTAAGAAATTCAATTAGATTTGCTGTGCTAGATTTAATAGCTTTTCTATGCATAACAAATATTTATTTACAATATTTCTACGTTTTTATAATACATGGTTATAGTAATAATTAATTTAAATAATCTATTAGCCTAAAATTTTTCTCACCCTTTAAATTAAAATGAAATGATTTCTGAATCACAATAGTTATATAAAAACTTGTACAACAATAATTTATATCTTTATTTTTCAAGGCTATAATACAAGTAACCCTTTATCTTCCTTCGTATACGTAAAATTTTTTAATCGTAGAATAGAAAATATTTATAAATTTTAGTAAACTTACTTATTAATTTAATCATAGAGAACAATCTATTGAATAATTTAATATATTTAACTGGTTTATTTATCTTATTTATTTCACTATATTATAAAAAAGACAATGTAATTATAAATGTTTCAACGCTTAGGTTATTGGGACGTAATGATGAAAAATGAGAATAATATATTTGAATCTGATAAGAAATATGTAATTATTTCGACGTTCCTAATGATAATTTTGCCTCTAATTTAATATCGCGAAATTAATTATAAATGTAATAATTTCAACAGTTTTTGGAGCAGTGAACCGGTAGTTTACAAAAATAAATAGATTTTTTTTATTAATCAATCCAATATTAAGTATTAAGATGAATTCGTTCTCCTACGTTGATTATCTTATTAAAAACGTAATCCTATTTACAGCATGAGAGCACTATTATAAACAAATAACATAGTGTTTAAAAAATGTTTAAAAATAAAAAATATAATATTATATTAAAAAATATAAATTTCTTAATAAATTTCATATATTGTATATATCGTCATAAGAAAAATTATTCGCATATACCTAATTATTTATTTAATCTACTCTTTATTGGAAGAATAATATAGTACTACGTTTTTATTGTACTGGAAACTATGTGAGGCTGGGCGCCATCTTTCGGATAAAGACATAATTATTGAGAATGTACCACCTCAGTTGAAAAGTTAGAGAACGCTTTGAAAAGGTGTTGAAAGCTGCCGTTTACAACACTTACTTGATTGACTTGCTTATTTATTAGAAATTTCTGATAATTTTGGAATGATAATTTTATAAAAAACTGATATGTCTCTAAATACTTGTAGGTTGGCTCAGAGAAGTAAAATTATCCCATGGAACCAGTTAATGATTGCGATTATTGATTATTGATTGTTGATTGGATTGTTGATCGTTGATTGTTGATTATTGATTGTTGATTATTAATTTTCGATTGCATCAGGTTAAATAAATTTATCATTGATTACAGAAAATATAAATATCATAATATATTATTAAAAAGAATTACTGCATAAGAAAACGAATGTGAGGAAGGAATGAGAGATCGCGAATAATAAATAAATACTTTTAAATAGAATTAAATCGAGAAGGCACACTTAAACATAAAATATGTACAAAAATTTATCGAGTTAAACTTCGGGCGGTCTTATTTGTCGTAATCACTTTCTGAGATTACTGATATGATTACTGATATATAATTTAACAATGCTTTTTAAATATTATAATCGAACTATAAATTTTAATATCTATAATAGTATAGATTTTAATATCTATAATATTATTACTTGTGAATAATGAACTACATTCTTCCTCGTACTATGGTTTTTCTTTATAAACACTTTTCTTACTATACGAACAAAGTTTATATAAACTTTAGGAAAGTGTTATTGAAAGGCTGACCGTATCATTTTATGTAAGATTGCACAACTCCTCCCTTGGTTCCTAGATAACAGGGCTTGTTCTTTACTGTCCTATATAGGTTCGAAAATATACGCTACCGCACCCAAACTTACCCCATACCTACGTCAAGAGTATAATACGATCACTCAGTTATTCAAGCATTTAAATAGATCTGAATTGTAAGCTTAATTACCGAAGCCCACTAAAACATCCTTCGAAAAATACGCGCATTATAATAGCGAATTTCTTAAAATGTATTTTATATTCAAGAGAAATATTTATAAGGAGGTTAAATTTGTTAAAAGTATTTAGAATCATAACGGCTAATTCTTAATTAGTCTATGCAATATGAAATTTTTATACGTAAATAAAATACGTAATTATGTATTTGAAAAAGCTTTAACTTACTTCTGAAATAACTCAAAGTAAAAACTGGTTGGACGATTGAGGCTCTTTTAATAAAGACATTTTACTTTAAATAAATTATTTATATAAATATTGACTAAATTAGCTGTATAAGGCTATATAAGTAAAAATATTATAATTTTATCAAAAATTCAATGGAAGTAAAAGGATATCTAAGAAAGAAATGAAAATAAATGAAACATATCGTAGTCGAAGTTTATACAACGTCTCTTATTTCATACCTCTCAGCTCATAATACCTAGAATTCCGCAGGTCAGATTTTTTTCCTTTTTAATTTGTTCTAATGAATGGAGGCAAGTAACGTGCCAATTTTAATTTTTTTTTTTTTTTTTTTTTTTTTTTTTATCTTTATTTTCAAATTCAAAACTTTATATTTTATGCTTAACTTTATACTTATACGTTCAAATATAATGTAAGAATAAAATACAACGAATGATATGTTTGAAGCATAAATGCGTTTATGGTTTTTCGAGTTAGAAAGTAAAGAATTTAAGATGAAAAGAATTACGAAAGGCGCAATTTTTTCAACATACAAATGTTATCACAGTAAAAATTATATCCAATTGTGGTAAACAAGATTAAGGCTTGACAATACGATGTAATATGTCTAGAAGTTATTAAATAAAAAAAATGTTATTTCTAATTATAATCAAGTTTTTAAGAACTATAAAGACCTTATGTTGATACATATTTATTTCATAAAAATTTGCATAATAATGCTCTTAGAATTTTTTTCACAAATTATATGGTCGTTCTGAAATCCTTTACCTATAATTTAATCACATAACACGATTGTAATCGTAATTGCTACGTGAATAATTTTATACGATTTTTTTCTAAATATGTTTATAAAAAATTAAATTTAAAAAGCATTTTAGTCTTATACGACAGCAGATAATATGTTCGGCTACAAAATAAATAAAAGGAATATTTTGATAAAATGGAAAAAATTCACTTACCAGAAAAATGTTAACAGCTTAGTTAAATTGATTTTCAGGTAATTCAATAGGACGTCATTAACATTCGTGTATGTTATTAATAATTTCTGGTATCACTTGAAGTACAAAAAAAAAAAGAAGAAAAATAATCATAACCAAACACTTTGAAGGAAAATACAACTGATTAAAGTAAAAAATTATTAAACTTTCACAAGTACCAAAGTGTCAATTACTTGATTTTTGAATGAATATTTAACGTCATTAGGATGTAAGGATAAAACTCTTTAAAATGATAACCGAATGACTCGTACACTCCAAATTTTGTTGACTAACGCGCACCCAATACAAAACAATAAAAGAAAAATAAATACCCATAGATTTGCGATTATGTAGAGGACGTACAATTATAAAATAAGCCTTTGAAACGAACGGAAGTGGTAATGTAAGACAAATTATAATTAATTTTACAAGTCGTCGGCTTATGTATGTATAAATTACATTGTGTATAATACAAATTTCGGCTTTCTGTCTCCGAATGAAGTGAAATAAATAATTGAAAATACAGTATGTAATGGTATTTATAATAATGCAGGAAGAATTTTTGTAGTGTATGCGTTAGATAGCGAAGAGCAACAGAGAATGGTTTTGTTCAACTGGAAGGGAGCAAAAGCTAGGTTAGCTTTGTGCCGAGTGCCTAGTCATTTTATAAACTTGATTAATAAATCCCGGAATCTTGAGAATAAAGTAAAAGCGAAGAAAGGAGCGAGATTTTATAAACGTTAAAATTAGTTAACGACTACATGCGTCAAGGCCGAACTCGTCCATCGCTCAAAAACAAAATAATGAACTCACCGATGACCTTGATATATTACCGACCATCAGCCGGCCATCTCTCGCGTACTAGGGCGTGTTGAGCAAGAACAATAAATTCTGGCTTTATTCGAAATGATCGCCAATCGTTACGCGATTCTGGCTACTTCGGCGATACGCGATATCTACCACCTCTACCGGCTCGTCGTCACATACGTTTTCATAGATTGTAAACGCGCGCCCGGTTCCGTCGTACCACGCACCACGCACACCAAACCACCCCAGACTCGCCGCGCGGAGTCAAGAGTCGATTCATTTTCTAACTGGTGGGGGGAACACCCGAGTGGGAGTGGAATATCGTCATTTTGTAGCAGAATATTAAATGCTGAACTAAATTTTGAAGATAGCCAGAGGTCCTCCCCCACCCCTAATCCCTGCCCAGGCCCCCTTTCCAGCAACCCACTGCGAATTTCCTCATTAGCCATGAAAGATTAACATTTTCCGATACTTGGCCGCCCTCTTCAAAGGCATTTACTTGTTTACACGCGCCTTGTACCCTATACGTAGATAGATAGATAGATAGATAGAGAGAGAGAGAGAGAGAGAGAGAGAGAGAGAGAGAGACGATAGTTGACGAATAAAATTCATCGGGCATCTAACAACTACTCACTCGCGTATGCTGCTATTCTATGTTAAGCAGCCTATTACTCACACTGCACTTGTCGTTCTTGTCATTTCAGTCCCGTCGGATTGTAATCTCTGCTTTTTATATAAAAAAAAAAAAACATTCCATTTATCACCTTTATCAAACTTTGATAGCTTGCGCATGCGCTTGCATAAGCAATTTAATCGAATTTAAAATTTATAAGTCTTGATAAACCAAAAAATAAAAAAGGCAAAATATGCTAATTACAACTACTAATATTACTCAATCGTCGGGTCACCCACACTTATTCATTCGTTTCGTGTATGTGTAATAAGACTTCCTTTACAGGCCATTAGACATTTATTTAAAATCGCATATAAGAAATTATTTCTTATATAAATAAAAGCCAACTTTATGTCAAATTTCATATATTCACCCATACACACATTAATTCGATTCTATAAAAAAAAGAAGGGGGCTTACATTAACATATTTCAAAACATCGCAGAAATATCATCTCGAAACTTTTTCTATTTTTCAATGTATTTATACAACAAAAATTTTTTTTTATAAAATTCTTACTAATTATTGTAGTATTGAATTTCATACTACTCGTAATATAATGAAATTTCTTAATTTTCATTAAAAATAGTAAAAATTGTAATTATAATCTTTTTTTAATGTATTAGTAAAAAAAAAATATTTTGTTTTGAAACATCCTCTTTATCAAATTACGTTTACTATCATTTATTATCGATTGACGTAGTTGCTAAAAACTAATCGAATAATTTCAATTATCCATTAAAACTTTTTCCCATAATAAATAATTTTTATAAATAAATAGTGCATGAAGCAGTTTTAAAAAGTTTATTCAATTTTAAAAATAGGAATAAATTTCTTAATACTGCTGTATAAATGTAAAATCTTCAATTATTTTAAAAGTAAGGAGAATCTATGAATGAATAATGAACAATGTTTATAAAATTATTTCTTATATTATCAGATTTATTGTAAATAAACAAAAACTTTTATAAAATATAATAAAATTTTATGTAAATGAATGTATATTCACATAAGAATATGTATTAATTAATATTTTATTGAATAATAATAAAACACTTACTAAAATAACAAGTCATACTAATACTTTTTACAAATTTTATTGATGAGTTCTCTCAGCTACTTTTTCTATTTTTCTTGTGTAATAATACAAAACCTACTTTTCAACCATCTTAAAGTTTGAATATATTTTAGAGACATTAAATTTAATCATATTATACCTTCTGTATTATTTTCATAAAATCTTTCTAATACACTTCTGAAAAATCAATTTTATTATTTACACCAAATAATATAAGTACTTTAAATTGTAAAAAAGAACAATAGAACTATAATCTAATATTAAAATAAATAACAAGTTTTTAAGTTTTTCTTTTTTTTAACTTGGTAGAATCCAAATTTATGTTCTTTACAAAAATATTATTGCACTATTTTGAAAATACATAATATAAATACATTTATATAAACAGATATATTATTACAGCTTTTAAAAGGAAGATAATAAACGTTTAAAACAATTCTGAATAATGACAATGATCTGCACAAGACAATTTAAGTGAATTCATTATATTAATTAATATCGCAGCTTCATATTAAGCTGTAATCCCATTGCATTCAATCTTTTGTACATGCTATATTCAATAAATACTCTATTTAAGATAATTAACAAAATTTAAAACAGAAAAAATAGTATAAAAATTTTATGTTAATGTTAATATTATTGAACTGAATTATAGATTAATAGTTAAAATCTAATATATGAATAATTGAAAATTTGTTAATGAATAATTCCTACAAGAAAAAAAGTAATAAAAAAAGATAAGCTAGATAGATTCTATCTAATCGGTTTTAATGATATTATTTTTTCTATGACATTTGATTAATTCAATATTAAAATGATAAATACAAAATAATATTATGACTGAAGTAATTAATTCGACTACATACACTTTAAATGTTTATTGTAAATTTAATTTCAAATACTATAATAGTAGGAGAGATGAGTATACACATGTCGAATGAAATTTTTAGGTTCTTTAAATATTTTTACAGCACATTTAATTTGAAGCTTGCTAAAAACTTGTAATAAATATCAAGTACTACTATTATTTATTATTAATTGCAACAAGTAGTGAGGGGTTAAGCAAAAATGATCTTACCCTATATAGTTATATGTGCTGTATATTAAAGTTTCAATAAATAAACTTATCATTTACAATTGCGTTTAAGTGAGAATGTATTTTATAATCGAAAATATATTTTAATCAGTATAAACTCCTTTTATTTTCACTATATTTTAAGATTGATTGGCATCAATCATTATTATTTTATTACAGCTAGTTTACATGAATTGCTGTAATCATTTTAGACTGTAATCATTTTCCACAAGAGCTGCTAGTAAATAACGATGGAAGAATTTTTGATTGAAAAAACCACGAACAACGTAATGAGCTAGGAAGAGACTTGGCTGGCACCTTAATATAATGGTGAGTTTGAAAGTTGATCTTAAGTATATCTTAAGAGTATGGATGAATCATTATCAGTTAGCCGATTTATTACTCAAAGTAGTAATTGATACGTATAGTAGGAATCTATCAATGTTAATAAAATAATACTTACCAATTTAATTTTTAATTATCAATAATGTTGTGCGTAATTTAATTTTTTTTCAATGTAATAGAAAATATTTGCAAAATGTTACTCAAGCAATAGAAATTGTCATTAATATGCATAAAAGTATAATTAAAGAATAAGAATTTTTATAAAACAAAAGATACAAATAGATAAAAATAAAAAACCACGAGCACGGATGGACAATCTTAATATTACGTTCAAAATATTCACATAACCTTTTTCTAAGAATCACTGGATTCTACAATTTTGCTTATAATAAATTATTTATTATTATAACGATAAATTTTGAATGCCGCAGTCTTGAAATCGCGGCTGCGCATGCGCGACAATACAATTATTAAATTCCAGGAAATTTCGAAGAGAATGCATTTATAAATAATAACGACAGTCGAACAGTTTTGCCGTGTTCGCTTGAACGAAAATAATCAGTACGTTTAATATAGATTGAGATCGATGTAACAAAATGCTTAAGATTCAAGAAGATAATAATTAAATTGAAAATAAATGATTGACCGAAACGATGGATGAATTGGAAGTACCGAGAATGAGAAACAAAAAGTAATTAGAATAAAATACTGGATTAGCTCTTTGACATGATAAGGCAGGAACAAAGCCGAACATTACGGTCTATCCTCGAGCTACTCGGAAGGTTTATAGTTAGGTGGTGCGCGCGGGCGTGTGTTAGTGCGGAGGGTAAGTCGGTGAGAGGCTCCAGGTGCATACGCGTGCGCGCGCATTCGTGTGCGAGAAAACAGAGGTGTAGTGCGTAAACTAAAGGCAAGTGAAAGCAGGAACCGCGCCCTCTGCTGAGCGTCGACCTGGAACCGTGGAGTTGTAAGGAAGAGAGTGCGGAGTAAGGAGTGTACGAGTAGCGTCTGGAGGTTGAGGCTGCCGCTGTCCTCGTCGAGGAGCTCTCATCCCGATCAGCGCGAGCAGTGCTATATGGAGCCTCGCGGTACAGTCATCCTTCATTCCGAGAGCCAAGATCGTCCGCTCGAGTCCGAGGATCAGCTTTCGGGGCATTGAAAGTCACGGACATGCGTGGATGAGGATCACCTTGGAACCATCCTCCGCGTATCTCGTCTATTCGAGTGCCGTAGCGGCACAAGGGTGTGCATCCATTGTCATTGGTGATTGCCGTCGTCGTAGTCGTCGTCGTCGTCGTCGTCGTCATCGTCGTCGCCGTCGCCGTCGCCGTCGTCGCCATGCACCGCGCATCGCCGAGACCGAAGGACGCGAGTAGTGCCGGATCGAAAGCGCCAGGGCAGTTCGACCGCCCGCTCGCTGGGCAAGTGTGATCGCGCGCGTGGCTCTGCATGTGTGCGTGCGCGCGCGCCAGGAATAAAGAGAAGGGCGAGGAGGGGCCGGAGGGTGAGGGGGAGGAGGGAACGTCGACGTCGTCGAGGGCCCTGGGGCTCTCGGAGCGCGGGCCCGAGCCCAGTCCCGTCGTCGCGGCCCGTGAAAATGCATGGAGCTGCCCGGAGCCGAGAGCCATGAGCATCGCCAGCAACATCGTCGTCGAGTGGCTGCACTCGCTACACCTCGGCGAGTACGCCGAGTCCTTCGTCGACAACGGCTACGACGACTTGGAGATCTGCAAGCAGATCAGCGAGCCGGACCTCGACGCTATAGGTGTCTTTAAACAGAGCCACCGTCTGCGGCTCCTACAGTCGGTCAAGAGGTTGCGCGAGGAGGGGGCGGCAAGCGTCTACTTCACGCTCGAGGAGAGCAGCGCCTGCCTCTGCGAGGCCAGCCACGAGGAGCTGCTGTCGCCGGGGTCCGTCGACAAGGAGCAGCAGCCGAGCGTGGCCCCGCAGTCGGGCGGGCCCAAGTTCCTCGATGAGTACGAGGAGGGCAAGGCCGAGCTCGTCCGCATACCGAGGATGCAGCTGCGGCTCCTGCTGCAAGAGAAGCTGCGCTCCGACGGGATTCGGCTCGGCTGTCAGCCCTACACGACACCGGTGAGTGCCACTCGGCGAATCGGATTATTCTCGGTAATGACAGTCTCGGTCCTTACCCCCGGACCACTCGCTCCTCTCTCCTGCCCCTCCTAGCTCCTCCACTCCACGCTCCTCTCCGCCTCATCTCTCCATGTATATCTCTGGCCGTCGTCGGATGCCGAGTGTCGCTGCATTCTGCATTCAATGCTCAATCGATACTCTCCGCCAGCCCTCCCCCCCGGCCCCGGCCCCGTACACCCACACCTGCACCTTCCTCCATCCCCCGTCCTCCTCGGTATCTTTGCTCCGCCCTCCTTTCTTTCATCTTTCTCCTCCATCAACACAAACAATCCTTTATTTTCCTCCACTCTCCCTCTCCCTCTCCCTCTCCCTCTCTCTCTCTCTCTCTCTCTCTGTCTCTCTCTCCCTCTTTCTTTTTTTCTTTCTTTCTTTCTTTCTTTCTTCCCCCTTCTCGCCCTTTCGTCTTCATTTCTTTTTTCTTTTTCGCTCCTTTATTTCAACGGGTACGACGCTTACGACCAAGTCCCCTCCCCCCCGCTAATTAAACATTATCTATTCGTTAATTACCAGCCGTTCCCCACAAATACTCGTGCATTGGCTCGTTTTAAAAGAAGATTTCCAACAGGCTTGCGTTGCTGCAAATCACCTTAAGCAACAATCCTCCCTACGGACCGACTCTGTTCGTTAATTATTTTTTTATACAGATACAAGAATGCCTTCGTCCCCTGTTTTTAACTTTTACTCGTATTTTACTCGTATTGTACTCGGTATTTTTAATTACTAATGCGGCAACGTCTCAATTGAATAATAGCATATTTTATATTAAAATTTTATACGTAAATGTACATATAATAACATTAGAAATAGGCGTGGAATTAAAAGAAACGTTTTATATGAGCGTTTCTTCTTTCAAGTCCAAATAATTGATGTGATTTTCATGTTGATAACAAGTCGGATCAAAATTTTTAACCAGTCCGGCCATTCTATTATTAAATCGTCATTAATTCAAGAAAAAACTTCATATTCAAATGATTTTTTTTATATTAATACATTTTTAAAAAGTTGCCATATTATCATTTTTTTTTAAGCCCTTTACAATAGCTCTTTAATCATTTTCATATATCCATTTAACAAAACTGTACCGCCATTTTTCATAGAAAAAGGACATTTTTATTTCTTTAAATGTATAAAAAATTGGGCAAATTCTTAAAATATCATAGATACTTCAACGAATGATCGTACCCATGATACAAAATTTTTTAGAATATGAATTTTAATTACCCAATTAGTAATTATCGCGGTAAATAAAAACTATTGGTACTGAAATTTTTCCGATGCCTGTATTAATTAAGCAAAAAGCTGTGCTACATTTACATTGACAACTCTTTGAAGAATTAATAAAATTCTGAAGGAGTTGCCGAGTCGTTTTTCCTCTATGCATTCTCCGTTTCGTCTCTCTCTCTCTCTCTCTCTCTCTCTCTCTCTCTCTCTCATATGTATATATGTATATTATATATATATATATGTATACACAAATCTGTCCGTCTCTCTCGGGTATCAATAAACTCTTTTACTAATCAATTCATTTCCCTACAATTTTACATGAATCATAAATTTCCGATTTCTCGAGTGAATGTATCGAATGAATATTATTCCCGGTATTTCGTTACCTCTATATAAATTTCGTGAAATCTCTACTTGACGTTTGCCATCTCATTAATATATCTGCTTATATAGTAAGTTTTTCATGCCTGAACATCAGAAATAGATTTTTAAAGATGTTATCGAAATTTAATTTTTTTTTCTTCTTATGTGTTTTTATGAAAGTTACAGTAACGAAGTAATATAATGTTTCTTTGAAAATAATTTTTTTTTTTACTGAACATAAAATATTTAGAGAAAACGTATTTTAATCTCGTTTTCAGTTTAATATTTTGAATTATATTGCGAAGCAAATATTAAGCAGCAGTTGTGAAGAAAACTAAATATTTTTTATTTTTTTAAATCATAAAATAAATTATTTAAACTTTTAATTCTTCTTTTTGTAATCAGAGTAAATACAAAATACATTTTTAATTGCGTTTCATCGAATCTCTTATTTCTTAAGTATTCTAAGCAGTTGTAATTTTACTTTTTGCTTAAACTCAAGAAGAAAATATCCATCGAAGATGAAATAAAGCTACTAATTATTTTCGGCCGTCCACATTATGTTGTAGAAATCAATACTAAAAAAAATCTTTTACTTTCACGTTTAGACTGAAAAAATATGTACATTCTTTTTTTTTCTTTTCTTTTTTTTTCTTTTTCAATAATATGAAATAGTTAAGAAAAATTCGAGGAATGACTTGGATGCAAAAATACTAAAAAAAACTCAAGATTCCGTTTACCTTGTGATATTAAGACGTTACAAGAATCAGATATTTAAATTCCAAAGTTGGCTCAGATTAAAGTAAGAAGTATAACTACAATCTATTTAAATATCTTTACGGGATTATTGTACGATTTTACGGAACGGCTGAGAGGAGCCGCGTTATCTTATCATTTATGTCTACATTTATAAGTTAATAAATAAATTTAATCACATTGCGACATCGACGGCTCACCGAGGAGCTACTAATTACTTAGTCAAATTGACCGGTTGAAAGAAAAAAGGATCGAATGATACATTGTTATTAAGTTTTTAATATAGTTTCTATTATATAAAATGCCTTTGAAATGAATTGATAGAACGGAGAACGCGGATACTTGGAAGGATTAGCATCACGGTATGCGGACCTTTTGCGAACGCATTACGGTGATGTTCTTGAGCCCCTCGAAGAATTACGACGCCATGAAACAAATGCGTCTCCTAGAACGTCTAATACTCAACTCCCTACAAGTCATTCGCAGCCTATTTACATTCCTGGAAAATATTCGGTAAGCTACCACTTTGTATTTCAAACATATTCCAATTTTTTAAACGCAATGCAAACGATTGCTCGACAATGTTTAACGGTATAAAATTCCAATAAGAATTAAAAAAAAAAAAAAAAAAAAAAAAAACAAATCAAACTTTTCCTGCGCATGGCCTCAATCACTTGATAATAAGGATAATATTTATATTAAAGTTAATTAAAGAATAAAGAAAAGGAAATATGGCATATTAATTATATTCAATAACGAAGAGCACGAATCAAATAAATAAGAAAAAAAATTATATATATATATATATATATAAATTTAAATAGAGGAAAAATTTCTTCTCAAAGGAGTATTTTGATTATCTATTTTTGTGGAAAAAATGCAAGGATTATTACGGCGAAGATCCGTATCCTTGTTTCAATGATATACGTAACCCAAAAATTAGTAAACGCCGTTAGAAGTTAAAACTAATACAAGTCATGTTACTACGATGTTCTAGAAAAATGAAATGTATACAAGTTATTCGTGTTAAATATTTTCGCACATTTATTACGTTGAAATATGAGATTAAAATATATTAAAATGAATTGGTAATGAAATCCAAATGTTGCAGTCAAAGCCACGAAAAGTTTATTATTATTATTTTTATTATTATTATTTTTATTATTATTATTATTATTGAAAATGCCTGTAAGTATTTAACGAACCTTACGGTAAAAGTAAAAATATCTTACATATTAAAATGTAAGATCAATAGGTAGAAATAAGTCTGTCATTGTTGGCCATTATGAATACGGTTTTAAAAAGGCAGAATAAGTTGTTGATATATTTTAATTGACACGATACCGTAGACACGTTATACATAATAATTTCGTAATTTTATAAGTTCTCATTAATTAGATTGGTTTTCTTTCAAATCATCTGAATTATTATTATTCAATTATTATTATTGTTATTTATTGATATCGATAGCCATCCAGTTGCTTAAGTGATAAAGAAGAAGATGAGATTTATGGTTTTGGATACGGAGTTTTTGGACGTCAAATGCTGCAACAAAGACAACAAAAGCTTGCACTGGCAACCCAAAATATCCCTTTGAGCAACAATACCGTTCAGCCGCATCAATCCGTTTACCAAAGGTAAGATCAAATAAATAAATTTGATATGGGCGAGAGTGCGGGCTGAGTGTGAGTGCGCGTGCTCGTATGTTGTTGTATTTAACCCGCCACTACTCGTTATCAATTTGGAACACGTAATTCCGACATCTTGACATTCACTCGTGGTTATGGCTTCGTTGAATTCCATTAATCCCATGCCTTTGTTAATAACCGATTGCCTTAATTACGCCTGCCACTTAATTATTCCTTTATCGATTTTTCATAATCAGCTTGCCCGTCACTCTAATTTATATTACATCCTTAATGTAAGTAATTATTTCAAGCCCTTGGGATAAGCATCATGGTATTAGCTCATAATATTATTGCTCGTTATCGATATTTCGCCCCCCCCCCTTAACCTATTAGTTCTCGATTTTGCTTCGCTCCGGCTCTGCATAGCTAGAATCCTGCTTTTCAAGCGCTCCTCCATTCATTCGGTATCAAATATTGACACGACAAGGACTCTCAGTCGCATTCGTCGCATCATTTAACCCCATTAGTTTAGAGGGGTCTCTATTTTAAATATTTTAAATATTGATACGTTCTTGCAGAACTTTGGTACATCTAAATAGAAAAAATTAATGCTTTAATCGAAAACAAAAACAAAAAATAAAAAAAAATAAATAAATAAAAAAAATTAGGCCAAATTCAAAATGTATAATCAACATCCGAATCAATAATGAACAAGGAAATATGAAACTGTCACCGTTTTCTTCTGCACATCCAATACTTCAATTATGAATATACATTTACGCGTCAAATCGAATTGAAGTTATTAAAAAGATTTAATAATTTTCTAATCATGATTTTATGTAAAATTTTTAATGAAACGATTAAATAAGTCATTCACAAATATTTTTATATGAAATATTTGATTTGTAAATTTTCAAATCAGTCTAAATTACTTTAATTAAATAAAAGTATAAAAAATTTATACTTTTATTTTATTATTCATAGTTGGTTTAATAAATTACTAAAATATGCTATGTAATTCTACTGTTATATTAGCGAGTTTTAAATCCGCTCCATAAAAGTAAATTTCGAAATTGATCTGTAATTTAATTGCGCCTGTAAAAAGGTTTCTTTTAAAATAATTACTTTCGTTGTATAGACTTTATAGATATTATTACTTTTATTACAATTTTATAAGTTATTTACTAATATATACATAAAAATTAATACGCTTTTAATAGGAAATGCGTACAATATTCGATTATTGATTATCTTACAGGTAGAGTTCTGTACGTGTTTTTTTTTTTTTTTTTATCACATATCCACAAGCTTTTTACGTTCGCATATTAAACTTAAAAATGTTGTACTTACTTAAGTATAAAATTTATTTATGCCGTGAAAACTCTGTCTCGTTAATAAGTTTTCCTTTCATTTTTAGTTTCATATATACTGCATTTAACGTTTTATGTATATTTAAAATTTTTTAAAAATATTTTTACATTTATCGTTATAAATTATTATAAATAATATTTATATACTATTTCGCATAAAGTATTTTACGTTGAAAATTGTGTTTTCTTACCTTTCTATTACTTATAATTATAATGTTTTATATTTCTAAGATATAAGATATCCGCCATTAAATTATTTCATCACAGTATTTTCTATAAGTTTATTACGACTTTTACTCCAGTCCTTCGGTTTTCGGGATAAATAATAGTTTTTAGAAATTTTTTTGTTTTCTTCTAGATCAAATGTACAATGATTATAATTGTTTAAAATTGACGCGTCTCTCACGTGTAATACATATGTTTAGCCCACTTCGTATACAAATGAGCGTTTATGATTATTTTATATATCACATTGTTACTATTACTATTATTATTATGAAATATGGAAATTTGCGTTTGATTAGGTGCTTAAATGATAATTTAAATTCTTCTCGTCGTCATAAAAGCTAGACAGTTTTTAAGCATACAATATTGCAGTTCTTATCAGCATGTTTGCACACGTATTCTCATTTTCGTTTCGCTACTACCCGGAAGACTTAAAGGTCGTCCCAGTCTCTAAAATCTAGCACAGAGCCTTTCTCCATCTCGCCTCCCGCTTCGTAAGCTATATTTTACAGCTTGTGAATACTTTCTTTTCACTATATTAATCGTGTGAATATGTTTTCTGGTCATCTGAGTGTTTTCAATAATTTCAAACAAATAAGTATTTCAATATAAATGTTTAAGTTTGTTTTTTATTCACCTAATTATTGAAACTATGGTAATCGCTAAATTGTCGTTTACCATGAAGTTACAAAAATATTACAAGTCTTTATAAAAGTATGTATACGCGTCACGTACTATCAACATCGTAGAGTTTTCAAAAAATATAATGCATGTGTTGTACATTATATGTATATGGAAACGTTATATTCACCTAGTATGTGTAATTAAAATTGTTACAGTTGCTTGAGTCCGAGGTCAGCATTTTTTTACGAGTTTCCTCCCAACGGTAAGTTTTTTAAAATTCTATCTCACTATCTATCAATCTATCAATCAATCTATCTATCTATCTATCTATCTATCTATCTATCTGTCTGACTATCTCTGCGATCTATGAAGTTATAATTTTTTTTTATACCAAAAATATATATTTAATATTTTATAAAATTTCTAAAGTAATATTAAAAAGCACTAATTATTGAAAACAGTCGATAGATGATATGTTAGAAGTATTATGAGCTGTGCATATATCTTTTGTAAAAAGTAGAATTAAATATTTTTTCCAGAACAAGGACAAAATACGAGTAAAAAGAAAACCACGTTTTCTAGAATTTTAAGAGGCCTAAAAACACATCGAAAAGAAAAGCATGGCCAAGTACATAATTCACCTCGACATCAAGTACCGAGAGTGGGTATTCCACAACGAGTAAGAAAAATTTATAACAAAATTATAACAGATATAATAAATTCTGTGTAATTTCTGATAATAAAATATTCAAATGTCTCATTTTTATTCAAAATATATAGATTACAATCAGTAAATAAATATATTATCACTATTGAGGTAACGATGTCCTTTAAGAAAATCATGCTTATGTATTATTATTTCAAAGTGTAAAGCTAACACATTTTTAGATAACATGCTTAAAATAATTGATAGACATTTTAAATTTAGAAAATTTGATTGTATTAATTAAAAAATAGGAAGATTCAGATTGAGCTTAAACAGTAAACAGTAAATTATTCTAAATTATATTTTATGCACAGATATGAGCAATAGAATTATATTTATTAGAGTACAGCTAGTTTTCTTATCGACTCACGGAAGAAACAATGAAGAAATAAAAGATACAGACCAATGCTTTTTCCGACCTCTTGTTCAAACCTCAAACCTTCAAACCTCTTGTTTTTAGAAATAAAGAAAGGCTTGATTCACAGTTACAGCAGTCGAATCGAGTGCATTCAAATCCTCGGAATACAATTGAAAACCATCCTACTGAAAATATAATGAGAGTTAAAAAGTCGAAACTCATTAAGGGAATATATTTTAAGAAAAGCTAAAAATTTTAATGTTCACAGGTATCGAGCTAAGAGTTACGACGGAAATAATTAAAAAATACCTGCAATAGATAAATAAAAAAAAGGTGTAATATACAATACCTCGTTTATAGTTGTGAAAATAGAGCTTGTAATTTTTATTTTATGATTGTAATTATATACGCTGAATTTATATGATAAATTATCAAGCAATAGCAATTAATAATGTTTAAAAATTTATTTACTTAAAAGATGAGTCATAAAAGACGGCTACTATAAATTAACATCATTACGTCGTTTTAATGCAGCGTTTGATTTATTTTATTTTATGAAATCTACAAACAATGATTAGAACATTTTCACTTCATCTTACTTAAGGAAAATAACATGATGTTCAGTTTATCCTTTATTTTATATACATTTGAACAGGTCGATACGCCAGATAGTGTTTTACAGAGCGGTCTTGGAATAACGACGGATATGGGACACACGGTATTACGTTCCATAGTTGATCCTCGTGACTACGATCGAGTAAAATATCTTCAAACAAATGGTGGCCCCACCAACAGCTTTGAAGAAACTATACATAGGGTAGGTTACTCGTTAACTTAAATTTTAATATCTTTGTTGTAGTCATATATTTTTTAAATAATTATAATTATAATGTACGATCATATTTTAATTTACTTATTTTTTGGATTTACATATAATTTGTTAAGTATCTTTAATTTTCTAAATATAAATATTATACGTAATTTTAATATATTCATAAAGAATAAATATATTTAAGCGGTAGAAAATTATTAGATGCACGATATTAATCATAATCTATATTTTCAGTTGAAAGTACAGGACGCATTAAGGAAGAAGGAACGATTCAATAAAGAGCATGAACAGGTCAGTTAACATATTGTTTTATACATTTTTCAGTATTCTACTATTTAAATTTACATTTACAAGACTTCCAGAAATTCAAATAACTCAATAGTATTTTCTATTATTTCCTAATAATAATTTTAAAATTTAGAAATTCAAATTATTTCTTACCTGAAATAAGTAATATGTATTTTACTTTATGGATTTTGTGTTATTTAATTGTACATTCTTAAGTTGAATGTATATGTACTTTTTTATTACCATTTTGTAATTTAAATTATTTATAAAAAGTAAAATTTATAAGAAAATAATACCGTTGAATGAAATGATTTACAAAATAAATATATACTATTTGCATTTCATGAATTTATAAGCAAATCTACTGATGCATATTCTAATTTATTAGTGCGTAACTTGCTTATATCTATCTTTCAAAATATAGTTTTTTCCGTTATTCTTTAAATTAATTTATAATATCACAGACCACTATTCATTTTTATTATTATTATTTTTTTTTTAATTCAAAATATATCTGAAAACAAAATTGTTCTGGTTAAAATTAACATTTGCGTGAAATTAATAGTTGCCAAACAAATATTTAATAAAGTAAGATAATGGACATTACATTATTAAAAAAAAAAAAAAAATTCTAAAATCAATTTAAATAATTGTGTATAAATCACTAAATATAAAAATAGTTTTCTATGATTTTAGTAAAGTGATATACTAAAAGGGAAATAAGCTAATATAGGATTCAGAGGAAATGATAGGAGACTAAAATTCTTATTGTCCTTCTTTGTGTACTATAAATAGAAATAATTGCAGATTATACAAAATATAATTTATCATTTCTTTTTGATGTATAATTGCTTTGTTTAAAGCAAATTTTCGTAAAATTAATTGATTTAATTTGAAAATGCTGAAGAGCTAGCTCAATAGCCATTTCTGTCGTACTCCAAAGATTAACAAACTTGGTATAAATATAAATATCTAACCATTTGAAGACATTCTTATAATTATTTTACAATTCACCGATATAATAACAAAAAACTTTAGAAAGTTGTTTAAGATTGTTTAAAAACTATTAGTGTTATAAAATATTTGAAAACATTAATTCAAAATGAAAAACAAACATGACTTTCTAAAGCTGTAAACCATGTTTAAATAAATATTTTATTCTAGTATAATATAATTTTAGCAGAATAATTATTTAATTAATTAAATCAAGTATTACTAGAAAAAATGCAATAGGCCATATAAGAGTATTAAATAAATAATTAATATTTACTGAACTATTAATAATATGTTTTTTATTGTACTTCTTATATTCGTATATAATACTCAAACATATTTATTCGTACTTAAATACTTTATACTATTCATGAACCTTTTTAGTTAGAATAGTTGTTATTTCATCCCTAATCAATATTTGGGAAAGTAATGAAAAAAATTATTCATATACTTGTACCGATTTGGATGATGTGGATTCAATAATTTTTGTAATTGTTTTAATAAATAATCATTCATTTAATTTAAAAAAGTTTGCGAATGCTTTTAAACGAAATGTAGAGAAAATTTAACTTAATTTGTATTAAGTCTGTGGAAATAATGTGAACGCATTATATGTTAACAATTTTCGTAGCACAGAGAATCTAATTTTTAATTCGGCAGCTTTACTTAACAAGATTTAATTCTGAAATACCCTATTATTATATCCTTATTATTATTCTGAATTATCTTATTATTATATTACTGTGCGATTTGTGAAATATTTAAATTTAGATTCTAACTTTGAATACATTGGTCATAAGTCATAAAAAAAAAAAAAAAAAAAAAAAAACTCGTCTACGGATGGAATTTTTAATGAAAACATGATGACATGATTTACTATAACTAAGGGCGCCACCAAGTCTTTTTTTTTTTGTTTAATTATTCACGCGAACGAATATATTAACATACAAGTGAATGTGTCTGGCAGTTAAAAACGTGTAAAAAGTGACGTGCATAAAGTTCCAATAATAAAAGTCCTCTGAAAAGAGTACTAAATTGAGCACAAGTTTGTCTATGCTCTATTAAAGTAATCACGGGAGAAAATGAAGATTGGCATCAACTACGAAGCTGTGTCTTGTGCCATAAGATAAGCGACCATTTCCGTTCACACCTAACACCCGGATTAAGGTAAGCTTCTTCTAATTAATACAAAAAGTATTTTAACACATAACGAATTATTGATCAACATGCATGATAAATAGATTTATTACTTCTTGTCTGTTTTATTTATGTATGAAAACAGTTTTTATTCAAGAAAAGTTTGTCTACAAACCAATAAACAGGTATTAAACTAAAATTTCAATTATTTATTAACTTTTTAAACTTATTCTATTATTACTAAATAACTTGAAAAAACTAAACATAATATGAATATTGAGATCTGTACTGCTTCCCTTTAATAACTTTGCTTAAGTTGAAATTTAAATTTAAAAAGTATATATTTATATATATACATATAGACGTATATAGATATATGTACATGGATATGTAGCTTCTAATTATGTTCGTTAATTATTCATTGTTATAGATCTTTTATATTTTTATCCGTCGTCGTAATCAGTTTAAATTATTCAATTTCCATAGTTTTTATAATAAGAAACAGACTTTAAGTGTTGAAGAATTCCTGATTTAAAAATTTCAATTATTCTACTTCCAAGTGCATTAGAAACGCCTGCTTTCTTTATATAAATACATAAATAGTAATATTAACATTCGTAAGACTAAAATTTTTAGACACTTTTTACGAGATTTAATGAGTTCTTGCACACAACTTTCAATTGTTATATTGCATTTTTGTTACATTGCATATATCGAATTTTTCATAAGATATTTGAACTAAAATCCTTAACTAGATGGAGATTTGCATGTACTTGCAAAAAAATCCGCTTGCCTTGAAAATTAGATTAAACACATATTAGAAATATTGTAATGAAGATTATCATGACTAATAATTTTATTAAAAACCTTTAACTTAGAAGAAAGTTGTAGGTCTAGTTAAATGCAAATAAGAATAGATATTAAAATTGCTTGCTTAAAAATATATTTATGAAGCGCATGTATATAAATAAGATTAATAAATTCTTGGCTGCACTAACATTTACCTTGGATATAAATACATAAGCTTTCTTTTTTATTAGTTTCAGAATATTTTCAAATAGTCATGGCTTTACGAATATCCAAAAATTACGAACGCAATGAATTAGATTCATTAATTAGACTTCATTTATATTCTCTATACCGTTCGAAGATATACAAACATTTTTATAAAAATGAAAAAATAACGTAATAGTACTATTTATCTTTTCAATTATTTATCAAAGCCAAATTATTCGAACAAATATTATATTTAAAATAAAATTATTAAATACGTTTACAGCAATTAGCAATTTGTGCTGAGATAACAGTGAGGACAATCAGATTAAAAAGAAAAGAACTTATAATGATGCATTTAAATATGAAACCTACAACTAATTTATTTACTTAATTAGAAAGATTAATGTTTGACTGTACCATAATATATTTTATACGTATAAATTTTGATAATAATCTTTCAAATGAATTTTTTACTTAAATATTTAAATTATAAAATTTGCACGTAAACTTTAATATTTCATCTTTTCTTATTTCAATAATATTGAAAATTTATTAGTGCATTGGCATATTCATAATAAATATATATTTCCCCTTTGTATTTTAATATTATATAAAATTCAATAATATCTAGAAATGTCGCATACAATAAAATTTAAAAAAATTTTACAATTTACCCTGTTATTTAAAATACGCACTGTACAATATTTTTGTAATTTTTTTTTTTTTTTTTTTTTTTTACTGAATTGCTTTTACCCTCGATACCATAGAATACAAATCATTATTGGATGGTATTGTATATTCTTAGAAATTGACATAATAAAAGTTGCTGACATTAAAATATATCTGTATAATTAAATGTTCTTAATGGATTGAACGAATCTTTGTATTATATTTCATCCGTCAGCTAAAATGTAAATGCAGATTACAGATATTTTATTATCATATCTCAATAGATTGAATGTCGATGATCATGGATTTAAATATTCGGAGACACTTTAGAGATCAATAATCAATACTTAATAATTCTACTTGTATAAAATAAACGTATCCGCTATTCTTGTGGCCGATATATATAATTCTAAAGAAAATTCAAACGAGGGAATGGAACGTAAAATACACAGTGAATGTTTCATCATTAATTTCGTAGCTACTTTTCTTTGGATTCAAAAGAACTAAAAGTATCTTACATATAATGTTAGTACTCGTTTGCTGAATATAAATGTTGAATGATAAGAATCGTTTTTCATTTATGTGTCTTAAAATTTATATGTTTGCGCATGATTATACCGTTAACAAGTCTTCTGATATATCTTTAAAATATAAACTCGGGAGATAAAGAGAGTGAGAGTGATAGAGAGTGAGAGTGATAGAGAGAGAGACAGAGAGAGAGAGAGAGAAGTACAAATAAAAATAAATACATCTAAATTAATCAAAGTTAATGTTCAGACTGTCTTTATTTATAAAAGAAAATTATTACATAAATTTATTCCTTTTCCGTTTTATCTTTTTATTTTAATAAGAGAATATACTTTAAAATACAATAGTTTGTTAAATTTTTAATATTATTACTAATAATATTATGTATATTATTCATCGATGTACGTTCCAATAACAACACACAGACATTACCTTTCTATTATATAGTATATGTATATGTATATGTTTCATACAGCAAAAGTACGTTCTTATTAATACGTTGATGTACGTGACTGAATATATGTACTTTTATTATTTATCTACGACAAGTATT
Organism: Ceratosolen fusciceps; assembly: GCA_018883505.1. NCBI lineage: Eukaryota > Metazoa > Arthropoda > Insecta > Hymenoptera > Agaonidae > Ceratosolen > Ceratosolen fusciceps. The sequence continues at coordinate 3,892,236 of RCIC01000008.1, forward strand.
GAAAAATTGACTTGTATACAGACTATACTATTAAAAAAATTGTAAAAAGCAGAAAATATATTAAAACGTAGAGAAAGGAAAATATATTTTTGACCTTTAAATATAATTCAAATAACATTTTTTTAAAAAATTTCACTAAATATATTGGGAAAAAAACTGAATAAAGAGAAGGAAAATTTATACAAAAAGAGAGCTAAAAATATATAAATAAATTTAGTACAATAATTTTTATAAATAAATGTGTAAAAAGATGTACATGGAGAAACATCGATTGTCTGTGTTTTATTGTTAAATTTTATTCGAATGAATATTCAAATGAATATTTGAATGTATTAAAATAATACATTATATACACAGTATACGTAATATAAAATTTACTTTTAATAATAATATATTTTATAAAATTAAAATTTTGAAAAATTATTTATTAATTCAGGTAATAAATGAAAATATTGAAGTTTTCTATGTACTCTGAATTTAAAAAGAATTTTTATTTCTTATTTTCTCTATTGTTTTTGTGTTAAAAATGTCAGGATTTTCATTAATAATGATCGATCAGATTTCGATGATTGAAAAAGTTTTCCATCTACTTTATTCAAATTATCACTGGCTATAGCGTTTTTTTTTTTTTTTTTTTATATATATATAATGAATTTAACAATTATGATTTCGAACAATTGATGGCATTAACAGCAAGTACATATTGTGATAAATTTATTAAAATGGTTTTTCCATAATGTTTTACTTGTATTATCTATAAAATGTACGTAATAAGGAATATTGCATTTTGTACTTTACTTAGAAGGATTTTTATGTGAGAGGATGTAATACCGTAAATGAATAATACAAATAGAATATAAATTATATTTTGTATACGTACGTGGGTACAGCTTGTGTGCACACGCGCCCATATATTCATGTCATATTAAATTTATACTTATTTTATACATCTATGAAAAAAAAATTATTTCATTTCAAATGTATCTACGAAAAAAATATATATTACCTATTATATATTTCGAACAATATTATGAATAATAAAAATTAAAAAAAAAAAAAAAAAAAACTGAAAATATTTCTAATCTCATTTGGAATATTCATATTATTATGATTGTTTTTTTAAAGTTCTGATTATTTTTCGAATAAAATATGTTAAAAGTAAATTAATATTTTAAAGATTTGAATAGGAAGTAAGAAAATATAAAATATTTTGAGAATACACTTAATGCCAATAAAAGATATATTCTATGTTGTAGGAAAGTAAGTCTGCAGTCAGATTCCTAAATGCAACAGACAACGCTGCTAAGATGAAAAATGCCATTGCTTTGTTCCTAGGGAAGCATACCTCAGAAACGAATGTATGTAAAATAATTAACTGTATAGAAAATAAATGCTAGAACCCAAAAATTTAATAATATTTTTATCAATTGTACTATCCACTTTTAACCTTTATAGATGTAAAATTAAGATAGCGGCTTACTAATAATAATAAGCGTAGTCTAAAGTTTATTTTATTATTAATTAATTAATAAAACAGATAGTCAAGCAATTTATTTGAGAAAAATGTTTGCGTTTGAATCTTTTAGAAATTTGTTTATATCACCCATTCGTGCACCTTATTTTGTACTTTTTACGTACGTATAGAAATAATGATCGTAGAATAATTTTTTTTTTTTTTTTTTTTTTTTTTTTTTTATATACATTTTCCTGTACTTCTTAATGGTAGACTAAGTGAAAAGTGTCGACCCATTATTCTCATCCGTTGCATTAAGAAAAATTTTCTACGGAGCTCTGCTTCTTGGCAACACTTAACCGGAGTAACTCCTTCCATTTGCTTTTCATGCGCGTACAGACCCAACCACTCACTCGCACAATGGCAACAAACTAGTCATTTACCTAAAAGTATTCGAACAATATATTCTTACTGTTAATAAAATAAAGTCATAAGAACGGAGGCTTAACAATTTTTTACGTACAAAATGCGAATGGCAAATTATTTCAAATGCACTGCTCTCTATAGCTTCGATGATAATGATCGATGGTAACAATGGTGATAACAACAACAACAACAACTACTACTACTACTATTACTACTACTACTACTACTACTACTACTACTACTACTACTACTACTACTACTACTACTACTACTACTACTACTACTGCTACTACTACTACTACTACTACTACTGCTACTACTACTACTGCTACTACTACTACAATAACAATAATAGTAGTAATGCTAACTAAACAATTGACTGCTTACCATTACATGCATGCTACATTTGTATGAAATATCCATGACCGTCAATAGGAATCATTTTGAAAGAAGAAATAAGTGCGAAGCGACTTTGGGAAATAATGACATTTATAATAATGTTTTGTAAAAATTTATATTTATAATACAGATAATACTGATTTTATCAATAATATTTTTTATCAATATTATTATTATTATTATTATTATTATTATTATTATTATTATTATTATAATCAAATTGAATTGTATTTTTATGTCATTGTGACGATAGGTCTTCTCAATAGAGTTGTTTGTACCTTTGCCTGTCTCAATTCCATCTAAAAGATTCGTAGAGACTTTTCAAATCTTTTATATTTCAGAAACGCGGAAATATCTCGTTAATTTTTCACATTAGACGTTAAAGTTGTAAAATCTACTAATAATTTAATTTTAATGCACATTTGGTTGATTCTAATTCAGACGGATTGATTATAAATTTATATATTTTTGTCATTTCGGAACCTTTCCGAATGAAAACGCGTTTCCTACAATTCGCGAAAGATGCGTTGAATCGCACTGGACTTTTACATTAGTTCTATTTCATTTTTAAATTATTTATTCTATAATTCCGCATGCAATATCACCTCTGCCAAAAAAAATTTTTCCCCATTAGATTTATTACACAAATCTTGCTAATAATTCATTATTTTACACACAGAATCCCTTTTAATAAGTAGTATTTGCCACTACGCATGCAAATTCGAATTACATATTATTTATTATAACTTCAAATTAAGTATTATTTATTATAACTAATGAACCAGTCACCCTTAGAAACATTCATTGATCTCATATCCCATTCAAAAAAATTAAATTTTACTTTTGCTTCAGTCTTTAAGTTCGTCTCGACACTTAATTGGCCAAAACTTCCAAGAAAAGTATCAACTTCTCCTTTTAATAGATGAAGTTCACGTCTTGCTTTTCAACTGTGTCTTGACTTCTTTTTTAATTACATGCGATCCTTACCGTATAAATCCAACGCCCGTTCATTCGAGTTTATCACTGACTAGTATCCCTAAACTTTTATTTATACTGTTTTAAACTATTATTTGACTTTGGGATCAATGTTAAGATTGAACAATAGCGATGAATTTTATTTGCCCTCTTGAGTGGAGCCGGATAGGTGATTTTATAAAAATACGTATTTTGTGTTATCTGAAGGATGCATATAATTTGTATGAATAACAAATAACTTTATCGTATGTTATTATAATGTAGATTGTATTTGTATTGAGATTATAAGATATAAATAAATTATACGTAATGGTGCTTCGATTAAGCGCAGAAGCTGCAAATGAAAATATTTCAACGGCTTTACTTCTCTTTCTAAAAAGGTTTAATCGGATACGTGTATCGACGTTTCAGTTGATATTTATCAACAAATACTGTACCGCAGGGAATGAATTTTCAAGATCATATATTTTTAAAATTATACATTGAATTTAAATAAAAATGTAATAATAAAGGTTTACCAATGCCGTTTCTTTCTAAGAATATTATATTTCTATTGTATAATCTGCACATTTTTCTTTAGTAATACAATAAAATCCGAATTGAAATCAATAAAATTTTGCTTATAAATAAAATGTTTCATAATTTTTATTAAAGATTCTTCGGGATATCAGACAGGGATTAATGCAATTAGGACGAGACGGCCAAGGACAATATCCAGAAGGTAAATAATGAGATCATTCTTTCAAATATAATATACATTCGAATTTAACATTTCCTTACAGGAAAACGAAATCATTGCAATACTTCATAATTTATGAAGTTTATTCCGCCTGTCTTTATAATTACAATAACAACGAATAGATTTCTTTTACGCCTATTCAATACTAATTATTATATAAACTTTTCGTTTACGTAACATTAAGTATTATTAATTCTTAATTATGAAAATGTATATATTTTAGGGACCAATTGTAATATAAATTTCAGGTTTATGTATTAATGACTTCTTAAAATGTCGGTAACTGCTTTATTTGTTGATATTTTTCTTTCCTTCATCTATTTATAGTTATCTTTCGATTCTTTATAAACTGGCCATTATTTAGTATATTTCAAAGAATCATTTAAATCCTGACAAATTAATATTTTTCCTAAATATATAAAATTTTTTACGCGACATCATAATATTTTATATCAATGCGAATACCTTGTGAAAGTAGATAAATACAAATAAATTTATGTACGTCTGAATTCGAGCTTAATGAGGTCGAAAGGTTATCTATCATTACAGGATAATGTTCTGTATAAAGTTTAAAGAAAAAAAAAAAAAATAAATAAATAAATAAATAAACATAAACGATTCTCATATTATTGTCGTAATTATTTTTATACCAATAGATGACACGTACATGTACGACGAAGAGGCAAGATGCGGAGATTTAAGGACATTAGAAGTAGTGGGCGGAGGAATTCAGCATTGGTATGACGAGCCTCCTTATGAGTCTGATCCCGAGGACTTTTTGATGGGATGTAATAGTAGTGAGGCAGATACGAGTACTGCAATTGAAAACAACAGGTAATAAAATAATTTAGCTTAGTCGTAGGCGCAATTTTTATTAATCACTCGATGAATGTCCATTACACCTTTAATCCCGTAGAAGCTGTTACACGGTGAAAACCAACGCGGATAACCTCAACGAGAGCATAATTTCCTTACGCTCAGCCGGTGATATAACTTTACCGAAAGGACGATCTCGAAAAAGCGAATCCACTATGAGAGGACTGATAGTTCCTCAAGGTCATAACAATCCACCGACTATAATACCATTGACCCACTCGAGAGCTTCCCGCGAAAGCGCGGAATATGCAAGCAGCGACTTACAGGTCCGTATTGTTTTATATTATATTATTTATATAAGAGGGTCTTTCCGTGTATTGAAGATGATAGTCGGAATTGCTCGTAAGTTATACAAAGAAAACGCCATTGCATTTTAAGTAAAACGTAAGAGATTAAAAATGCAAACGTAAGGTTAAATAAAAGACGGTCATATAGACGACAAAATATTTATACGAATTTTTATATGGGATGGCGGGTTATTGGTGTGGTGGGAGGGGGGGGGCTCAAGAACAAGTATACGCTGGAAATCTAAAGAACTACATCTTGAACAGCAAACGAAATTAAATAATTCGATAATAATTATATAAGGTATAAAGAGATTATTACCATTGGCATATACTAGAAACTCTCGAATACCGATTCTATCGCTTTTGTATGTATGTGCGTTTGTATGTGCATAAGTATCACGTAAGGAATTTTACAAGAAGTTGCTTTGATTTATAATTTTAGAGTCGAAGCAGTGATGAAGAGGACAACGAAGAATCACTTCGAAGCCAAAGTACCGATTACGAAGACACCGATAGAATCGAGGTGGCAAAAAACAAATGGCGGAACAAACAGCATTTAAACGTAGCGGCGATATCGGTAGTACGTAGCGCTTCTTCATTTCTCTATTATTCCTCTTGCGTTACGAATTCAATAAAGATGATTGAATTAAATCCGTAAGAAATGATCAGAGTCCATTTATTATCAGTCGGTGGTCAGTCATATAATACGAATCATAATAATAATAATAATATTATTATTATAATAATAATAATTATAATAATAAGATAGATAAATAATCGATATCGAATTACGGCTGTGTCGTATTTAATTGGAGGAACGATAAGGAGTGATTTGAGCTTGCCTGACTGTATTTTCATTTCAGATGGATAATTGCGAGAACGAGATAAGGGTTATCAGCAGCGATAATAAAGTTAAAGGGAATAGCGCGGCGAGCGGCATTGTTGGACGGGCAAGGACTCTTCGTCAGGATGTGCAGCGGAAGATTTCCCGGCTGAGACAGCAGCGCAGCTCCGTAAGCGACGCGGCCTTTCCCTGCAGCGCGAGTAGCGTCGAGAGCCTCCCGAGCGGCAGCGGCTCGAGTAGCACCCAAGCCCTCGTCCGCGTCGGCAGTAATCACAGCTCTATATCCTACGAGGATCGAGAGTCTAATAGTTTGCGGGTCGAGCTGCATCATCAGACGTCGTCGAACACGGCCGCGAGTACTTTTGGTCCGGTGCAAGTCCTCTGTCGCGCTAGAGCACTCGTCGACTGCATGCCTAGCCCTTACGACAAGGATGCCCTACCTTTTAAGGTACACATATATACGTATAGACGACCTGTGCACATACGAAATTACTTATTGCTTTAATTCTTTAGGCTTATATCGTTACCCCCTTGCTTTTTCTTATCGTAGAAAGGTGATATAATTGACGTACTACAAATGAACACTAGTGGTCTGTGGAAAGGCATGGTGCACAATCGTTTTGGCCACTTTAAATTCATAAATGTTGAGATTATAAACGAGCGGTTTAATCGCCGTGGAAAGTGGGGACAAAAGTATAGGCAGAAGCCGGGCTCCGTGCCTGAGCTCCTACAGCGACTAAATCTCAAGGTAAGTTTCTAAATTTATTCAAATTACCCAATCTATTTTATTACTATTGGTATTGGTGCTGTCTCTCTTCGTCCTCGTCCTCGTCCTCGTCGTCGATATTGTTGTTATTGAACCGCCAAATCAAGTGCGGTTTTATGTTTACGTGCAAAACAATAACAATCAAAGCTCTTATAGCTGCAACAATTCATTGCGATCGTTTTGTTCTGCATAGGAATACATATCGGTCTTTTTACTCAATGGATATGAAGATCTGGAATTATTTCGGGAATTGGAACCAGCTGATCTTGATTATCTGCGTATCCAACAACCTGAACATCGAGCTAAGATTCTCACGGCAGTGCAATTACTTCACGACTTGCAGTGTAAGTTATAAATCACAAGTATAACAATGCTTGCACAACGGACTTAAAATACCTTGTTTTAATATATACGTATTTGATTTCATAACTTTCTTGTAATTTATAGCAGGTAGTGAAGGAGAGGAATTAGCGGAGTCCAGTTCTGACGACGTGTCTAGCATTGATTTTAGCGTATCGAGACTAGGAATCGGTAGAAAGCAATATCAACGATCTGAAAATAATCTTAATTCTGAGCCGACTGATAATAAATCAACGGAATTTCAAGCCAACGTTCCACTTCATCTTCCAACACCGAGCACTTCCAGCTGCATTAGTGCTCCTTTAGATCAATAGTTTTCTGTTCTATTTCATATATAATAACTAATCTCACCGTCCTATCTCCTTGCTAGTTACTAGCTGCTCTTGTGATAATTATAACTTTAATAGCACAAAACGTTACGACTGAAACATATAAATATCATCGTAAAAAAAAAAAAAAATATATATATCGATATATTGGTGATTGACATACTCATCAATTTTAACTCTTCCAATACTGCAACTTAAGTGTTACAACATTTGAAATGAATTTATAAAGACTGCACTTTACAAAAGCTAATATAAAAATGGCGTTTATTTTTACTTTTATATGATACTCGTAAGAGCCGTTTTCAAATACTTAAACGTTTTGTGCTGTTATAAAAATGAACAAAGGAAGATTAAGACAATCTCCGCCCTCGGGTGCGTATAACCCGAGTATGCCATAATCGCCGGTGTATTAAATTGAGAATTAAAAAGTTCTTGATTCAAGTATCGTTATATTTTGTATATACTACTTTTATTGCATTCTTCTATTCTTATAATTTTACAACATACCTTGTATTAAAGCTACCTTTGCCAAATTTCCAACTAGATTATAAGACTTAACGATGTATGTAACGATACTGTAATACATTAAACGGGATCTTTTGTACATCTTTGTACAGTGTAATATTTAAAATTAGTATTAATATATAATTACTGTTTTCGTTTTTATTATTGTCGTTAAAAATAATCATCATTTATCTATTTATTTATTATTATTATTATTATTATTATTATTATTATTGTTTATTAAAATTAAGCACTTTTTTTTATTGTCAATGAAGTTCTTGTTGTCATCGTTGTAACCGTCGTCGTCACAGTACTTATTATCTTTATTTTAATTATAAAATCGAATATTATTGTAAATATAAATCGTGCTTTTGACATATTCTATAAATAGTTCAATTTATTAGATGTGAAGGTAATGATGGTTTACAAACAAGTAGCATTCGAATGAGTCATTGTATATGGATTTAAATGGTATCTCAATTATCATGAAAATCCTGATCTTCGATATGTAACGAATATTGTTTTTAATAATGTCATTAATAATATAATAGCTTAATAGCGACATTTAGTTTTAAATATTAGAAATTTATAGTCAACAAATATCATTGTTCGAGGGAGCAATTTGCCTTTGATTGTAAATTAAAACTGGCATATAAGGAAATCATTATATATCTCATTATTGCCTTTAATGGTGTCATTAATAGCGATAAATTAAAATAAAATGTTGATTCTTTTATGTTCGCGCGTACTTCTAAACGAATACTAATTGTAGGAAACGAATACATAAATGTTAAAAGTATCTTTAAAATCGCTTTAATGATACTGTAAATTGAACCAGAGATTCGTCTTCTTGAAGTCGACAAAAATCATTTAAAGCAATAAACAGTATTGTCATTTGATGGAGAAAACGTTTGAATAAGAACATATGTATGAAAACAAAATCAAATTTAAATAATTTTGAATATACGCTTTTTAACAATCAAACAATCCTTAATGTTAATATTTTATTTTGATTATGACTAAAGTACATTTAAATAATTGTAAACAAATAACTAATAATGAATCATGTTTTGTATTGAATGTTTTAAAAGGTTTTTATTCAATATTTATACAGCGTCGATCGCAAGAAATCACTAAATAGTATCCGATCCATCAAAATACAAACAAAAATATGTGTAGGCAGAGTAAAAATGTTAATTAGTCACAAGTTTATCATGAAATATGTATAAATATAATAGACAAAATAGTGATTTATTATTATAACAAAATAAAGTTTGAAAAATCTAAGATATGTGAAAATTATGATGATACAAAGAATAATTATGCATTTTTTTTTAATTTTATTATTTATTAATTAAATTAATGACAATTAGATTAGATCAAATGAAATGAAAGTGATTGTACATTAAATAAGAGATCTAATTATACAAACGATTAAGTTGGCGATCAACAATATTTAATTCATCGATGATCTAGTCTATTGCGATAAATAAAAAAGAACAGTTCAGAAATTCTGTATATAAGGTCCAAGTTTTTATCTAGGCTGATTTTTATATTTATTAATTGTGAGATTAAAAGACTACTGCCAGTTATGCATAATTACGAATCTTATTTTTTTGATGTATGACTTTAATAGAAAAGCGAATTGTTAATTTATTAATTGTGAATAATAATAAACGGTAAAAGAATGAAGTTTAACAGTGTTACCAAATTATTTAAATATAATAATCTTATATCTAAGAGGTATTAAAAATTTTTATTTAATAATTCAATAACATTTATGGCCTGGTTATTACTTATTATTATAGATTTGGTACTTATTATTATAGAATTGCTATAAGTAAGCTCCACGTATGAATTAAATGCTTCTTTAGGAATTTTAAGGAAGAAAACCGTCAAGGAAATATTCAAGTACTTAATAAGTATCCCATGTTGTTAGCGCTTCATAGTAATATTATCGTGAATTATTAAGTTCTCGTTTATTATTCCAATCACTTGTGGAATCTTTTGTAAGAAATAAGGATTAATTTGCCATTAAAAAAGAAAGAAAGAAAGATAAGCACATTGATTCGTTTAAAAATCTCCTAAGGATTCATTGCACGGAAAATGTAAATTTCGCACATCTTTACATCTATGTTTCGTTAAAAACTTTAACCCTGCATATTTTTTATTCTGCAGCATTGAATTCGTATTATTGCATCCCCGTTTACACGTTACGTTTGCATAGTAAATTGCAAAGAAAAAGGCGAATTCAAATAATTGCAAATAATTATACGAAGAATAATTTATAATTCTTATGAAGAAATTCTATATAGCTGTTTTTGAGTCATTGCTACCTATCGGATTATTATGATCTAACAGCACACGTACTTTTCTTATCTAACATTTTTCGTAAACACTTGACTTTGTCGAATCTTATGTAGTAAATTAACGAAGATTTTGGACACGCGGTAGCATTTAATTAAATAAATCGTGATTGCAAACCATTTCGTACTAAAATAACTTTTATTTAATACTTTTATTCGTTTCTTGAATATACGCACGCGCGTACACACACACTCTCAAATAGAAAAGAGAATGAATTACGCATAAATAATATTGTTAAGAAATCAAATTTTATTTATCTACTTATACGTCATTTGTATCATTTGATGTACATTATTAAGTATTATATAAATATATATTAAAAAATTTTATAATTATAATTAAAAATTTCGTAATTTTTTTACGTTTTTCCAAGTTCTGCAGAGAGTACGGAACCATAATTTGGAGATTGACGTCTTAATGTTGTACATTCAAACTGAAATATAAAAATTAATTTTATGTTTCAAAAGGTAAATAAAATGATATTAATTACGATGAAAGAATTATCAAGAAATTTTTATAATTTATTAAATAACTTAAATAAATGTTGTTCACGTTATACATTATTTTATAATATTTAGCATTAGAGTAAATTTGTACTGTTTATTACAAAATTAGCAAACTAATAATTTTACTTTGTTTTTTTTTTGTTTTTAGAAAATTTAGGCAAGACAATTGTGCCTTTAAATTTTTCTATATTCTATTGAATACATGTATTATTAGTATGCAATTAAATAAATACTTATTAAAAATGGATGCACAATACAACAATCTTTCTTGAATTAATATTCCATAAGGTGTATCATGTTTGACGATAATCAAAACGAATAGAAATAAAATTTTGTTTTTAATAAAAATACGGACGAATCTTTGAAATATTTAGCAATTGAAATATCGAATAATTTATTTCTATTTGTTCTTATCTTAAATGAACTATGGTATAATATAATTGTTATCTACAAAAATTGTACAACATTCAATCAATTTATTATAAACGATTCTTCCGTACTATTTATGATAATTATTTATAAAGTATTTGTTTATGTATCTATGTAAGAACGGCATAACAAATTCAAATTTTAAAGCCAAAAAATAAATAAAACGTCACGCTAAATAGCAGAAAACTATCATTGTGAGTATAGTATTTCCACTAAATGGGGAATTGTGCACATTTAAAAATCAATATATACAGTATTTATGTAGCCAGATACAAAGGAAAAACAACTGTTATCAAATTATACATTAAAAAAATTTTGAAACAAATAAAGAAATTCGAATTAGTTTACAAAATTGTACATTAATATGTATGAACATTTTACAACAGAACAACATAATCAAACATGACTTAATTACACCATTTTCGTACAAACACACGCATACGGACACGCTTACGCACACATGATGTATAGAATACCCATACATGAATGCAGTGATAAGGAAAATTTAATCTTATAAATATTGGATATTTAACGCATCTAATACTTAATTTGAAATACTTGATCGGTGCATATATTAATATGGTAAACAATACTTTCGCTGAGTATTGGAATCATAGCTTAATTAAGCTAAAAGATTCTTATAAAATGATAATTAAAGATGATAAAAAATTTTAAAATACGTGAAACGTTTTTTTCAATCAATTGAAATAAAATAATTTAAAATTACGTATAAATTTTATAAATAGCCTTTCAATTGTACAAAGAAACATCTGAAATACGGATTCTTTTTTACATAAAATTGTAAACTAATTGAAATAATGTAGAATATGAAATCAGATATAAATTAAAATGTCGCTTTACATTTTATACTATGTACTATTTTGCATAAAAAATTGGTTTCAGTGTGCATTAGAAGTTTTTTTTTTATAATTGTCACGAATTATTCTATTGAAATATATTTTATATGTTTATTTAAAATAAAGAATTCTAATACATATCTATCAGAATATCATTTTCAGTTAAAATACAAGTATAAATTACAAATAATATTATTTTTTAACTAAATAAATCTTAGGCGTAATAAATATTATATTATACAAAATCTTTAAAATTTTAATGAATACTTAATTAATGTCAGATATATAAATCACATTTCAGGATAAAAAATATTTATAATTGGTACATACAGAACTTTGTATATTAATTAATTTTTATAGAAATAATAAATGCTTGTTAGAAAAAATTAACTGTTTCTTCATATTTACTTTGAAAATTATTTTATTACAATAAAATCTGAGTAATACCAGCCAACGATTGTATTTTAATTTACAAGCGGTGAAAAACTATTGTAGAAATATTTTACGTTTGTATTAATACAAATATAAAATTTCCATTACAAGGAATAGTGACTGTTTTAAAATAAAAGTGATTCACATAATTTTTTAAAAAGACCTAACTCTCCAATTTGAGTATTACGCAGAATTCACTAAATAATTTTTCAAAGTATTACATTTTTTAAAGAATTAATACTCTGGATACAAATTTGCAAGTCAATAATGCGCCTACAGTTAAAATTAAGGCCTAGTTTTTCCATAGGCTTTCATTTATTATATACTGTTTCTGAAATAAAACGCCAACCATTTTCTAAATAAAACTCGAGATTTTCGAGATTTTCAATTATCAAATGATTGAAGCAAGAAAGCATACGCAAAAGCGTACAAAAATATGTAGTTAGTTAGGTCATACAATAAATAAGCTTTCCTCGTGATGGTACGTATACACACAAATTGATTCGATGAACCCCTTTTGTTATTAAAGTTAATGAGAAGATGGAGCTCAGTTGGGAATACAGCAGGAAGTTTCGGTTAAATGCGTGCACGCTTAAGAGCCCTCGACTGGTAACAAGCAGAGAGCGAGCTCATTAGGTCAGCAGATCCGATTGTCCGTGCCATTATTCACCTGCATGTGATGCGAAGGGGCCGCCGCGCCTTCGTATTCAGTCGTCTTTTCCTCCAATTGATTTTGTTGCTTATGCTTCAGCTTGTACAAGCAGCCACTGGACGTTCGTTGTTCTTTGAATAAATCGGCTATGCCAAAAATCTAAATAAAAGCATATGTAGCAATCATTTAATACAATTACGTGCATTGGAGGATGTATCTTTTTTATACGTAATAATAACAAGATTCCTTAATTCAATCAAAAAAAAAAAAAAAAAAAAACGAAATAAATGAATTATCAAGAAAGAGTGTTAGTTCCACCAAATAATTTTATACATATTATTCCGATCTGCAATATAAATGACATTAGACTTACTTTAACTATTTTAGGAAAAAATATTTGTTTAAGAATCTTGTGACTTTAGCTCGTTTAGATGGTAATTTTAATATAAAACTGATAAAAAAAATCAATATTTAAAAAAGATTACTAGACACGATAACGGTTCGACAATCGGTATTAATGTACATGCTCACAAACAATAAACAGTATTAAAAAATTTTAATTTTTACCGTGATCAAGGCAACGACGGTCCCGATGCTGGAACCGGCCAGTACATCACTCCAATGATGCTTATAATTTGAGATTCGACTCATCGCCGTGAACCACGCCATCATTATGCAAATAAATTGCAAAAAATGTCTAAGTAATTTACTACCCTTCCAGGTCAGCCTAAGTTGCAAGTAGAGCTATAAATAAAAATATGCAATATGAATTTGCAAGTTTTTTTAATATCATATGTTTTTTTTTTAACGAATAAAGTTTTCATTTCAGGAATTAAAATTTAATGCTTTGAAATTATATAAATAATGCGTAATTTTACGTCGATATTGCAAATCTTTCGATATAACCTGCTTTTAATCGTTATTCTTTTAACGTTTATTTGTAATTGAAAAATATTCGTAAGCATATACATATTTTTATGATTTAATACCATTTTTGTTACATGTTTATTATGTTTTCCGAAATTTTATTTGGACTTGGACGGTCAATTGATTGAAACCGTAAGACGAAATCCAAAGTTTATTTTCAAGGTAAATAAAATTTAAGACATTTTCAGATAAATGTTAGCAAACAGTACAAAGAAATTTTACCGCTAAGTAGATCATTGTATAGGCCGAAAAGGACGAATGCCCTGAAGGAAACGACAATCTGTAATAAAGTACAATATTTATAAATATTTTTGTAAAGCTGAAAATTTAAAAATAATAAAAATTTAAAAATTTTATAGTAGATTTTTCGCAATACTAATGTTATTAAGTACAATTGGCACGATCGAATTTGAAAGAATTGAAGGGATTTTAAAATATTTAAAAACAACAACAACAACGACGACGACGACGACGACAACGACAACAACTGTTTTTCGATCTTTATAGATTTATAGAAAATTAAATCGCATTAATCTCTGTAGAAAACATCAGTTTATAAACTAAATTAGTCAATAGGTGCTTTCGTTTATCAATACAGAAAATGAACTTTTTCATCGAAATGCTGAATGCTTTTTATAGTTTTTGAGTAGTATCTGAAGTGCCGTGTATACAAGTATTATATATATATATATATATACCACGGTACTTCAGAAGCATCTAGATACATATATATATACATATATATAATTACAAATTCTCTATAGTACAGTAGTATCTTTCCAACATGAAAGATTACTCTTTGCTACTTAAACGTTTACGTAGACATTATAGATTGTTATTAATAGAGTTTACGGGTTATATGATCGTGCATTCACACCGATTGTTATAAATAATTGTACTAAGATTATAGCTGTTGTCAGTATTAATCACTTATTTGTATTTGATTTGATATCGATTAAAATAAACGTGTAGTATATGATTATTGATGCAATGGCATTAAGGCAAGGATAAGTCAAGAGTAAGTAAATTTCTAACACGTATTGAAATAAAATTCTTATATTATGTTTTTATTTTAATGGCAATAATGATAGTTTACCACAATTAAAAGATCAACAGAGTTAGGTCGACGATTAATTATTTTATTGCAAAGCCACAGTATAGAGTACAGTTTTTACCTTAGTTCTTTTAAGAGCTTGTCCGATACACCAGTCGCTGTGCAAGTAAAGTTCTCAAAATATCGATGCTGGTTCTCTGGTTGAGAACAATCGATACTTGGTTTGCAGAGCGTCATAAAGTGCGGTCGCAGCCGACCAACCGTATACTTGGCTATATCCGTTGTAAGGACATTGATTCCAGCTCCGAAACCAAATACGCCTATCTGCAATTGTTATAAGCATGAATAATAATACTCTTTCTATAATATAAAAAACTTTCTTTCTTTCTTTCTTTCTTTCTTTTTCTTTTTCTTTTTTTTGTTAAATGACACTTATTTTTTAAAATATTTTTATAACAAAATTAAAAAGTTATACGTATTAATGGCAATTGATTTTCCCTTTAGTATTTATTCGCGATAAAATTTTAATTAAAATATTTAAATTATAATTCCATTGAGTAATTCACTTATTTTTATCATAAAAAAATGATATAATAATTGAAAGACATTTCAATAAATTCCTCGGCGGCTTTTTAAAAGTTTTTTTTTTTTAAAGTACTTTCATTATTCTATTTATTTACAATTATGTATAAAAAATTAAATACAATAACGTTAAGATAAATGAATTATGAACGTTACAATTTGTGTATATTTTTCTTTTAAAAACTTGCGGTGTCTAGAAAAAGGGGTCGCGTGGGGCGGACGGGGGGGAGTTAATTTCTTAGGAATTGACTGGATTTTCCTCACCTTAGAATAGGCATTATACATCCAAGGTGGTATAGTGTGACCAAAGAGTATAAGAGGCGTCATATCAGGTAAATTCTTCGCATGGTTGTATTCAAATATGAGTATCTAAACACATACAAAAATGATATTTGCGCGTTTATCTACAAAATTATCACCTTCAGTACTTACATGCAGGCTTGTTTGTATTAATAACAGTTTTCGCAACGTTTGAAAAACTCAAATGTTTAAATACAAATTTTAGCAAAGACAATTCAGTTATTGACAATTCAAATTTTCGATTAATTAACTTAATTTGCCTATAATATTCTAAATTAAGTGCTTTGTGAGCCTGATTTTTTTTTAAATTGAAATAATTTTTTTGCCTTCAACTCTAAAATTGACAATTGTATTAAAAAAAAGTATAAATACATTAATTATTGATTGATGCAAAATATAATTACAATTTATGAATATGCATGATTTATTTATCTATAAATATGACGATTCTGTGGTATAACTTTAATTTTCAGTATCAAAATCTAGTTAAAAAATAAATTCAGTTTAAGACCGAAATAAATTTATCTTCGCCGAACAAGTTTTTAATAAAAAATAATTTATGTTCTAGAAATAATTATAAAAGTATTGCTTAGTTCATAATATTATACGTATTATTATACAAATATTCTAATTACTTTTATCAAGAAGTTTTATAATTAATATTTATTAATATTTATATTAATAATATATATATATATATATATTAATTAATATTTATTTAATGTTATTTAAATTTCAGTAGAATTCAACAATTATAAAAGAATCAATGGTTTCGTTAAAAATTTTTTGTAAATCCTATTTGAACTAACCGGAGCTAAAAAATTTCTTTTAAAGATTATGATTTCTACAATGAAAACGAATGATACTAAATAATTAATTACTTGTAACATTTATACGGTAACGAAATTTAATATAAGTTAATGCTTTAACAAACACTAGTTATGTATGCAATTGTAGAAAATATTTTTATTTGTCATTAGATCAACCTCTTATTGAATGCTTAATATAATAAGAATTAAAATTAAAAATTTTATTCTACAATTTTTCTAGGCTCGGATTTTACAAATACAATACATAGTTTATATAATACTGTATAAAAGTATAGAGTACAATATAATGTAGACAATTCTACTCTTCCTTATCGGAAAGATCTCTCGTTACATGAAATATCCAATGTATATAATTAAAATAAAGGCGTGTGAACCCGCGTGTTTTTTAAAACAATATCTAGGTAAAATACGCAATTAGCCAAAAAGAGATTTGTAATAAAAAGTGTGACTCACCGTACAGATTGGAAGAAAAATACCGGTGACGTAGAGCATTGGACTCGTGACGGTAGATTTGTGGAAGGGATGGTTGAGGGACTCATCGTTACAAAAGAAGCCACGTTCGTACGGTTTACCGAAAAGGTATAACATAAGAACCGTCAGGCCCACTGTAATCAGATCTTTCGGTAACTATCGAGGTTTTCCAATTCTATTTTATCAATTTTTAAAACGTAAATTACAATATCAATAGTTTAAATCTGTTTAACTCCGTAGAACAGGTATGTTTACCGGTTTGTCTCTTTAAGAGGAAAAGAAATTCTCCTTAGGTGTTTGAGGGATACGCATTGAGCGGCTCACAAGAACCACATAATTCAAGTGCAGGTATAATTTTAAAATAAAAATAATGTTTTTAATGTAACATATATATATATATTGTACAATAGCGATAATACATAGCGATAATAATAATTTTTATTAATAACAAAAATCACTGTATCTCAAATTTAATGCGTCAATCATTTTCTGAAAAAATTGTCACTTTTATGAGAGCATATTTGAACAAACAGGTACATCGTTTAATAATTTTAAAAAATAATATAAAGATACGAGTAAAAAAATATTAATACGCAAAATTAGCAATCAGAGATAATTCATTAATTTCCTCATTACTAAATTTCATTAAATTAAATTTGCAAACGCGTTATTATAATTAATTTATTGATAGATATTAACAAGGTATAAATTATATTTGGATTTGCATTATATATACAAATTATTCCCTACAATAGTTCATATAATCTGCAGCCATTCAATAATTAATTTATAAATTTGCTTTAATTTCTATTTTTATTTTAATGAGCAATTCATTTTGAAATAAACTTACTCGTTGAATTACTGTCATTTATATTAAAAACTTCTCATTTCGCAATACGTATTAACATATTTTTTTAGATATATTATTTTCCTAAACTGATATAATTTTACACATAAAAATGTATAATAAAGAAATTATTAAACCATGCGAAAATAATTTCAAAATAAAACTTGTATTTTATAAAAATGAAGTAACAGGAAATGTGAAGTATTGATAAATATTTCCAATCGATTGAAATATAGTTTTATTTATTCAGAATAAAAGAAACAAATATTTCTTCCTTATTGAGCAAAAATTATTATTCATAAATATTCAATATTCATTTTTTCATTTGTCAATAAAAAATATTAAAAATACTATTTTATAAACATTGATACAAAATATTTTTTATCAATAATTTTATTTAAATATAATAAATTTAAGAATATACGCTATCTGTATTTATATGATTTTTTTATACTTTTTAAGTTAATTTATGTAATAATTTTTGTAATAATTGTAAGTTAATAATCAATGATACGTAAAAAAAGCTCAAATAGAAGTAAGAGACACTCAGTAAAATAACTATAAACAAAAAAATTTAATTTTTGCGAAAGCATGAATAACTTCCTTTTGTTTAATAAAAGATGCATTGATAATCTATAAATAATCTTTAAGTCCACCACATAAATGATTAATGTTAATTAGTGTAATAGAGTAAATGAAACTGAAACATGAATTTTATTACCAAATAATAATAAAATCAAATTTTTCATCAGATGACGCGTATGTATTTGCTCCCGTACTACGCTTCCTCCCTCCCTCACATTTTAACGCCAGCTCTCCCTCTTACTCTCTCTCTCTCTCTCTCTCTCTCTCGCGTGCACTCTCTCTCCCTCTCTACATATATATATATATATATATTTCTTTCATACATACATAAATAAACGTACGCGAAGAGCATTCGATATATATTATATATTTAAACTAGCTTTCTATATAAATATTGTAACAGTATGGTTGCCTTGGCACGATTCGCAATAATAAAGTAATACGTGTTTTATTTAAAAAGTAATTTAAAAGATTCTACAATTCTACCTTATAAATTTACCTTTCTCATTACAATTTTTACTGCTAATTTTTTTTATATTAAAAGACATGAAATAGTTGAAAATTTTCATTATTATCAATGTCACGTATTATATAATTATATTATAATAATAATGAAAATATTAAGGGTTTTGAAATAAGCTTTTATATTACAATTATGCACTAATTTAATAAAAACACATTAATATTTCACAATATTAAAATGCTTAAATCAGATATTAAAAAGCTTTTATTAACAAATAGCTGCATGTTATTTGTTTATCAAAAAATATTGAATAATAAAGCATAATATGATTGAGGATACTTTTTATCAAACTTAAACTTATTGAAATATCTTTGTATCTACATATCTGTACATATTTGTGTAAGAATTATCAAAATATCACATTGAAAGTGATATGAAGACAATTGTTAATAGATAAAATTCCGCAATAGAAAAATTCATAACTTTTACTACCGTTTTTTTTAATTTTAACAAATTAAATAATACGATCGCCATTTAATCATTTAATTAGATAAAAGATTGATATCCAGAAAATAATAATGAATCGGGATCTTATCATTAGAAAAATATTTATCGAATTGCTTGAAAGTATTAATAATTGTCAAAAAAAAAAAAAAAAAAAAAAAAAAAAAAAAAAAAAAAAAAAAAAAAAAAAAAAAAAAAACTATAAACTATAAATTTGTTATTTAAAATGCTAGAATGCGATAATAAGAAAAATACACTGACAATGGACTAGTTGAATATTTATGTAAAGCGTATCGGCCGAGCTATTTTACACCATAATTTTCTAAGTAAAAACTCGTATTTCGCGATATTTATTTTACGGCTTGGCCTGAATCTCGAATCTCCGCTATTGATATATCGATCTAATGCATGCCATTGTCGGGAAACAATGTTTCCCTTATATTTTATGTAAGTGTAGAAATGAATTTGCAAGGAAGCAAATAAATAGATGCAACTGTGCGTGTAGTCGGAATCCGACTGGGACTCGTTGATCCAAGTGCCCTTGTATAAAAGGACCCGTGTGTTGGTGCAAAAAGAAAAAAAAGTAAAAAGTAAAAAGGAAAAAGGAAAAAAAAAATCCGATTTTCCTGGTAGTGTGACTTACCGCTAACTAGGCATATAAAATCAATGAGCATCTTTTTGAAGATGATTTTGGAGGTCCTGTCCATGTTCTTCGGCTCGTTCATTAATTGCATAAAGATTCGGCTGCACTAGCGGTTCTCATTCGAAAGCCTGGCCAAAGGACTCGAAAGCCAACAGCAGCAGCAGCAACAACAACAACAACAACAGCAGCAGCAGTAGTAGCAGCAGCAGCAGCAGCAGCAGCAGCAGCAGCGGAGCTATATGACGCGGTTAATAACAAAACACACGAGAAGACACAAAGATAATGCCGTTAAAACAGTTGGGCGGCAGACTCTCGACTATAAGAAGTTCCGGAGTCTCCGAGTGGAGTAGGAGTGAGTAGCCGAGCGGCGACGGACGTCACCGAGCGCCGCCGACTCTCGATCCGAATGCGCTCCCCGACCGTCGTCGGCCAAACCTCGACGGTCTGCCAATAAAATGTCCGCCTCCCATTCCCATTCCGTTCGCCCCTTCTTCCTCTACTACTACTACTACTACTACTACTACTACTACTACTACTTCTTCTTCTTCTTCTACTTCTTTATTGCATATTCCGTCCAACATTGGCTGTCGGTGTCGGAACTCCCTACACTTTTCTTCCAACAACTTCCCTTCTTCTTCTTCTTCCTCCCACCCACTCCCCCCGCCCCCGGCTCCACGCCGGTCCACTCTCGCACTCCTAACGCATAACAAAGGCACGAAACTCACTAGGGGGGGGAGGAGACCCTTCATTTTTCATTTTTCATTTTATTATCTAAAGAACGTTGAGGTTATTATTCTCATTGTATACTCGTTACACAATATCGAGTCAATGTTTTGGATCGAGGCTCCCGTTCGCCTCACTTTAAATTTTCAAAACATCTACCTCGAGCAGTATCGTTTTAGAAAACGTTGCTATTCGAATCACCTGTTTGATATATACTTTATTAAAACAAAAAAAAAAAAAAAAAAAAAAAAAAAAGATAACAGAAGAAGCTATTCATTAGCCGTGCCGGTGTTACCGATCGAAAGTTTTAGTACGAACTGTGCCTCGCGCGATCAGCTCATCAGCTCATCAGCTCATCAGCTCATCAGCTCATCAGTAACTCACGGACTAAAGTCATTTCATTTCATGCTTCAGCATTAACTGATATTAATGCAAAAATTTATCAATTTACATCTAATGTACAAGAATACAAGAAAGAGATAAGAATAATCAATCCCTCGTTAATCTCTCTAATATTGTCTTATTGTATGCCTTTATCAATGATTTACAGTCTAAAATTTATAATTAATTGAACGTAGCGAGCAATTTCTATTTTGCAATTTACTAATTATACAAATTTTACGAGTCTATTCAATAGCTCCGATTATCGTCTTATTTATACCTTTTAATGATACAACTGAATTTCTGCTTTCCATTGTATTATATAAATTTACTATTTAATATCGAGTTTATAGTTGCTAATGCTTTGAAATAACTATACCCGACAAGGCATACTTTCTTCTTCTTTTTTTTTTTTTTTTTTTTTTTAAATAAATTATAAAAATCAGATTAACTATTTTTAATTCATTTTAATTTTCATTTGTTCATAGCTAATTAACGGTCGCTATAGATCATTTAAAAAATCCAATAAATTTAAAAAGACTTTTGGCATCGGTATATTTTATACGCATTTAACAAATTCCAACTCAACTCTTTCAAGTTCCTATTACACAAAAATGACATAAAATAAATTCCAGTCTTTTTTTTTATCTTTACGCAGTATTATTTTATCTCTTCCAAGTCCCATGAATAATGCCTTATTCATTGTTTGAGAAAACTATTTTAACAAAAGAATAGATTATTTCTTTTTATGTCAATTGAGGAAATTATATACATATATATATATTTTTTTTTTAAAGCGAATTTTAAATTCGCTATTTAATTAAAAACTGCGGTAAAAAAATAGATTCGACTAAATTATCAATATTAATTTACGGTTGTTTTAAAAATGATTTCACATCGATTGATTTCGATGTTCAAAATAATATAACGTCTAACTAAATCATTAATCTCGTTCAACGCAAACTTTTTTAATTTTTGTGGTTTAAATAAAAATTTATTTACTTTTGATCTTGAATGCATATTTATATTTAAAGAATCCATTAAATTTGAAGTATTACGTATTGTTTCTGAACATTTTAAACAAACAATTACTATTTTAATTTTTTTGCGTATTTGTCTAAGAATTTTAAACAATTCAATGTATTTAAAAAGAAGTTTAAAAAAACAATTGAATAAATAATAATAAAAGTAAAAATAAATAAATTGTTTTATTTTAATAAAAAAAAAAAAAAAAAAATCTAATGCATTTAAATAATCAGTTTAATAAGTATAAATTTTTCAAAATGAAAATAAAATTTATTTCTAATTCGCTTATCTTGATTTATCATATTCATTTTACGTTATTCCGTAAATTTATTTGTTAATTAATTTATTTGTATCAATGAAGTCCATGTTAAAATGTTTCCATAATTCTAAAAAGTTTATGAAATTTATAAACTATTGTACGTTCCTTTATGATACATTATAATATATTTTAATTAAAATTGATAATACACAAATACATTTATACAAGTTTTATATAATTTTTAAATATTATAATTAATTTTCAAACTTCTATGTACAAAGATACTTGATTACAATATTTATACGTTTACTTATCAGCTTGATATTTGCACTGGTGATGTACTTTAAAATATTAGTTTTTTAAATCAAATTAATTTAATATTTTCGCCATTATCTGACTAGGTTTTGGTTGTTATTAGAATGCTTTATTATCTGAGATATGAATAATTTTCTTTATTTTTGGAAACAGAATAGATTCTTCTTAAAAA
This sequence comes from Ceratosolen fusciceps, assembly GCA_018883505.1. NCBI lineage: Eukaryota > Metazoa > Arthropoda > Insecta > Hymenoptera > Agaonidae > Ceratosolen > Ceratosolen fusciceps. The sequence goes on from RCIC01000008.1 coordinate 3,915,519, forward strand.
TATGAGTTGTACTATGCTTAATTATTTAAAGTATTATATAGGTACAATTATCATTAAACTAAACATGTGTCGATTTTCAAGAAAATGTTATCTTTTTAGAAATATGCAACAAAATATAGGGTTTTTAAACGGCAATATTTGACATTTCAATTATATTTAAATTTACACTTATCACAGATATTTCTTTTATTTTACATGTGTATATATAGAATATACAGATATAATATAGGATTGAACAAATTAAAAATTGCTTTGTTACATTATTTAATATTCATTGAGGATAATTATTGTGATTTAAAAATATCACATCAATCAGTATATAAGATTAGCGATATATATCTATAAATTATACAATGTCACAAAATCATTGACTTTGCTACATAGCTTTTAACATACAAATTATTTAAAAAATAGTACTTTCAAATTATGTAAATGCTTATTTATATGATACATTTCGTAAGTAGTAAAACTTATTTCACTTAGGATTTGAAAATTGTAAAAAATTTAAGGTTTCGATTATTTGTAAAATACAATATTTATATGATTTAGAATTAAATTTTATATAATATTTTAAATTATTGATGATCTAAATCAGCACGGTGTAAGTACATTCGATACCTTATTCTCGATCAAAGTACAGAGAGAAAAAAAAAATAAAAATTGTTTTAAAAGTTATTGATTTATTAATTTGTTCTAAAAGATATGACAATGTAAATAAATAATTTGCATCCTAAGCAGCTTTAAAAGACCATTGTCTTATCAGATAACAGTGTTAAATCTAAATTAATTTCTTAATTTACCTAAAGAAATTAAAAATTAGACCTACATTCATTATCCAAGCTCTATAAAAGGCGTAAATAATCTTCAAATATTTAGCTTACAATTTTACTACACATAAAATTCTCAAAATCTCTACATATTCTTTATTTTAACACTGGTTGAAGCATAGTTAGTTCTGCATCATGTATGTGACTTAAGTTGGTTAGTATTCACGTGAAATGGATTTAATTATAATATATAAACATATGAAATAAAACGAAATAAAATTACATCTTTTAAGTCGACAAGTAAAATTAACAGTTTAACATTTTCAGCTTTACATTTTTTTATTAACATTTTTAGTCCTCTTTTTAAAAAGTTCAAGTTACCCCTATTAACGTATAACATAAATAATATACATCTATACTGATTCAATTTCAGATAGTCATCTACGATGTTCAGATGCATAAGCTGTAACAGAGTTATCAATACAACCAGCAGCTAAAACCACTCGATGAGGATGAAAATTAAGGCAGCTAACTGATCCGATTCTTGTGCTCATAAATCCTTCGTGAAATTTAATTGTATTCAAGTGGTTTCCTGACATATTGTACATGCTTATGCATTGATTAGTAGAACTGTTAAAAATAAATGGCCACATTTCAACACTATACTTAATTATTTAAAAATACATACATTTATTCAGTAAAACTTTTAATTTTACTATTTCTTAAATTATTAAAATATTAATGAAAATATTGAAGAGTAAACGTAAAATCACAATTCTTACCTAGCAAATATATCAGCTGTTTCGTGCATTACAAAATTTGTAATTCCTTGCGTTGTTTGTATCATGTTGACTGATGAATTCTTTCTAATGTCAAAAAACCTTATATCTCCAGATGTAGAACCAGTAATTAATGTCATTGAAGAATTTGTATACTTTCTAAAATATGCTCCAAGCACCCATGCATTGTGTTCTCTATAGGTCATAATTTTTGCCTCTGCGGATGGCAGTCTTCTATCAAAAAGTCGAACTGAGCCATCTCCACATCCAAGAACCATCATATTCCCTTCAAAATAATAAATTTAAATCTATACCTTATATTAATTCAGACGAGGGCGTGAATTCATTGATAAATATTTATAAATATTCCATATAAAAACGATTGTCTCTTTAATTTTCTTTCGTCGCTAACAAGGCGAATGAAATATAAATTATTAAAATTTTATTAAAATTCGCATACCATTGTTATCAGTATCCAAACTGGTAACACAGCAATCGGCTCCTGTAGGTATATCTTGGACTTTCAATTCCGTTTCAGCGTCCCAAAGCCGTACACTCTTTACGTCACCAGTCACAGCTAAAGTTAACGAACGTTGTTCCCAACTAGTTACAAGGCCAGCAGTACCTAGTGGAAATTCATTGGCATACATAGTTATTATTCTTTTAAAAAAATATTATTTTCATTTCGTTCTATTTACCTATTGAGCCTTTTACAACAGGCTGAAGGTCGGCAAGGGCATGCCACGCAGTCAAAAGAGTGGGTTCACGCCCGAACATGTTGTAGTAGTTTTTCCAAACCCTAATAGAGCCATCATCTGATCCGACCATCAATAAGGTAACGTCGTGGGAGTTTATAAATTCCAGGGCAGTTACACGGCATGGCCTATTACCTCTACTGCTGTGATACGTAAGTTTTGTTCCATTGTGCCAGTCCCAAATACTATCAATGATTCATTATATTGAAATAATTACAAAATTTAAAAAGAATTTCAATAAATACGTATACCGTTAAACACCCGACAAATTAATGAATTGAAACAAAAATAAAAAAAACTTCTGCCAATTATAAAAAGCAACCAATTTACCCAAAGTAATCTTTACACGCCACAGCCAAGTGAGAATCAAATGGATGAAAAAGTAAAACGTCCGGTGATTGTGGGCAACGCGTATGAAATACTTGAGTTTCTATTCGCCCATTTATCGCCTTCATTTGTTCATCTTTGACTTCTTTTCTTTGTCGTTTATTTCGTAAGTATCTATAAATATATAAAAAAAATTTTTAAGATAGAGGAAGGCTCTAAACTAGTTAAAACTCATAATAATAAACAATGATAAAATAAATAATATAATATTTTACCGCCAATCACGTTCATGATACGCGCGGCTTTCAACGTCATTAGTGGATTCGGCTTCTGCATCAAAACTTACAGGCTGAGCGAACTGAGCACAACTCCACTCGACAAATTGAGAAGTTATTAAAGGACTTCTAACTCCTATAGACTCGTCCGATTCTTCCGATATCTGGTCATAACGTTCATAATTTGTCTCACCACTTATCTTAACATCAATTTATTAAAGTAAAAAAATCAATTATTTTTGCATACCGTGTTTGGTACAGGCTTTCTCACTCTACTTGAATGCACTGGCAATCTAGCAGATCTCAAAAGATCAGATGCTAAATTTGCTGTAGGTGGGGACTCTTCTTTATTGCTATTAAGTAATTTTAATAAATAATAGTCTTATTATTAATTTTACGCTATTATAATAAATTAAGTTGCAACGTTATTTACCCTAAAAAATTATTTCTATTAGATGGGGATGGAGGTAACGATAATGACGATGACATTTTAGTGTCATTAACTTCTTTTGGTGCTGAGAATTCCTTTATCTATAAACGAACAATAAAAACATTATATACTTTAAATTAATATCTGTAATACTTTTTATGATGTATTATTGAAAGCAAGTCTATATTTTACTTGATTTTTAATATGATTTGTAACGTTTTGCGACATTATTGCAACACCAGGATGTGGATCGTTATCAAGACCACCTAATCCGTGCCATAACTTCATATATACACTTCCATATGAAAGACTAGGCAAGTTTCCTAGAGAACTATGTCCTATAAAAATAAACAAATGTTGAATTATACATTAATGTTTGATAAATACAAGTAATTAGCCAAATATACTTTAAAGCCAAGATTATTTGAAGAATATTTGTAGTGACAAAAAATTGTGCTTGAACTAAGACTACTTAATAACATGCGTACAATTTATGACTTAGCAAAATTACCCAGCATTTCGCAAGGTTTCCTTACAAACTCCCAATTATTTCCTAGTATGCAAGGTAAAATAAGAAAAGATAGTTACTTAAACAATTCTATATCTTTCAATAAAATAAAATATTCATTTAATTGTTCTACCTAAACTGCTAATTGACGAGACAGAAGACACCCTTTTAATTTTATCTGAGCCGATGCCGTCCGTTGCATCAACGGAATAAGTACTGTTTGAAGATAGCATTTTTAATCTATCTTTAGAACTTATTCTTCTCATTCCACTGAAAGAGGAAAGCGTCTCAACTACTAGATCTTTCCTACTGTTTTCTTCGGCGATAGCCAAAGTAAGGAATGAATTTTCGAAATGCAATACCATCCATTGGAGAGCAACGACTAATTCCTAAAATAAAAGTTTCCTTCCAGTAATTATAAATTTGAAATAATTTTCACTTTGTGATAAATCATATTTACTTTTCTGACTAGAGGAGACATATCATGTGTTACAGTATTAATTAACATCATAGCAATCGTTTGATCTATATTATTAGCATGTTCACTTCGTTTTGTTACACTATTTATAAATGTTCCTAATGCATATACACTTGCAGCACGAACCTAATACAAAAACAGTTATTTATATAAATGTAGAAATAATCGATAAGTTTTTTTTTTTTAACAAACCTCAGGCATAGAATCCTGCAAAAGAGTATAAAGTTTTTCGTGCGCAATATCTCTTACACCACACCACCTAGCTTTATCGTAATTTTGCCATAATCTTGCAAGGCACAAACATAGCCATTGTCTGAGTAATGGATTTGGATCGCCGAGTTGTTCTAAACAAATTGAAACTAAACTACCTTGTAAGGCAGCTTCCTGACCAGGTGGGTAATTATTTACTATACAAGCAAGTACAAAAGCCGCTAAAGTTCTGTATTCACTCTACAAGCAATAAATTCGAATTAAAAATTACTTTTTATATATAAAATTAAATCTTATTTAAATCTTATGTACCAGCATGGAAGTGTCTTGAAGAACGGATAAGAAATACTTGTGTCCATTATCTCGTACTAAATCAGCTTGGCAAGTCTAAAAATAAGAGCAAAATAAATACAATAGCGTTCGTTTAAGTATAAATATATTGAGAAAATGAAAATATTCATGTTTAAATATAAATTTTTTAGTATTTTAAAGCTTCATAAGGTTTTCGTAAGTTTAAAATTATTCAACACCGTTCGCGTATTAAAATAATGTATTTTAAGTATGGGCTATAGAAAAGGAACGTATAATATTAATTTTTCTATGAGAATATGAGGAAAATTATAGAACAAGATTTTTAACTTACATTATCAACAGCAAGTATTTTTGCCCATATGAAAACAAGAAGCGGTCTAAGCTCGCCAGCATTACTTTGCAACAATTTAAGTACGTAAGGAAATATTCCGACACTTAGAGCTAAATTAACTGCCCATGGCCCAAGATCAAGAAACCGTCCCAATAATTCCAATGCTCTCAACCTATGGACTTGACTTAACAATACTTGTAAGACTATCGGAAGTTGCTCAGGAGGATTACGAGTTCTAGAACCCAGTGTTAGCCACACTTGAAAAGCAGTAAGTTGCTCTTCGAAAAAAGGTGAGTGAACAAATCGATCTTCAGAATCTAAAATAGTTGGTAATTGTGCTAAACATAAATCCAAAGCTAAATCCCAAGCCTGCCACATTGGATGCTATAAAATTCAATATACACAATATATTTGGATATTCTATATTGCGTAAGCGTGTATAAATTCATATAAATAAATGCAATGCAAGGCTTACTTGATAGGTAGGTGGCAACTTTGGACAAGAAACGGGCGTACAATCGTAAGAGCGTAAAACTCTTTCTGCTAATAAAAAATTTCTGAAAAGACTAGCAACTAATAAATCTTGCCTAAATAGTCTTTGAAATAAATCTACAAAAAAAAAAAAAAAATTTATGTTACTGTAAATTCAAAAATATTAAAAAAAAAACAAACAAATTACCTCTTGGTAATGTATTCCATGCTATTGTATCAGTAATTGCAGTAAATATCCAATTAAGTTCACCTAACATTGTTCTTCTGTCAGTTAACTGACCAGGAATTCTAAAATTAAATTTAAATGCATTTGTAAATACTTCAATTTTATTAATACTACTTATTTCTATGTACATACTTATCAATGAGATCTAAGGAAACTTTTGGCACTAATTTAGATGTATTTTGCATTACAAACCTAAGAATAAATGTTCTTAATTAACATTTGTAAAGTAATATTTTATTAGCTTTAATCAAATTATTACTTGAACTTACCAGCGCAATGCAATTTTAATAGGAGTTGTAAGACACGATGTAAATATATCTGCTGGAAGATCTGGATTCATTGGTAATATTTGATTAGCAGTACAAGCTGCTAACTGAATACAATTTTTATATGAAGGCCCTGCTATAGAAATAGTATTTGCACTTCTATTTTGCTGTATTGTTTGCCTCTCAATCTATTAAAATTAAATTAATTTAATTCGATTAAAAAGTATAAAATATTAAATAAATTTACCTCATATTCTTTCTCATGTTGTTCTGCAAATTGTTGGAAAGAATCTACAATGATACCAGCATTCGAGCAGTCATACACATAAATACTGGGAGCTCCCATCCATGTTTGTAGATCGTATACTGACAGAGGAATGTACTGGGTATATGTCTATTTTATAATATAAAATTTTAATGAATTAAAAATCAGATACTTAATTTTAATGATAATTAGAGTCTACTTATTTAAAAATCATCTGTAAAAAATTGTGGCTACTAAAATCAAGTATAAAGTACATAAATTATTGGTTGTTGCCATTATTATTATATACAGTAATACTTCATTTAAAGCTGAAAATTTGTAATAGATATTATCTAAAATTAAGAATACTTGAAGAAATAATTGAAAGTTTAAAGAACCATTCAAATATTTTTTTAAAATTAATTATCATACTGAACAAATACTTACTTTATTGAACACCCAAATTTCCCCATTACTAGTTGGTTTTGGTACTCCATGCCCATTATAATGAAAAAGAACTCGTTCTTCCTTAGCATTTCTTCTCAAAGATGTACATAGTTTTTTTACATCCTCTACAGTAGGATCAAGACTTTGTTTATATCTAGCCCTAGGTTGCCATCTTTCGTATTGTTTTTGCAAATTGGAACCTATGGTTTCTAAAGCCTTTTGAGGACTCATAGACAAAGGATCTAAAACATTATATTGTAAATATTATGTATAAAAAAAAAAGGGGCTGCTTCAAGAAGAAGAAAAATAATTATTACCTATCCAGCACTCTAGTCTAGCACATGGTTGTGTTTTAATAATATCTGGAGGGTCGACACCTACATTCAGACAGAGAACTAAAGCAACGCTGACTGTTTTCATCTATCAACATAAATAATATTTAATATAATACAAATGATCAATAATAAGTGCTTATTATATTTTTGTTTAAGCCATTCTACATTTCTATATAATTCTACATAGACATTTTAACGTATAAATATTTTTTAGAACGCTTGAAACAGTTGATTTGAATAGAATGTTTTGTGAAATGAGCATTGAAACTAACCCTCTCTTTCATTCGCCAAGTTTGGGTGATGCAGTTAACACCTTCAATAGTGACCATGTGCCTCGACTTGTTAAATGCCAGTGGCAATTGCCAATCCTCATCATCCTCTAAATGCTTGGTAGGCTTTGTCGTTGCCACTGAAAATTCACTTTTGACTTGTTTTGGGCCGGGACAGGCGCACGATGACACAAGGAGTGACATGACCAACGTAATCAGCGTATATCCTCACTCGTCGAAATGTTTACCTTGCAGCTAATTCAGTGGATTGGTCAAAGAATTCCAATAAGTCTCTAATAGAGACTTATGCAGTTTTGTTTTCAAATCCACGTAATTGTTTATTAAAAATAGAGCACCGCGACCGTTAGCTGCTCACGCGGAGCACCTTATTATTATCCAACACTATCTTTCATCTCGTTTTGTTGACTTGTTGTATATTATTTGCGTAACACCGCGTGCTAAAAAGCCCAGAGCCAGAAGTAGTCTGCAGGTTTCGAATAATATACGCTCTAAGGGGTATGTATAAAACAATGTGTACAATATGAGTTGTGTTGAGCTGTGTATGCAGCCCAGCCGCGGTACAGAAGCTTTCAAGTACAAGTCATATACTTAATGCTCCTGAGTAATAAACTGCAGTCGCCCGAGTTCTTCGTAGGTTAACAACGCAAATTCAATTTTTAACTGCCGGTGAACGTTTCGACGAAGATAATGCATTTCGAACACTTTCACACTCCCGTCTCGTCTTTGTGTTTTTCTTCGCCCCTCTCCCATTTCTCAAATTCTTACATATTATTCTTATTTACCTATTTACCCTCGAGCTCTCGAGGCTGGAAATCAAAAATTGCGTGCAATGCACGCAAACAATGATTATTCGTACGAGCGTGCATTTTTTTTTGAAATGTGCTCAAACTTATTGTTGTCGGGCCACATGCAGATTTCATATTTTTATTTTAATTATAAAAGAATAAAAATTTAACAACAATTTCCTTCTGATTTATATTAGTAAGAAATTTTTCTATTTTATTCTAATTCTATTTTATGTACTGAAATTCCACTTAAACTTTATTCTTCATTTCTTCTTAATTTCTATGCATTCGTGGAAAATACTACGACTGAGTTGGTCGCACTACTTATTATGATATATTATCGATTTTAGATGTCTTTTAAAATCTATTTTATATTTCAAATGATCTTTATATTCTTTACAAAACAGAATATTATAACTACGCTACACTAATACAATAAATATTATTGTTAAATGTCTATTAAAAGTATGGAGATTATATTTGTCAAAAAATACTTCTCTATGGCAAAAATAATAAAATATTTTATGACCGAATGTCCTTGGAAATAAAAATATGAATAAATATAGACAGTCTGTAACAATGCCATGATTACCGTAACAAATGATCGGTCTTTTTGTTTTTAATACTGACCGCAGTGTCAATTCTGTTTGTTCGTCGATTTCTAAAAAATGTTTTTACATTAGTCTTATATATCATTTGAAATAATAAATATGAATAACTCATTACAACTATATTCTACATAAATGCCATTATCTTTTTTTTTTACGCTGACTCAGTCTAATTCAATACCAATTTCATTTTCATTTATCACATAATTTATTATCAACAATTTTAATATTAAAAATTTCATACTTAATCTCATATTAGGAACTAATAAATTATTAAATCAATACAAATCTATGTACTTTTCATTATTTATTTTTTATATTTTTATAGATATAGGTATTTTTATAGAATAATATATTTTTACATTACATTAAAACTGTATCATCTATTCAATATATAATTGTGATTTATAATAATACTGTTTTTTATTAGTCTGTATCTGTCTGTAGCGACGCAATTATGAAATAAGTCAATATTAATTTTTCCCTTTTGTAATAAACAACATTTTTTACTTCCATTTAAACAACGAAAGTATGGACTATTTTTATCGATTAAAAAATTTTTCGTTTATAAGATTTGATTTTCATTTAGCATTATTTTTATTTGTTATTTGAAGCTACATCACCCAACGCGATTTATTTCATAAACGAATGTTTTTATTACATGCGCTGTAGATCATTAGCTGTATTAGTTCTTCGGGTTAGTTTACATATAAATATAATAGTAATTTTGTAATTACGTATATGCATAAGCGACAAAGTGCTAAATTCTTTCTTTAACAAATAATTAATTTGTTTTAACGTTTAATCTTATAATTTCTTTTCAAATACATAACTCATTCTTTACTTTTGAAATTATAAATCCAACAGTAAAACGAATGCTTAAATACAAACTTAAAGAAGAAAACTAAAAATTGTAAATATATTAACTTGTACATCTTTATTTATTTCTTAATACTATAAATGAATAAAATAAAATTTTAAAAAATGAATGCGCATATGAAAATGAAAGAATTCTCAGATTATTTTAGGTTAAATTTAAAAATAAAGTATATACATATATATATATATATATATGTATGTATAAGAAGCTAAATCATGATTTAAAGAATAATTATTCTTTACAATCGTGAATAAAAATGATTAAATATTACTGGGTGTTTTTTTGATTCGTCTAATTTATCCATAAAAAGATTTTTCTAATATTTTACAAAATATGCGGCATATGAATACCTTTTATTTAATAAGTTTACTGATAATTTTATTAATTCTTATGGCTCAAATTAAACAAATTTATGAAAATAGTGATAAATATAAAAGATACCTTGGCTATAAACAGTTAGTAAGTAACGTAGTGACATTTTATGACGTCCGATTTTATATTGGACCCGTAAGTACTGCATATTGTAAAATACAGGTGTAAAAATCGATGTTTTGCAGAGAATGAAATTTTATCAGATATGATAGAAGCTGAAGAATCAGTGAATAAGTCTTCTACGTACATTCACAAATTAAACGAAGCTTTATTTAAACAACGTGAAAGAAATAAAAATATATCGAAATTAAATAGTAACTTTTCTTAATTAAGGTTAGTAAAAAAAATTAATAATTTATTCATTTTTATTATTAAAATATCTTTATATACAATGTACAAATTTTTTTATAAAATATAAAAATATAAATATATTTATAGTTAGATGAGTATTTATGTATGAATTAAACAATTATTAAGATTTTATTTGTTGAATAATTTCAAAAATTAAACAAAATTATCGAGATTCATGCAATGATAATTGTTATTATCTCCTTCATATGGTTCTAAGATACCATCTGGTGAACATAGCCATGGATCATTAGTTTTCTTTTGCCATTCTATGAGTCTTTTATGCAGCTCATTGAATATTCCCTGTTAAATAAAATTTAATGATTATTGAAAGATTATAAAAATTTTTTCAATTATAATTACCTCCATAGATTTTTTTGTAACAATATTACGTAGCTCTTCTGGATCATATTTTAAATTATACAATTCCCACTCTGGTCTATAGTAATAATTTTTCAAATTAGTTTTATACCATCTAAGTGACTGATTTGTGCGAGTTCTATTCAATAAATCCTGTATGAACATTATTTACAAATGAATGATTTCTTAGTTAAAATAATAATGAATAATTATAAAATATTATATTTGAATAAAAATATACTTGGAATGTAGGGGAAATATAAAAATCTTGATCGATTGGGAAAGGCATTTTATAATTCAAATTGTGTATAAGTTTGAAATGTTTAGTTCTTATAGCTCTCATTGGATAATACATTGTTACTTCATGGTGGATTTGACTTGCAAACACTGCAGTTAAATTATTTTCAATCGGTTCTAAAAATAAATCCTTTAGTTTAATACTCTATTCAAGAATTTTAAAATAAATTAAATATTTTACCATTTTCTAATAATGGTAACAATGACTTCCCAGTAAGTGTAGATAGGTACTTGTTAATTTTTTTGTCAGAAGTAATATTAAACCAGTCTATTAACGTTGGCGCTATATCTAAGAGTGAAGTCATACTATAGGTAGCTTTATTGTGTCTTTCCTTGTGAAACGGGGATGATATAATCATAGGCTCAGCCATACCTTTTAAAAAGAACATTTGTTACTATTATAAAACGAATAATTGAAAATTATTCTAATACTGTTCCTCAGTTAATTTACCTGGATCATAAAGATTGGTTCTTCCACTAGTATATGGAATCCCGTTATCAGATGTGTAAATGATTAACGTGTCATTTTTCACACCGGCATCTTCTAATTCCTTCAATATCAATCCAATACCTGTAAACAAATCGTATTTTATAAAAATATTTACAAACATTCAACTACATTAGGTCAATTGAGTTAATGATGATATTTGCGATACCTTGATCTAGTCGGGACATTGTCGTATATTGGGCTGCAATATCTCTTCTTGCGGCTTCAGTATCTTGTACATGATAAGGTAGTTTTACTTGTTCCCATTGGTAATATATGGGATGCCAATCGGGAATAGTTCCCATTCCAGGATTACCATTGCCAAATTTTTCACAAAAGCTCCCATATTTGGGATGAGTATGGCCACACCGATGCGGATCGTGTAAAGCGACGTACAAAAAGAATGGCCTGTAATTTCATTCAATACAACACATCTTAAACATTTATCTATCCTAATTATTAATAGAATTATATTTTATTAAATTCAAATAATGCGATACTAACTGACTTGTATTTTGTGAGAGGAATTCACGAACCAATAATTTAATTCGCGTGATATTTCGACCGACTTGTAGGATAGATTCGTTCTCTTCCGTGTAAGAAAAGTCGAAAGAAAATGCTTCGCTCGGACCAACATGTTTTTTACCAATAATGCCTGTCATGAAAGTCTATATATTAGTAAAATTTTTAAAGATGACATGTACATATATATAAATCAAGTATCAGACTTGTAGCTCTTTATTTGCAATATATAAATGTATCTAAGATCAATTTATAAATAGCGATCACTTGTGTTTTTCCTGATTGTACATTATTTTTGGATTTCGTTTGTAATATAATAGATTAACTGATATATTCAATATTTTGAAAGTAAAAAGCTCAAGCCATCTTAACGATATCAATATAAGGTTATAATAATAGTTGCATGTATCAATGAAGCAAACTTATAATGATAAATATATATTTTAACAGAATCCGTAAGAGTAATATCATAGATGCATCGAATTAAATATACTGCTAATAAAACTAAAAATTTTCATCGGTGCTTTGAAACTGAAATATCGGCATACAATTACAGCACTTAATCGAACGTTTAAAATATTTTCTAAGTTTTAAATTGCAAATATATTATAATATAATATAATATAATTAATTTTACGAATTTTCCATTCTAAAATCTGCAAAATGTAAACATTAATAATGTTAGTTATGATTTAGAATCGATTATCTTATGCAAACCATTACATTGCTTACTTAACGGCTTAATTTAGCAGTTATACTTAATACAATAAGTTTATTGTCTCTTAAAAAGAATGTAATTTTGTAAATACGGAAACCAATCTTAATAGATTAGAACGTACATAAAATGGTAATTATTCATAAATTAAACGCAATACTTCTGACATCATTTGCTTAAATCCATTTTATTAATTTGAATTTGATGGTCTACGGATCTTTAAAATATTACTATTAAAGTGTATTTATATATTTTTTTTTATAATAAGTGTTTAAATAAACTTTTTAGAATATTATGAAAAATCTGAAAACCTTAAATCTTCTTACCTGTACGGATATTTTTTTCTTTCAATATATTTGGTAAACTTCGGACATTATCGAAAGAGTTGAAGTGGTGAACTCCGTGATGAAGCCCGTACATACCATTTTGATGACTTGGCTGACCAGTTAATAGAGACGCTCGACTATGATATATTTTGTCGATTAATATATTTTAGAATTATTTTGTTAATGATATTATATTTTAATAGATAGTTGTAAATAAAATTTCAATTAGAGTTTACGATCGTGTTTAAATATTGCTTATACTGCGTTGCATATATTTACAAAAGAGGGAAAAAATAATAAATTATGAAAAAGTTTATTTATCTATTTTGTTAACGTAAAAAAATTATTTCCTCAACTTTATCTGCTACTATTAAATTAATAATAACTGAACTGGATCAATATTGATTACTTTTAATTCTAATAATAATTTTTTTTTTGTTTAATTTAATCCGTTCTCACCGGAATATTTCATTGCATGGAAATGTTTATGTATGAATAAATAGCCTGTAATAAAATTAACGTACATGGCTAATAAAATTAGTATTAGGAAAGATCTGCAGTGTTATTAGAAGGCAAATACTAGAAAATCCTGATGGTGGGAGACGAGAAACGGTTACTATGCTTATTATATTTATTCGAATACTATTAATTTACTCACCTTATAAAAAATAATATTAGAATAAATAAATAATATAAAACATTGAAATGATGATTTTTTTTTTTTTTTTTTTTAATAAATGTACCGAAATATAACTCAGTAATTTTAAAATGTGTATTAATATTATTTTTAATGAAATCAAAATTATTCAATATCAAATTAATAAAATTTTTTCTAGTTCGACCCCCCCTCCTAAATGTATGATTTAAAACATTTTAAACATATCGGAATAAATAGGACGATATAACTTACTATTTATACAGACACTAAATGGAATGATTTGTTCCTATAGAATACTTGTAATTATTTATTTAACCTAAAAATAAAATAAGATCAATATTTTTAAATTTTGCATTTAAAAAATAAAATCTTGCAGTGAATTTGAATTATATGTATTGATATAAATATAAAAACAAATTATTATTGAAAATATTTTACACGTTTAAATTTTACGATTACTGTATATGTATATATATGCATGTAGCTACGTACAACTACAATTTATAGCAGATTTAAATTAAAAAAAAAAAAAAAAAAAAAAAAAAAAAAAAAAAAAAAAAAATAATAAATAAATACGCGAATTTGAATGAAGAACCAATTGAAATTAACGTATCAATATTTTTCCTATGAATTATTATTGTTATTTATGGTGGATAAATATAAATTTGAAAAACTACGGCATCACATTATTTTACAGATTAGACATAATTTTCAAACGTATTTTACTTAATTATTCTTAAATAATATGCATTAGCGTTTACGTTTATTTGCGTTAAAGATGGAAACGTGGAATGAAATATTTAAGAAATATTTAAGAGTACTCTCATAAAGGTTCGCAGAATATTGGGGTTTTCTGTCCGAGTGCAACGTTACTACTCGCATAATTAATTAATTAATTAATTCTTTTAAATATAAAAATTGCGAAACGCCGTTGTTATATGCACGCGTGCGTGCACGTATATATGCCAGCATAAGTAGCTCGGATTTATTGTTAACCTGAGCCTTATGCAACATTCAACGGGTACTCGTCTATTTTATTAAAGTATCCTTAGATGTGAAACAAGAGGTCGCCAACACTTATACGGAGTACATATTGAAATAGAGATAGTTGTTTACCTTGGCGAGCAGCTACTAACGGATGTGTATGCATTATTGAATATCAAACCATTTTTTGCTAATGCGTCTAGGTTCGGGGTTTGGCAAACTTTGTTCAAGTATGACCTCATTTCGAAGCCCGCATCGTCCGCTAAAAGGGTTAAATCTTGTAAATTTGATGCATAAGGGGATCCGAGGATTATTCCGAGCCCAAAAAGTGATTTATAATATGAATTAATGCGGGTTAACGGCTCGCTAATGTGCCGTTAACGTTATCAAAGGGAATGTAACAAAAAAAAAAAATAAAAAAAAAATACGAACATAAACATAAACAAGCTACGAACCCAAAATTAAAATAGCATTCTTTGGACGTTTGACATGATTATCGGCCTTTACGTCCGTAAGAAGAGTTAAGAATACGAGGGGGGCCAGCAGTCGCTCGAGATAACGCATGTTCCGTTATCTATTCTATCGGTTGTATTTGCGAACTCGAGATGAGCAACGTTGCTATGGTTACGTCTCGCGTGTTAAGAACGTCGAGCGGCGGCGCAATGACGACGAGCCTTTTTTTTACGCTCGCGTTTCTAAAAACAATATGGAGCTCACGTTCCCCAATAACGATAATATGGCTGCACTGCTACTGCTGCTGCACTCTTCGTCACTCACTCCTCTCGCGGTAGACGTAACCAATGTAATCAACGACTCTCCTCCTTTTATAATCAGCGCCACGCCGACACTACCGTCGAGCTACTGTACTTTCGTCCTTTTAACTCATGCCATTCGAAATTATTTAATTTAGCTACAGTACTCTGGGTAGCTTTCTTTTTTTTTCTTTTTTTTCTTTTTTATATCCTCTCCCACCCCGTCGACAAACTATAATCATAATAGCTTCGCTTCGTTTTCTAACGTGTTTAGCATACCAGCAGTGTATCGCCCTGATTTTTACAATCGGTTCGATCGTTCTATGTCAGTATGATTTACTAAAATTACAATTCTCTCGACAATTAATGCCTAACTTAATACATATGTTAAACTTGACATCGTATGTCGACGTCACGGTTTTATTAAAACAGAGAAACCGTTTATTATTGAATCCTCTACTATACTTACTCTGTAAAACAGCATTTTATTGCATTTTCAATTAGCATTATAGAAATTTACAACATACTAAACATACTTATTGTCTTATTAATGTTTCAGTCCTATGCAAAGGATTATACGTTAATATTTTATTTTCTTATCTCAGGTTGACGAAATTTACTAGCAATATGTCCAAAATTATATGTTTGTTTGATGTCGATGGCACATTAACAGAACCTCAGCAGGTGATGATGTGATTCTATCTTCTTTTTTTTCTTTTTTTTTATGTAAACTTCAGTATTATTTAATTTATTCTCCATAAATTTTCAAGAAAATTGAAACAAATCTTATTAAATATATACAAGATACTTTGAGAAAGGAAGTTGATGTAGCCGTAGTTGGAGGTTCAGACATTAAAAAAATTAAATATCAATTAGGAGAAGATATTTTTCAAAAATATGATTACATTTTTGCAGAAAATGGATTAGTAGCTTACAAGAATAGTGAAAAATTACAAACAGAAGTAAGTATTCACTATTAATTTTCAAATTATGTTTAAATTTAATTCATGTACATTTGAATAATATATATTATTTTTTAGAATATTCAAAACACAATTGGTGAAGATACGTTACAAGATTTTATAAATTATAGTCTTAATTATATATCTGAATTAAAGTTACCATTTAAACGAGGTACTTTTATAGAATTTAGAACAGGAATGTTAAATATTTCTCCTGTAGGTCGTAATTGCACAATTGAAGAACGTAAGCTATTTAACAAATATGATATAGAAAATCAAGTACGTGTAAAGTTTATTCAAGATTTGAAAAAACAGTTTCCTGAATTAGATCTCACTTATAGTATAGGTATTAAAATATCTATATGTTCATTTTATGTTCTAAGGCTATTGTTTTATAGAAATTCATATATAAAATATTAATTTATTATAGGTGGTGAAATTTCATTTGATGTTTTTCCAAATGGGTGGGATAAAACATACTGTTTGCGGTACATTGAAGGCTATGATGAAATTCATTTTTTTGGAGATAAAACAAAATTAGGAGGAAATGATTATGAGATTTATGAGAGTGACTTAACAATTGGCCATCGAGTAACAGGGCCAATAGATACTTTAAAACAGCTTAAAATGTTAATTACTTATAGAAATGAAAAAAGATGCAAGGAAAGTCAAAATTAGCTGTACCAAAATATTGTATTAATTATTAATGATATATTTTTATAATATTTTGATAATGCATTTTTTGAATTATATTTGTATATAATGTAAGAATTTGTATAACTTTAAGAATTTGTATTATTTAAAAAATATAATATATTCTTTAATTTACAATAATTTCTTTATAAAGAAACTTTTATAACATTTGTAAAAAAGAAGTACAATACATGTTATTTTAAAACGAAAGGCAATTATTGTAACACATTTTAATAACTATTAACTTAAAATTATAATTGCATAAACAATTAAACAATTAAACCTTTTTTAACTTAATAGATATAGTTAATATTATAAATAAAAATACAAAAATATAAGTTTTGTAGTATTATAGATTAAAAAAGAAACCAAATAAAATATTAACTTACGAAATCTAATACAATTATGTAAATGCCTAATTATCACTTCCAAATTCCTTATTCTATATATTATTTATTCGTAATTATTTTGGAATAAAATTTATTCTCTTAACGTTAAAAGTATTATTAAGAAAGGATGTAATTTTTTTAACACGTTGAACATTTTCGGCTTATACGCCTCTGTAAACAGGATTTCGTTTTGAAACGAATGCAGCCAGGCCTTCAATTCTATCTTCGGTATCAAGCAATTGAGAATAACACTGTTTTTCGATTTCCATACCGTCTTCTATACTTCCTTCAATTCCTTCCGAAATTGCTTTCTTTGCTAATCTGTAAATAAATATTATTATCAAATGAAGCGATTTCTTTTATAGCATGATTTATTTGTAGCAAAGAATTGTTTATTTATATAATTTGCTTTTCTATTTGTATAAAGTTCGAAATAAATAATTACTATGTAAATGTATTTTTTTATAAAACTTAAAATTATTAAACCTAAGATCAATATAACATGTAAGTATTACATGTAAACTTTTAATATATATAATAGACAAGTAATTGTTAGATTCTATTTGATTATTTATATTTTTATTCGAAGGTACATTCATTGAATCTTAGTTTTTTACAAACATACAGGTTGCGCAACGAATACGCTTTTTATTGTTTACCCAACGTAGGTGCAAATAAATTGAGCAACTACTAAAATTTTACATCTTTTTCAAATAAACTTCTTAAATTGTTATTTTTAAATCACGTTATAGAGCTTCTTTAAAATTTAAAATTCGGAAAAATTTATTGCTTGACCATTGATATGACATAAGCTCATTGATAATGCACAGACTGTATTTTCAAATGAATTTAGAAATTTGGGGTTAATTGTGTTTTTAAACCATCTGAATTAATAATTAATAGTGAACCGAACTCGTGGGCACTCTTTCATTCAACAGTGATTTTTTGCTGAGATTTTTAGCTAAATATTATATATGCTATTTAAATAATCTTCTATTATCCTTAAATTTTGTATCCGCTACCGAGAAAGTCAATAATTTTTTAAATTAACGGGTTGCGTCGCGTGATTAGCAGATTTATACAATTGAGAGTAAAATTTTCTTTATTCATATAATTAAAATATTTTCATTAATTAATTATTAATCAAGAAAAAACAATATATACTCCTGTGACTTATTATAAATAATATTATTTATAGTTCGTCAAAAATATAGAAAGTAATTGTAATATAAAGAAAGAATTTCTTTAATAGTAAGACAAAAATGAGCTTTTCCCAGACCTCTATAAAGCTTTATGAAGAAAAGAAAATTTAATGACAAAAAAAAAATACATAAAAAATTAACGTTATTGTTTATACGATTCTTTATATGATTTATTTCCTTTGTTTTAATTTTAAATTCATTATTATTAAGACATAAATTGACTTTTAAGAAAACATGTTCTTTAATATTTCAAGTTCAAAAGGATTATCGGCCTTTAATAAAAATGACCTTTTAGTAATAAGACTTTAGCTAACACAAAATAAGGGAGAGAGGGAAAGAGAGAGAGAGAGAGAGAGAGAGAGAGAGAGAGATCAGTTGATACGTTTGGCTTTACAAAATACTCACTTGACGGCAATAGGTCCGTTTGGTAAAATCTCTCTGGCAATCATGAGTGCTGACTGATAGGCAGCATCGGCTTCCTTATTCTGCGGAACGACGCGATTCACGAGGCCAAGTCTGTGAGCTTCTGGTCCATCAAAGACCCTTGCCGTATAAATAAGTTCCTTGGCCATCGCTGAACCAATGATTCTCGGTAGCCGCTGCGTACCACCGGCCCCGGGTATAATGGCCAGTTTCGTTTCGACCAGACCCATTTTCGCCTCGTTCGTAGCCGTTCTAATGTCACTAGCTAAGGCCATTTCCAAGCCGCCGCCAAAAGCAACTCCGTCCAGAGCCGTTATAACGGGGGCGGAAAGCCCGGACAGGTCGTTCATAAGATCTCGTAGCGAGTTCACGAAATTCATCGCTTCCTGTGGATCCATTTTACTGCGTTCGCGTAAGTCCGCACCCGCGGAAAATATACCAGGTACGAAGCTTCGTAGTATGAGAACGCGGATACGCTTGTCCTGTTGAATTGTGGATACGGCCTCGGTTAGTTGGGCCACGAGGCTTTTGCCGAGGGCGTTTCGCGCTTCGGGTCGGTTCAGTCCAAGGATCGCGATTCCATTATCCTTACCGTCCAGGTACTTTAGAACGACTTGTTTTACCGTATGCTCCTCTCGATGATGCAACTGTACCTTCGTTGACAGAGTTCGCACTGCAAACGAGGCAGTTTTTAATAGGTTCATGTCCATACACTTTGATAAAAATACCATTTTCTTATTTACGGAATGCTGTTTTAAATAGATCTTTCGTACTCGTGCGTTTCTTTTAGCGATCTAGAATCATAAAAAAATTTCTCATTTTAATTATTTGTAAATACTTAATTTTTTTGTAGCAGCAATGACTTGTACCATCAATTAATTAGTATTGGCAAACAGTACCAGTTAATTTTATTATTAATAATTCAAATGATTTATTCTTATTTATACAAATTGTAACGATTATTGGTACCACGAAAAATATAAGTAATTTACAAGATTTATTATAGTGTAAACCATTGCGACCGTTTATTACATTCATAAGGATTCATACATTAGATTGTATATGGAAATTAGAGGAATGTAAAGTATTCCCAATTTTCATTTTCAATCCATTCCAGATTTAAAAATTACTAAGATTTTTACTTATTTTACTAACATACAGTATTGTCGAAACAATATTATTTCAGAGCCATTAAATATTGAAAATATTGAAAGTAAAATTAATAGATAAATAAAATGAATTCAGAATCTTAGATTTTAGACTGAATTATATATCAAATGAGTTATTTCTATTTATAAATTTCTTTATTATAAATGCCTTAATATCATGATTAAGATGCGAAATTGAAAACTTTGACTTCATTATACACGTGACTGGAGAAAAAATTGATAGCGAATCACCAACTTTATAGTAATTATAATCATTTCCAGATATAACTTTTAATTTCAATAATTTTAAGTCTTTGCTAATAAGATATATTGCTTATTTTCTTTAATTTTATAATAATACATTAATTATTCAAAATATATTATAGTTTAAAATTAAAAAAAAAAAAAAAAAAAAACTCGTAATAGCATTTACTTACTTACCGATTTTGTCGTATATTACAAATCCAAAGAAAAAAAAAAATCCGTATACAATATACGCATGAGTATTAACTTTTAAATCATATTGATTTTAATTCATTTTCTTTGAAAATATTACTACTTTTAAAAATGCATTTAATTCTAAAAATTAAAAAAAATTGTATAATTTTTAAATTTAAATTAATTAACAATTGCACTTAAGCGAACAATATATTATCAGTCATGCTTTCATTTCGATAAAATATTTAAATTAAACACAAATCAAACATTTATACTTTTTTTTAACGGTATTAAGAGTATACTTTGTCAATCTACAATGTATAATATAATTAACAATTAAAAGCTTTCATATTTAATCAGTATTATTTACGTAAAGAAGTAAGAATTTATTAATTTTAAATACATATCTAACAAATATTTTTTAAGACCTAAGAAAATTATAATTAAGTAAATTTCTAACGTCCATTCCAATTATGTGGCTATAGAACATTCTTTTTTAATCTATTAATTGATATTTCTGTTTTACTAATATAAATTTTTGTCTAAATTAAAACAACATAAAGAATAGTATATAAATATTTCTACATAAATTGTTATGTTTTAAATATCTAATATTTGAAATATAAATTATATTTAAAATTTATTATTTATTTAAAATATTGATGGTTTATGATTTAAACATTTTGATGTATAAAAATAAAATTTTATATGATACATTACTATTATATGTATAATAGTTTTATTAAATATGAATTGTTTTATATTTTAAATGCATCAATCAATAAAATGCATAAGTATAAAATATAAAACATTACAAAATAAATATGTATATACATATACATATATAATATATAATAAATATATATATACATATTGGATCATTATTAATGAAATCACATGTATTGTAGTAAAATGCACATAATGGATAAATAAAGCATATAGTATATACATATATTTTTTAAGTAAATTTTTTGTTTAAATAAAAGTCATTAGCAATCGTAAATGAAACTGATTATTTTTTATTCTAATTGTTCATAATTTGTGAAAATAATAGATTATAAAATTTTAGAAAAAACATTAAATTATTAAAAAAATTGACAAAACTAATTGTAATTTCTTCATTTATATAATTCGGGAAAAAAATATTTCGAATTTATGAAGGTACGGAATTGAAGATCATGTGTATATTCAATTTATTGATTAATATGTAAAAGTATTAAAATATTTATGCAATATCATGTGACGTATTTTACAATCTTTAATAATCTATAAAGATTGCGAAATTACATTCGCTTGAGGTGAAACCTTGTTTCTTACTGAATATGTATTTCATAACACGTAGCAATTATTATTATTATTATTATTATTGCTGTTGTTGTTGTTGTTGTTGTTGTTGTTGTTGTTGTTATTATTATTCTTATTATTCTTATTATTCTTATTATTGTTATTATTTTTGCTTTATTTTTACTGCATATCGTAGGATTATTAAACAAAATATTTTTATAAATAGTATAATTAATATTATAAACAATTATTATACTCACGTTTACAATGAACTTTAAAGGCTCGTATAGACTCTTTTGATGCTTCTTACTATTTTGACACCGTCATCATTTCTGGACGAGCATGGAATGTCGCTACTCAAAACATAATACGATAAAATTTCGTTTATCGGCTGCTTGCAGAGAATCCCAGTGTCTCTCAGTCTAGTGTTTACTGATCGGTGTCGTAGCTACGACTACGTTAAGTGATTACCGGTCGGAATAAACATAAAAGCATGAGTTGCTAGTGCTGTAACTTATAAATGGAACTTGGTGTTTGGACTGAATATGTGAAATGCGGAACGAAACTCTATTGCTAAACATATGCAGCTTTAAGTAACGATAAAAAATAAATAACAATAATACAATGAGAATGATAAGAATTATGCTGACGATGATAAGGATGATGGTGACCATGACATTGATAACAAAGTTTCCCCCGCACTTATACATATGGACATTTAGATAATCAATATTTATAAGTATAATAATAACATTCATTAACGCAATTATTTCACATCGACGTTCTTTTATTCTAAAATTTAAAAAAACTCTTATACGTCAAACTAATTGCATTTTTACTATAATTTATTATAAAGTATATATGTACTTGAATTGCTGTATTTTGATCAATAAGAAAGAATAAAGAAAGCTATAAACAATTAAATTTTTAAGTGTTCACGTACATATTAGTAGAAAAAAATATGAATATTCAAATTATATATCATATTTTTATATAATAGGATGGAGTACGAAATATTAATTAGAATTTCGAGTAATATTGATAAATAAATTATAGTGATAAGTACAATTCAATCAAATCCGTATTCATCAATGAAGTTTGTATGAAAATTTTACAAAAAATATAATTAATAAAATATACATATTTTAGTTTAATATTGTAATATTATCGTTATTTACCTGAATGATTTTAATTTTAACTATTCATCATCATTAGAAAACATTAATATTTATTGCATTTAAACAAAATTCTTTAATAAAGTAATATATAAAATTAATAAAAATAAACTATATATATAGTAAGGGAAATAATTTCAATAAATTTATTCTTAATAACTAATATGTATTTTTTTATAATTAGTAAAATAAAAATTATATATTTTTAAACGAGTTTGTAATAAATGTATGTTTATACATTTAACGATCACAAATATATAAGCTTTTAATCTTAGCGAACGCATTATGCATTATATTTTTAATTTAAAAGAATTTATTAATCTTTTTTTTTTTTTTACAAAATTTAATAATCATTATCATGTAATAAGTTATCATGTAATAAGTATATGGATAATTGGCACAAGTTAAAAAAACATGTTTGCTATGCACATCATTGCTAATTCAACGTAATTAATGTTTATGAATTTTGACAATTTATGTATTACTTAACCAATTTAGATTTTCATTAATAATTCATGATATTCTCAGATGTACTATTATTGTTTAAATTTATATTTCTGTTAATCATGAAACATAATAGCATTTTTTTTTTATCTTCTACATATTTATAATATTTTTTGTACAAATTTACAGATTAAATTAGGCCACCAATTATGATATTGTCAATAAATAATGAATAATAAATTATTTTTTACATATAATACTTATGCATTGATAATGTTTCTCGAAATGTAAGAATATTCTACATACAGTTCTAAAAAATCTAGATTCAGGTTGCGTTGTGAAAATACGCAATGCAAAACTAGTTCTTTGCCGGATCTGATACATGCTTTTCTTTTTCCTATAATAGCTCATCTCGCGAGAGCTAGCCTTCTGGAATCTTTAGATATATTATCGCTTACAAGTCTTTTCTTTTTACAAAATCTTTAAATCGTAAAACCGATCTCTTCTAAAAAGTTGAGCCGTCCGATATATTCGTCGGATCTACTGCCTTGGGATTATTTGTTTTTACAAATAAATTTATATATTTGTTTAGGCCACGTTATCATGAAAAAAAAAAAAAAAAAAAAAAAAAATGAAAAAAGAAAAAGAAAAGCAAATCCACTATCTCAAAAGTTTTTCTTTAATTAATTGTTCTTTGAATCGTTCTTTATCGCATTTATACTTTTCAAAAACTGTAACTATAATTAATCATTTTAGAAAATATAAAAGAATTTCTAACTATGCCTCAATTACGTATATTTTTGTTTCAAAGTATAAAAGATAATTTATAATAATATTTTCATGTATCTTATTTCTATGCTTATACATAGAGAATAAGCAAAAGTTTATTCGTTATTAAAAAAGATGTGAATTATAATTATAAAATTAATTTCTTTCTCAATTATTTATAAATAATAT
The DNA here is from genome assembly GCA_018883505.1 of Ceratosolen fusciceps. Classification (NCBI taxonomy): domain Eukaryota; kingdom Metazoa; phylum Arthropoda; class Insecta; order Hymenoptera; family Agaonidae; genus Ceratosolen; species Ceratosolen fusciceps. The sequence continues at coordinate 3,940,200 of RCIC01000008.1, forward strand.
GATTATAAGTGATGATTTCACTTAAAATACATAAACACCTGTTTGCACATCAATTACTTATAACTGACAATTATTTTCGAGCAATTGCATTTAATTTATGGAAACCAATATCTTGTAATACATGACAAGGAAATAACATTATAATAGATAAATTTTTTCGATAGATAAAAATCTTTATTTTTATATATTGTTTTGCATTTATTTACAAATAAGAATTGCTTTTTATATGACATATTTTCTACAGCCAGTTTATATACAATATCGATTTATGTTATCTATAATTGAATGACGGAATCCAAATGATAGTAATGGAGTTAATAACGATGGCTATCAACTTGTTTTCAATCGTGGTAAGTGTAACATCAATAATATAATCGAATCGGCAATCTTAAATAATATTTAAGATAATTTAAATACGGCAGCTGTCCGAATTGCAATAATAAAAGGTAACGAAATGATAGAATTAAAGGAATTCCGTTGCTCGAATAAAACTTTATCCTCCGATTTAAGAATACGAAATCCTTATAAGATGAAAAATAAATAAAATAAATTATAAACATGAAATATAAGTAAATAAATATTAAATAATTGATAAATACGGCGCAGGATGCGCAAGTTAACATAAGTTTTCGCAAAATGATGAAACGAAATAAATTTTACTCTTTACTGGAAACGTAAAAAGATGGGAAGCACTCGCCGAAATGATCGCCTAAAACGCTTCTCGGCTGCATTGATTTATCGTAATGAAAAATAGTGCAGATTATTAGGCGGCCTTGGCGACCGGGGCAGGTGGTGGCCGGAGCATCGACCGCGTGGCTGAGGATAATTTTTGGGAGACAAGGTGGGCGATGTGCGACGAGCGTTTCCAAACGAATTCCCGCGTTCTGTCATGGTCGTCTGCACTTTCTATGCGCATCTGAAACATTTTAAAAGTATTTTAGGCTTGAATGGCAATTGGATAGGATAGATTTACGAAAATCTGCGCCTGTAAATTAATTGCGACAACTCGAGCCTCGGGTACTGAGCTATAATAAGTTCAACCCTCGTATCGACGGGCCTGGAGATCCCCGACAGAGTGATTCGCCGTAGGGTGATTAATGGTTAATGATGAATTACTTGTTTCGGTTGCAGGACGCGAATGGAGTGGAGGGTCGCGGCACCGCCGTGATAAACTCGCAGGCTCAGTCGTCCCGACATCTCGGCGGTGGTAGCGGTCGCGCTCCGCACTTCCTTCCTTGTCGATCTGCCGAATTCCTTCTCGACTTTGAGCACCAGCGGCCCCAGATTGAACTTGGTCCTGATGGTCGTGTGGTCGCTCATCATGTTTACCGAGACATCGCCCGCGCGCTTCAGTGACGACAATCCATACAACGTCGCCCTGGCTTTGCTCCTCGATTTCTTACTCGACATCGTCGTCGTGGTTGTTACGCTCGCCGGAGTCGACGCCTTAACCTGCAACCCGACATTATCATTATGTATCGACGAAGCTCAGGGACTTTCGACTATCGACTCTACGTCATTTTACGCCTCCCGACTCATCGAATTATTTAAAACAAAAACACACACACTCCCTCTCTCTCTCTCTCTCTCTCTCTCTCTACATTTTCATGATACAGAAAATGTTAATTAAATCACCTTATTCGAGCCGTTGGCGTTTGGCTTCTTGCTCTTATTCCCTCCCTTTGTTCTGGTCCTATTTTTCTTGTTCTTCTTTCTGTGGGAATTATTGGTGCTGCGGGTGCTTGACGTTACGAACACTTCGTTCGTAACTAATCTCGTTTCTAACTCCAATGCCGCTTCTGTTGTGCTCTGCGCCGAATTCTCCGTCGTTAAAACAATCCTCTGTTCCTGAAATGAAATGAAATAACAACTAATACTAACGGGATCCAAAGTAGATGTTAAAACTTATGCCCTCTTATGTACCTATATGCATATACCATACATCAACGCGTTTCTAATGCATTAAAGCAAAATGAACGTTGTTTTTTTATTTTAAATATAACAATATCTTTTGCAAGTTTTTTTTTAGTTTTAACGTCTGCTAATATGTAGCAAAACCAATGACTCGAGGGGGATGAAATTTCACGAATTCTCTTATTCTTCATCGAATCGTCGTAAAATACTTAAAATATAAATAAGTTCCGGCGAGTAGCGTTTGAACTTATAGGCAGGGATAAATAGTAAAGAGTAATGAGTAATGAGTAATGAGTAATGAGTAATGAACCTCGTCAGGTGCTTGGTGTGTCAACGATTCAGGATTGCTGGTGGTATTTTGAAGGGGCTCCTGCGTTCCAACTTCATTTTCCGGAGTGACAGCCGGACTCTTCTTCGTAAGGCTCCTGTCGGCCCTGTGCGTCGACGCCCCCTTGCCCTTGCCCTTGCTCTTGCTATTGCTCTTGCTCTTGCTCTTCGTCTTGGCAACTTTCTTGTTTTTAGTCTTGTTTTTGCTTTTATTGTTGGAGTCCAGATTCATGAGCTTAACGGTAACCGGGTCATACTTGTCCTTCAGGATTTTATTGATGCGACTGAGAATCGTGTCGACAAAACGATTGTACTTTGCCACGTAGATAGCGGAGACGTCGGCGTTTGTCGCGGTGATCATGGCGCCTAAAATATTTTCCTTCATTTTTCCGAGGCAATTTTTTTTTGTTTTCTAGCATTATCAACGATTTCATTTCATCTTTGAAAAAGGTCACGTCTTCAAGTTACCTCGGCAACTTAATCAGCCTTTCACTTACATTCTATTACATTTCTAAATAATATTACAATAACAATAACCACAATATTTTTACTATTACAACGCCAAGTGCTTTTTAATTTGTAATAAAACGTAGTGAACGGATAATTATTTTCAAGTTACATTATTTTACTTCATTTATTTATTTTTACTTTTATTTTTATTTTTTTTTATATCACCAACCCGAAAGGCTAGATAATGTTTTGTTACTGAAATTATTTGACCTTGTTCAAATAATGTTGTGAAAATAAAATATATTGAATGTAGTACAGTGATAATAAATCATTTTCCGAAATCTCAAGACTCCATATGCTGAGAGATATTTCAAGTTAATACCATTAGAATAATTAGTATTTAAATAAGAACTCTAAATTTCTCAAGCAGTAGAAACTTTATAAAAACTTTATAATTTACAATAAATTTTAATTAATTTACCATTGCATCTGTCTACTTTTTCATTATCAGAAAACGTACTAAAGGAATATTTATAATACGTTTTCAGTAGTAGTAGTAGTAATAGCAGTAGTGTGTAATTAGAATTTATCGAAATTCGATTGTTATTTTTTATTTTTACGAAACAGTGCTATTGTCGAATCAAATTATAATAGCAATTGTAATAATATTACTTTCAACGGTAGATTAAACAAGAAATGTTGTTTTTAAAAACAAGTCTTTTTATCGACTCTAAATAATGAAGCTTGTAAAGTCATGAGTTTAGAAAAGAGTATTATTACATAACTATTCATCCCCTTTGCAAAGCAGATATAATCTACCAATAACGGCAGATATTATGTATTAACGGTACTGTGCGAATATTACTTCATTTGAAAGTGGCCTTGAACGGATAGGATCAGTGACCTATCTTTAAATCCGATACATTTCTTTCTTCATCCAACTGTATTTACATATTTTTTATTCTCCATTTTACTTAAATCAAGCTACTCGCATACACGAGGATATTTAATTGAATGAAGAAAAATATTTATGAGTTAACGGGATCTACAGGTAAAAACTGGTCCTTGACTCTCGCTCTCTCTCGCTCTCTCTCGCTCTCTCTCGCTCTCTCTCGCTCTCTCTCTCTCTCTCTCTCTCTCTCGCTCTCCCTTACTCTCTTCCGTATATAGAAAACGGTGTCAGTTTATTTATGAGACCTATATAATATATTTTCACCTACAAACTTGTCTACTCTATATAATCGTTAAGGTGAATATCTGGAATTATTACAAATGAAATCACAGCTTCTCACTTATTTCCAAGATTTGATTTAGCCCTATGGGATAAAAATAGATATATTTTCTTTCACTTATTCCACATGAATTTTATGCATTTATTTTTATCTTGGTAAAATCTTTCTTTGTAAATAAAGACGCTGGGAATATTATTTGCGGGTATATTTTGTTATAAATGTTTATTCGTATCGTCAATGTAATGTGAAAAGTATATATATAATATATATATATATGTATTTAATTTATCTGTAGTTAAATAATATAAAATGTAAAAAAAAAGATAGGACAATGTAGAATTTATAATTAATTTAACAATATGAGTGAAACTGGAATTTTTGAAATATATAATTTATGGAAGAATTCTGCGACGAGAAGGAGAAAAGAATATATAATTAAGAGAAGATGGGATAACGAAGTGAAAAGGCTTGAATTAGTGGAAGCGGGTCAGGATTGATTGGGAATTGATCTTAGTAGGGTCGTCGGCCTCATTCTGATGTCCGCGGCTACTCTTACAAACAAAGTTGAAGCGATTACTGGTTACGGTGAAAGCCGAGCTAAAACATGTTGACCTCCTGACCTATTTCATCCTTTTTAATCTCTTACGGGTGTTAGTAGAATGTCGTTTTTTCTAACTCCCGTTTCCGTAAGGTTCAAGGCCGGGGCTTTGAAGGAAATGCTCGATTCATACTTTCCAATATAACATAACGATCATTGTATTATAATAGTGCATTATATGAAGTTCATTTTAGTTGAACAAATAACACGGACATTACTTTTTTTTGTATCTACTGGTCTCTATTTACTCTGATTTTTTTTTTTTTTTTTTTTTTTTTTTTTGAAACCATTTCTGTTTTCGAATTCAATTTATTTACTGATTATTAAAGTCCTTAGAATTCAGAAAAAATTCGTCAGATTATAATTTTAATATCGGAAACTTTATACTACTTTATTTCGATTGAAAATTTTGTTCTCTTAATGACAAAAATTAAATAATAATTTTAAATAATAATTAAATAAGAAGTTTATTTATCGAAAAAATTACTTTACGTATTTTTAATCAATTTAATGTGAAACGTAGAATGAATTAAAAAATTTTATATAAAAAATATATTTTTCATCGAACATGATCAGTTTTCGAAAAAGTATTGTAAACTTTTGCCGAGTAGTATCGATATCAATATTGTTGAAATCAACATTTATTCTTTTATTCAGCTATTGTGCGTATAATTTCTTTTACTTTAATGTTATTGATGGTATTATATATGGGAGGAATATAGAGGGAATTACATGGTGCCAGACGCGATTGCAGATTGTCCGAGCGACTACTTCTCTGAAATTTATTATGTACTTTTTTTAACTTTCGTGACCACAAAACTATGAATTGCTGTTACTTTTGCAGATAAGCGAAGAAACTCAAAAAATCTAACAGCAAATAGCTAGTTAATGGAATTGAATAATCCTATCGAAAAATATGTGCCAAATAAATTATCAGCCATAACTGGTATAAAATGAATCTCTACTATGGTTTAAATCATTTCTACATATTCTATAAATTCTTCTTTTCGTGAAATGTTTCTCGATGTAATTATATATATATATATATATATATATATAAAGAAAGTGTAATTGTATAAGCAGTCAACTGTCCACCGTCACGTATAAATTACAGGACATTAATTAGTATTTATTATTATTACTATTATTATTTTATCATTATCATTATTATTGTTATTATTATTGTAAGTATTTATTGTTATTATTATTATTATTGTTATTATTACGTAGAGCGTGGAAGAATTTATAACTTGAGAATTCGTTGAATCGAATTTGAATCTTGACCGGCAATAAATAACAGAATAATGGAATCGATATGTATTTAAGATTATGTCAAAAATTATTAAAAAAAAAAAAAAAAAAAAAAAAAAAAAAAAAATTCACGAAATCGAGCATTAAAATACTAATGAGATCGTTACGTCACGCAAATTTAATAAATTTCTTTATAAAATAAATTAACACATGTTTAAAATTTCGATAAAACATCATCTTGGACAGTCTTATTGTTGCGTCTAGCACCCCGAGTTTTGTTTATGAAGTGGATGTACGAGAAATAAAGAAAAAATAAGATTAAACACAAAATTTTTCTTTTTGCGTGAAAACAATAAGTATCTATATTTATAAATGTATAAAAAAATCAAGTTGAACAATGTCTCTGTACAGTTAGTTACTCTCAATGCATTTCAATATCGTTTTATATACTCTTTGTTTTCTTCCTTGTCGAATGCGTGTATAAGGGTATATGAAAAAGAAAAAAATAAATAAATAAAAAATAGAATTTTTTGGGTATGTACGTATTTACTCGTTATTGTCGTCATTCAAACGGAACCAAATGTCTGTTGGATACGAGTAGAGAGTTCGTGCTGTTTTCTTCTCTGCGTACATCCACAAATCCTTTTTTCTCTCCCGTTCTGGAATACTGTGGCCATTCTGTCGCTCTCTCTCTCTCTCTCTCTCTCGCTCGCTCTCTTTCTCTCTTCCGGTTTTACCCATGTGTGTAGCACTTCCCCACAAATGCACATTTACGCATAATTAACATACAAACGGTATAAAAATATCCATATATGCACACAAATAATCATGAAATTTTGCATTTCTTTTCTCAAGCTATTTATTCGAATTGCGCTCGTGTCGTGAACGCGAAGAATATCGCACGTGACGCTACTGATTCCCAGGCATTTTAATGCTTTTTCACTAATTATTATTATAAGAAAAAATTTAAACGGTCGTTCACGTGGTTCATTATATTGAATCGATTGTACGTGTCAGCAAAAACAGTTTCAATAAATATCCGTATAATTATTATTATGCGGATAATAGTTATAGCAATAATAATAAAAATAATAATAAAAAAAAAAATAATAGTAAAAAAAAAATATAAGTTAATGAATAAATAGTGTGTTGGTTTGCTACGCAAGGATCCCGAAAATAAAATAAGGCTTGTGTGTTTATTATTATTTATATCAAGTAAGAGTCTTTCTGTCTAGTCGAGTTAAATTGAGTTGAGTCGAAAATACTTCTCTGGAATATACATGTGTCAGATGATTGTATGAAAAAGCATGTCAATCTTTTTCTCTTTCTTCTTGAGGTTTTTTTCATATCGAAGCTCGAATGCTTAATAATTAAATGAATCAATAAAAATAAGTGTACTGGAGAACATCAATGTCAATAAATAAATAAATAAATAAATAAATAAATAAGGTAATTGATGGTTGTTAATGGCAAATAAATAAATGCAGAGCAAATGAAACTCAATGAAGAAGAGAGAAGGAAGAGGGACGCGCTAGTGTAGGTCGCGGATGCTCCCGTGCTTAATTCGACCAGACGACTCGTATATCGTGATCGGGCACGTCTGAGCGTTAACGCATCCAAAAGCCTTGAGCCGCTCGTTTACTTGCGTTCTCGTCGTGCTAGCGCACGCAAGGCACTTTATTGAAGGTTAGGCTTGGAAACGACGGATGCTGAAGGTTTCTGCGGGGACTTGGCGGACTTGCCGGACTTAGCCGCGGCGCCGCTACGATGCTTCTTGCCCTTGCCCTTCAACTCACGTGGCGCACGTCTTGCCGACGCGATGTCTGCGAGGCCGTCGATGTCATCCTCGTCGTCGTCGTCGTCCTCCTCCTCCTCCTCCTCTTCGTTCGTGCTCCCGTCCTCCTCCTCCTCCTCATCGTCCTCCTCGTCGTCATCGTCGTCGTCGTCGTCGTCTCCGGTTATATCGAGGTCGACATCTTCATCGTCGTCGTCGTCGTCGTCGTCGTCAGAGGCAGCGGCTGCGGCGGCGGAGGCTGCGGATGATACAGCGTTGGTCGTTCCACTGATTGCTTGCTGGACCACTGAGTTCGACACTGATTCGGCACCATCGACTGCCGCATCCTGAACAGCGTTCGCGGCTTGGCCCTCGGGCAAGTCGTCGTCCTCGTAGGATCCGGTTTCATCGGAAATCGAGGAGTCCAAGTCGCTAACGGTGGCCGCTGCCGAGTTCAATTGATCTTCGTTCAGGTCAGCTTGTACATTGGGGGGGATAACGGGAGCGTTGGCGGAAGCGGCCACTGGCTGCACCGCTGAGCCACCGGCACCCGTTGCCGGTTCGACGGCATTAGTTTCTTCATCGTCGTCGTCGTCGTCATCGTCGTCGTCCTCGCCTAAGAACGTTAAAATTCGTCGTTCACGAAAAAACAAAAAAAATGAAATTTGTTGTACTTTAAATAACAGCTCGTGTAAGTCAGACAATGAATACAGTGTCAATACATCAGCCACATTGCTTTTTAATCATAATATACTTAAGAAACATTAAAAACGAGTTTTTCAAATTTGATTTAACAATATAAACTAATGTAAGATTCAAGTACCAATGCATTTATGTAAGAGAAATTTTTAACTGCTACAATAATCAAGCGGCTAAACTTGATCCGAGTGACAGTAACTGTAATACTATAATTTTATTTAAAAAAAAAAAAAAAAAAAAAACAAACAAAAAATTGTAATCTATTGTAAACGACATTTTATCCCAAAGAATATATAACTATATATATATATATATATATATATACATATATAAATTTAAATATTTATTAAAATATTTTTTAAAACAATAACTTCTAGTAAAACTTTCGAATCGCGTAAAATATGAACTGATTTATATAAAAAGTCATTTACTTTCGAATAATGATTAAATAGGTCGGAATGTTTAAATATCGTCATGTAGAAGCGTTTTATTAACATCGCTCTCATATTATACGTTGCCTTGCATTGTAATTTCGACTTTATTAAAATGCATGTGTCCGTTTATTCCATTAAGGAGAAATAACGGAAAATGATTTAAGGAATCGGAAGGTGAAAAGCTGACAAGTACATACACGCATACATATACATATACATATACATATATTTATACATATATATATGTGTACGTAGTCAAGCTGGGATCAGGCTCGTCCTCGCGTACGTAAGATGTTGAAATTGTGTCAAACGTAGAATAAGAGGAAGACATTGAATGTCAGTGCGTGTATTGAAACGTGCAGCACGCGTGTGGATACGTAAGAAATTCCTCGTCGCGTCAATTATGTTAATTCGAAATTAAAAGACCTAGGATAGCGAGGCTGGCTTGCTTATTCGAAACTTCGGGTCCCGTTAGAATCCGCTGAAGCGACTGTAACGGAATTCGCGCATCTTACAAAGAAGCCGGCGACGGCGGCAGAAAGGGCGGGGAGGGAGGGAGGGATGGAGGACGTCGCAAATGCATGACTAATAGGAGTAAGTTATAAATATGAGTATGAAAGACAAAATGTTGAGGGAATCGTGAAAATCCAGGAAAATAAAAAGTTACGGCTCGACTTAAAAGCTTGAATTTTTTTTTTAAAAGCGTCGTACGATACAGGCAGAAGCCGTTAGATCGAATTGCCGTGTCATTATTATTCTCTTATGTATTTGTGATACGCATACTTCTTTCCGCTTAAATTCACAGTTACTTTGTCTCTCTTATAATAAGTTCATCCCACTAATAACTATTGCACAATCAGGTATATAGAGTAAGTTTATACTAATATCATTATATTAAAACATTAAAGGCATTATAGGTTTTTTTTTCCAAACCTAATTATATTTCGTGGAACATCCTTCCTTATTCGAAAAACACGCTGCTTCATCGTATGATCCATTAAAATATTTAAAACGTGTTAACACCATTTTAATAAATAAACTGAAATTAATAACTCGCTATACACTAAGAGCTGATTAAAATTACAGATTAATGGAATTAAGTTTTATTTAAGTGCAAAAATAAAGTAATCGTTAACTAAATCAAATTAAATTACCAGATCAATTTAAACAATTAATATATAAGAATAGAAGCAAGAAGAGCTATAAATCATTACACGAATTCTTACTTTAAACGTAATATTTTCTTCGTATATAATATTTCGGTGAATCAATTTTTTTACTTGGAGCCAAAATACAATGTATATATATATGTGTGTGTGTGTGCGTGTGCGTGCGCGTGTGTGTGTGCCTGCGTAAGCTATTTAAATGATTTAAAATTAAAGTACATTGACATGTATGTATTATGAAACTATGCGAAACGCGGCTGTCACAGTTTATAGGTTTAAACAATTATTATAAAACGTTTAATTATCAATTGAATATGAAATAAGATCTTACCTCCAAGGACTTCGTCAATGAACCTTTCAAAGTAATCGTCGTCGTCGTCGTCGTCTTCTTCCTCCTCGTCGTCGTCGTCGTCGTCATCGTCACCAGTGATATCAAGATCGACGTCGTCGTCGTCGTCGTCGTCGTCTTCGTCGACGCTGGCTACGGCTGCCGGAGCAGCGGGGGCCTGTCTCGCGTCGAAATTCTGTGCCGTCCTGGTTTTCGAGCTAGATTGAGGTAGAGGTGTTGCCGAGACATCTATCACTATACAGCACAGCAGTGCTAGCACCACCACCAGCTTCATGGCTCTGAAAAAGTAAAGACATCATAATTGCAGAATAATAATAGTTATAATATAATAATTAACCAACTGATTTCCATCTCTCGAGATCTCAGTTATTTGTTATTTACTGATACGGATTCTCTTTCAAAATCGCGTACTCTTTAAACGAACGAAAGACTTTGTTGCTAATTTTTGCGCATCCTTTCTTTCGGCATTTTCGGCAATGAATGTAAATGAGTAGCCGCGATTTTTATTGGCCATCAGACGTATTACCCCAATTACCCATTACTTATTCTATGAATATGAAGGAACGATTAATAATTGCATTTTTAAAAGACCAGTGGACTATTCGTGACTATTCCTTTATGTGTATTAAGCCAATGCCACGAGCCGCATTACGCGCAAAAGAAAAATAATGTGCTTATCACTGATATTTCATGATCTAACACCATAAGACATAGACAAACTGTTGATTTCGAATGGAACCGCTGAAAGCGGTTGAATATTTGAAATCACGTCTACACTTAAATAGTTCCACTACATAATGATTGTACGTATAAAGTTACGCCGGTAAACGTGTAAAAATGTCTAGTACGTATATCTATATGAAACTATATAAACGTGTAAATGATATATGAGTGTAATGTATGTATGCATTTCTTTTTTTATATTTTCTCTCTCTCTCTTTTTTCTTTTTCTTTTCTTTTATTTCTTTTTTTTTTTCTGGTAAAATATAACGAAACACTAAAAGGCACACTAATATCGGATAAGCGGTAATAGCAATCGCACGACCACTCGTCGAATTCGAATCACAAACGGTAGTTCGGACACTCACCCTTTATTGGAAAGGATGGGTGAGATGTGTAGTCCCTTATCGGCGAGCTGGTGTTAATAACCAAAAAGAGAGTTTGATATAGAAACAGCGGGGTAGATGCGAGACCTTTCTTTGACGAGGTGAGAGTATGAAACGAAGACGAAGAGCCGAGCGATGAGTCTTTTATACATAGTACCACCACCTATTCATTTTACCTTCTCTTCCGCTCTCCTCTGTTTGCAGTACAGGAATTGCTGCTGCTGCTGCTGCTGCTGCTGCTGTTGCTACTGCTTCTGTTGCTGCTGCTTCTGTTGCTGTTACTGTTGCTGCTGTTGCTGCTGCTGCTGCTGCTGCTGCTTCTGATGCTTCTTCTGTTGTTGTTACTGCCCCTGTTGATAATTCTGACGTTCCTGAAGCTCTTACCCGCCCAGCAACTTTCCCATATACTTAACTTCGCTGTCTGTCATTATACTCTAATACACAACTGAGTATGTGTATCAATTAATATTCCTTGAATCATACAAGCTAATGAAACCGTACCGAATAGCACTTAAAATGTTTTAAAAATTATCTTTACCGTATAAAGCGTATCTCCAGTAATACTATTCATATTAGGCATTTATTGTATTTTATTGCTCTAATAGATTAGATACTTCATACGATTAAAATATAATACATTATTAAAAAAAAAAGATCTTATTCGGTGATAAATTCGATTCATTGATTATAAAATAAAATTCTTAATAGATTTTTTTACTTTCATGGCTGTTAACTTATTGTTGAAAATGGACTCTGATATGTACAAAAGATAAAAAAAAATATTCATATTTACTTATACATAGTTCAAGCATAAATTATTATAATTAGTATATTACATTATAAAATTAATCATTGTCAAATTAAAAGTATTAATTTAAAATGAATAGGACTGAGAATAAGGTACAATGCATTAGAATAAAATTAAATATGTATGTATATATATATTCATATACATATAAAATATACTGAATTTAGCAAAAAGATATAAATTTTTCACTTAATTATTTCTTCTTAAAATTACGAATTGTAATATAATTTATGTATCCAAAACATGTTATTAAATAAGGACATTTCTATTCAGGATTCTATTTCTTTAATAAGGACATACTTTAAAATAATGGTAAGAAAAAGTAAAAATATAAGTTTTTCTAGACAACTCTAATTTTTATTTTAAAAAGACAATATTATTTATTATTGTATGAATTATGCAATATAAATGTTAATAAATGATATAAGTGCAAAGTACGAACGTATATAAAAAATGATTTTGAAACAGTGACAAAAATGTACGAGTAAACCAGAAATTTTTTAGTTACAATGAGTTTTGAATTTTTTTTATAAATAACGCGATTGCAAATTATAATAAATTATTGTACTATCCATTACGAAATTTTGTTTTCATAATACAAAGCAAGACTTGTTAAGTTGAAACAACAGTTATTTATTGTAATCGGTAATAAAAATTTCATAACAATTGTATTAGTTACAAATTTATTTAGTATCAGAGTTAAAACTTTATAGTTATCCGAAGAGTGTGAAAGAATTTCGAAAGTATACGCGTACATACGAGCGCACACGTGCATGTTCGCGCTCGTGCGCGCGCACCTACTCAAAGCATTGTAACTTATAATTATTCTTCTAAATGATTTGAATTATTAAAAAAAAAAAAAAAAAAAAAATTACAATACGCGTTATTTAGATGTACACAGCTCTAAAAGATATTATTTACAGAGTAATACTTTCTCATAATAAGTGGAGCAAAGAAACAAAAATTTTTCATTTAATTAACTAATATATGAAAAGTCTTAAAAGTTTTTAATGTATTTTATACATACATAAATTATATAAGTAAAATTATTAATATTGCGCGTGATTAACATTTTTGAATTTGTGCAAAATTAGAAAAACTGGAAAATAGTATTTTGGAGATATTAAAAAAAAAAAAACCGCTTTCTGTATTAAAGATATGAAGTATTTGCGCACAGTCTCTTCGGTTGTACAGTGTTTTAGAAATAATTAACATAGTTGAACATTGCGTTAAGAAAATCTTACTGTTTATAATTTTATCCAAATTTTTATAATTTTATCCAATATTAGATTATTATCGAGTGACGAAAATTATTTAAAATATAGCGCTTGTAAGTATGGTGAAATTTTATACACATAATTTATACAGAGTAAGTCAGTAGTTGACTCGATAATGTTTAAATATGTTAACGTTTGATTTAGCTTAAATAAGATTTTGTAAAGGCTTGACGTGGTTACGAGCCATCAAATCGTTATAAATAGAGCATTAAACCTAGTAAATATTTAATAAAATTTTATGCGGTTTTCGTTGTAAAATGAAATGAAATTAAACGTTATCATCGCAATAAAAAAGTCCGTTAAAATGAATGTTAGTATAATAATTTATTTGTCGTTTACGAATCGGATTTAAGAAGCTTTTGGATATATTTAATACAACGTACACACACTACACACACATTACTACGCGCGCGCGTACGTAGTGGGCTTCACCTTCCAAAAATTAGAAAAGTAAAAAAGAAAGAGAAAGAAAAAACTATGTTAAATTCGAATGAATAGAAAGCAGTGTATCTATTAAGTACAGTGTTGATGTGAAAACGTGAAAGATTAGTTGTTAAAGAAGCAATTATTCGAATGATAGTAAATGAAGTTGCCTTAGGGGGATAGACGTGTTTTTTTTCTTTTTTTTTCTTTTCTTCACAATTATATTTTCATTTATTTTCTTTATTTATTTTTATGTATTCTATTTTCCTTCTATTTTTTTTTCTTTTTTATTTTTTTTTTTTCTTCTTTTAATTATTATTAATGCGTAGAATAGCTACGGGGAACACGGAGCAATTAAGATATAGGTAACAGTGCTGGTCGGACTATTCTACCGTTAGCAGCACTCGCATTAGCATAATTGGCACGGGGGTCTGCTAATACGGGCTCCTTACATTTATACCGAGGCGTCTACAGAGAGTCGCGCAAAGAGAAAAGGAAAACGAGTTATTGTTGTCCTCGTGGTTGTAGAACTGGTTTGTGCGGGGGTGGGGAGGACGTGAAAGGGCAGGGAGAAAGAGAGCCGAGAAGACATTCGGAAAGTGAAGCATCCGCGCGAAGACGACAGCGCTCGGGCACCGAGAGAGAATATGGGATTTGGTGTCAGTATGCGTCAAGGAAGTAGTCCGTCCGCGCGTCGCCGGCCCCACTCTTATTGGCCCCGCTGATGAATTAGTAATCAGGATATGCGAGCGGCCGGGGAACACGGGCGTTTGCTCGCGCATTCTTCGCCATCATTCATTATTCATCGGCGTTCGAAATTTTATAAAGGAAAAAGAACTGCGGCTCTACTGCTCCCAGAATCTTAAAATTTATTCATCATCGTCGTCGTCCTCCTCGTCATCCTCGTCGTCATCGTCATCATTATGCTCGCGCACTTTTTCATTCCGGGGAATTTCATTAGATTCGGATTCTATTATCGCTTAACAGGTTTCGTAGCAGCTGACTCGTTTAAGACGTTAAAGAGCCCAAACGCGGAAGATAAGGAAAAAAGGAGTTAAAAAGAGGAGTGAAAGGGAGGGAGGGAGGGAGGGAGGGAGGGGGAGGGAGGAAATGGAGAGTTTCTTACCAAGACGCAGGAATTTCGATAATTTTTTACTCTTTCTATTTGTAAAGACGAAGCTCAGAGAACACGTCGCTTTTCCTCTTCCTCGCCTTTTTATATTTTCTCCTAAAAACATCTACAGCTTAGCATAACAAAACTTTATAAAAATATTTATTCTTCTTATTTATTTTCTTCGTAGCTTTCTAAATAATAATGTTACTTATAATGATAATGTCCATGGGTTTCCAATCTCTCAATAATTTCTTATACGTCGTTTTTCCTGTTTACGCGCAAGTTAAATAAGTTTATTAAATAGTCATCTTTCAATTTAAGTAAAGTCACTTATTTGCTTTTAATAAACCTTCATTTATTCCTATAAGGACCCTTATAAACTACACGCATCCTTAAAGTAATTCTTAATTATACTTACACTAAGGGTGAAACATTGTTAAAATACTAACTTATGATAAAAATAAAATACATCTCGCTATACATATATATATATATATATATTTTTTAATGGATTTTTGAACACTTCAACTAAATATATTTCGTGTAATATCGAATTTGTTTTACCTAAAGTTAATAATACGTGCAAATAATTGAAATAAAAAGAGAATTTTAATTTTAAATATATATATTTCAAAGGAATAATACAGTTCAATTAAATGTTTTACAATTATAGAGAAATATTTCAAGTTTTATCGATCTATGATTTGTTTAATCGATGAAATACGCAGAAAAGATATTTTTTTACATACGTATGATATAAAAACATTCTGCAGTAGTGAAATAATAATTTAGTGATCCATTATTACTAAGAAAAGAAAAATATATAAATTAATTTGCAATCGGTGATCTAGTTTATATTAATTAAGTGGCTTGATTATAATGTAAATAAGACCAATAAATAAATAAATCTTTATTTATGTACTTGTAGACTGTTATTCATGAATGTATTTATTATATTTATAAATATCTAAACACGTAGCTTTATAATGTTTATATTTGAAAAGTATCAACATGATTGAAAATCAGAAAATCAATACATAGATCTGTAATTAAAATTTGAATGTAAGCCCAATGCAATTCTTATGGCCTATGTTATTTAAATATGAAAGAGAGTGAATTAGGGTACTTGGGGTGCCATACACCTGGGGTCCGATGATTGAGCTAGGTTTAACAGTTTAAAACCTTATTGATTTCATTCTCATGACTCTTTGGGATATCTAAATATAAAGATATAAAGATAAATCAGGGGGTTGGGGAATAATGCTAGAGGTTATTATTGCTTGTTTATCTGTTGTGCAGCAGCAGCAGCGGCGGCGGCGACGGCGACTTAAATTTTAATTACCCTGATAACGATAGAGTTCGTCTGTCATTGTCTAGCGCGTAAGATACGGTAACGTTAGGGGTGGTGGTGACTGTTTACGGCTCGCGATACAAGATGGCGTGCAAGGCATTATGCACTTATCGCATGTAGCTCTTTCATTGGTAGTATGTTATTTCCTGGATATTGCAAGGTTTGCTTTAAATCAGGGTTATGATGTGTTATTTGAGAAAGATTTCGACTTTTAAAATGGCCCTTCAACAGTAAAAGCTCATTGATGAGCAGCCCCCTTAAACGAATCGGACTGGCTATATTTTTGTCGCATACTGACGCCATAATTGGATTCCACCAGGTAGATGTATAAAAAAGTTTATCAGAGTAAATAGTATTATATCTGTATGTGTTTGGGGGAAGACGTCAAACAATATGACATCAATGCGTAACTTTATGACTGACAATCAATATGTATACATATTTTTTGTAAATACAAAAACTTATACATATATTCATCATTTTTACCTCCGGCTCGATCGCAAAGATTATTTATTAATTTGTCATGTTAAATTTCTTTCTGCACATTCAACGATTTTCATATTTATTAATTATTATAACGTCCTATTCTTCTTACCTTCGTGCAGCCACTACTTTTATTTTCGTTTTTGCTTTCAATGTGTACATTTTTAGTTAGAGTAAGTATTTTAAGTTAGAATATTGATCAATACTTTATTTCAAACAAACAATCATAAAGCCAAAGATATAACATGCACAAAAAATCAACCTCATTTATATTTCGTTTATAAGCATTTGAATTTTAATACATCTATATATAATATAATCTGTATTACTAATAATCTTAAAAAATAATAATTTGAATACAATTTTTATTTACATAAAAATATTTAGCTCATCAAATATTATGTATTCAGATAACTACAAGTTATCTAAAATTTAATAAATCTTTCATTGTTTAGCAGATTTACTAAATTTATCTTAATACATAAAATACATGTTTTACTTATTTCTATGTGTATGTACGTATACAATACGTATTATATACTTATATATATGAACTACATAAAACAAAATTATATTTATGAAATTTAATTGACTAGTTAATAGATTAGATTAATTTAATTGTATTCTCTAAGGTTATTTATTAATATTTTTATAAAATACGTATTTATTAATTTTTTTAAATCACTTAGGTATTATAATAATTTTTTTATTAAAGATCAGTGATTTATTTTCATTTACTTGATAGATCTAAACAAATTAATTTTTTAATCTAGTTAATGATATTGATAAATCATTGTACATACTTTTTTACTTTCAATTATTTATATTCTTTTTGTCAAATTTATATCCAATGAGTCAACTTTACTTTTAGTTTCAATTAATCATAATAATTCATTATTTTTCTGTTCTATGAATTAGATAAATTTATTATATAAAGAATTACAATTAATATATTCTTTGATAATTATTAATATAAAATTCTTTTTACTAGTACTTATATTAGTAAATATTACTTTTATTTGCTATTGTGTAATTTAAGAATTAAAACTATTATTATAGAATCTAAGGGGAAGTAATTTTGAATACTTATGTATATTTAATTTTATTATGTATTTATTACTAATTATTCATCTTTTTATACACAAAATTAAAAATTTATAAACGCTCCTAAATTTATCAATTTTCAATGGGCAATTACATAAAATATGAATAATTGAATATAAACATTTAATGAATTATTGATACAGATTTTCTCAATTATTTTAAAAATTACTGTTGTAATATTTACATTAATAAAAAATAATTATTTCAGTAACACAAAATAAACAAAATATTAATTTATACTTTTTAATAATATATATACACCGTTTTTTCTAAAGTTTTCAAATAAATCATTTTAAAAATGTATTTTTATAATATTTATTAAAAATATTTTATTGTTATATTGTTATATATTATTTTGACAAAAAATATTAAATTTAGTAGTATAGTATATTTAATTTAAAAAATATTTAGAAATAAATGTTTGAAATTACATTATTCTTTGTAACACAGTATGTATTTATTATTTTATTTGCTAAATTTATAAATGTGTTTAATTATTAAATGTATAATTAATTATTTTATATATTTATCCTGCAGGTAATTTGTACAGAATTTATTGAATTAATTAATTATGAAGATTTTGTGAGATATATAAATATCAATTCCATATTATAATCAACAAGGATAAACAATATCATTTGAAGAAGTTTATCAGATTTATTCTTAATAATCTATATAGTAGATTGATACTAGAGATATTAATACTAGAGTATAAAGTATATTATACTATAATAATTTAAATAAATTTATCAATTTCTTTGCACCATTAATAATTGAATTATCTGATAAATTAATAGACTTTAACTTTCAGTAATCTTTGTGCATTGCAGTTTAAAATTAATTGAATCAATGCTGAAAGTAATTTTTAGGTTCTTTAATAAAAATTTTAATATTTGTAAATAAAGTTTTTTAACTTAAAAGATATTTCTCAATTAATGGTGCCTAATTAAAATAATGTTTCACTATATTTGGTCTTTGATTAATTGGTATCTTCGACCCTTTGTAAAATGGGTACTACATTATACCACACACATGTGTGAACTTCAAAGAATATGTTATGGTAAACCGTCTGGTGCATCTCGAACATATGCAGTAGAATATTCACTTAGACTATCTAAAAATCCAGATATTAAATCATTACTTTCATACTTGGATGACATAGCTAATCATCGTGGAATAAATATAAAAACAGAACGTGGAATTTTAGAAGAAGCTATTAGAACTGTATTGATTACAAAGAAAATAAACCCTGGTGCTCATCCTGATTTTTCCAAAATATTTGGAAAGTGTGTGGAGCTGATATGGGGCTACAGACAACTTTGTGTTGAGTGTGAAGAAATGAGGCGAACACAATATAATTCTGATAATCCAATGCATGAAGATTTACTTTTGAGATTGTGGGATCTGTTAATGCCTTATGATCCACTTGATGCAAGAATAACCAAGCAATGGCAAAGCATTGGTTTCCAAGGAGATGATCCAAAAACTGATTTTAGAGGAATGGGAATATTAGGACTAGAAAATTTGGTTTATTTTGCTCAAGAATATCCTAGTGCTGCAACTCATGTACTGACACACTCAATGCATCCTCGATATGGTTATGCTTTCGCTATAGTTGGCATTAATCTTACAAGTATGGCACTGAGACTATTAAAAGATGGATCAGCTAAAACACATATTTATAATTCATGTAAGACTTTGCCAACAATACGTGCCTTTCATCAATTTTACTGTTACTTATTTTATGAATTTGATGGATTTTGGATAGAATCGAAACCAAACAATATTATGGAGTTTTCTTCTATTCAAGAAAAGTTTGAAAGTAACATTAGAATGGCTCTTGCTAGTCCTTCAACTGTTTTTAGGATAAACTTTTCAATAGATAATATTTAGCACAAGTGTAAAGACTGTGTTTAATATAATATGTAATAAAAAAATTTTATGCTCTAAATTAACATTTCGTAAAAATTAAATTAAAAGCAATATTCAAAAATTTGTTGAGAGATGTTTTTTAACGATTTTTTATTTTGTAATTGAAAATAAAAGTAAAAATTAATTAGGTAAAATTTTAAAATGTTTAAATGTAAAAGTTTTAAAGTACAAGACATTTTTGTACATGATTTGTAATTTTAAGGTTCTTGTAAATATAATTTTATCATCGATAACTGTAAGCTCAGTTTATGATTAAATATTTTATTAGTAGATCTAATAGTATTTGTATAAGTTTTATATTTAAAAAGAATATCACATATTGCTTTTTTGATTTTACTTTTTATAAAAGTAAAAATTTGTTTTAATAAAGTGATATATAGTACTTAAATGTAAATATAGATATAATATCCAATTTTTATAAATTCTATAGAGAAATTAAGTATATTTATTATTAGCTTGTATTAGTATTAACGGTAGTACGAATCTATTTTATTGTATCAAATATAAAATTGAAATTATTAAAAAAAATCGAAATGTTACACATTGTTGTTTACACATATGTACACTCTTGTAGAATATATTATACAAACTATTCATCTTTTTTCTGTTGTGGTGCTTCAGCCTTTCTTCGAAGTTTGCTAACTACTGTAACAATTATCAGCACACAGGTAGTAATACTACCAAGTTTCAATATCCATGGATTTTCTAATAAGAAATTAGCTATCATCTGTGTTAAATCGTCACTGAAATAGAAATAATACTATTTTGTATACCGTATACTTATTATGTTAATAATAAAAAAAAATCTTTTAAATATTGGATATTAGATTTTCTTTCATTTTTTCAATAAAAATTCCTTACAATGGACTTTGAGGTACAGGAACTTTTTCTCCATGAGCATTTTTATACCAGTCTTTGGCGAACGATACAAATGATTTTACATCATATTTCGAAATTAAATAACGATACATTTTTCCATTTTTAAATCTGTAAAAATATGTAAAATACATAATTTACTAAGTTTAAATTACAATGGACACAGATAAATATAAGTTTTTTAATACATACAATATAAATTGAGGAACTTCATAAACACCGAATCTTCGAGCCGTTGATGCTCCCGTTGAATATTTATTAACGCATGCAACATTGATTCTTTGACTTATTTTAGCAGCAACTGCTTCCCAACGAGCTCCTAATCTTTGGCATTCGACACAGTCTGTACTATAACTGTATAAAAAATATAATAATAATATTTGTTTATTGCAAGAAAAGGACATAACTATTTTACGTACTGGTAAATTGATCGTAATAATATTGAATAATATAAAAAGATTTATGTGCGGTTAATACCGTTCAGTAGGAAATACACATTTGTTATAAATAATTAATACAGACTTATTATAGAATGTACTTTATTAAGTCAACAAAATGTATTAAAAGATCAGGAAAAATTTAGAAAATCCACCAGTATGTTCTAAAATATTAATTGAAAATATAAAACTTTATATAATATTATGTGTAACAAAAATTACAATTCGTATAATTTAACATTTTTTAATTTGTGCGCATTATTAAAAAATTTAGAATTCAGAAGGACGGTATGGCTTCACGTTACTGTACAGATTTTATAATTTTAATAAGACCACATTATTTTGTAATGTTATTTACATGTCCCGAAATATATAACAATGTCGTTATTGATTACGAAGGCAAGGGTTGATTCGTTTAGTATTTCTAATTAATTTCCTAGACAGGAGTGCAAGTGATTACGTTACTACGAATATATTTGAATAAAAATTTCTAGCATGATTATTACAAATATTTTAAAATTTTTATAAAAATATATATCAAACATACAATTAAATGCGTATCACTATTGTAATTTTATTCATCGTCAATTTATTCAACGTTTTATTTTATTTTTATATTATTAATATTGGTTAAAACTATTTATTATTTTTATTGTAAAATACTGAATTAAAACAGTAGATAAGGGCTATTAATGTGACTAAAGGATAAAATAAAAAAACCTTTTCTAAACGAATTTGAAAAGCTAACAAATTAAAGATATTAATGTAGAAAGATAATTATATAATACTAAAATTAAAAATTACAAAAACTATTCAATGTACTTACAACATCACAAACCAATCTCCAGTTGTAGCACCAGTACTTGCTTGTGTTAAGTGTTCAAAAGTATCATCTGTCAATTCTTTAACCTTAGGTTCTTTATTTTCTATAAAAGTTGTTAAAATTTCTTCATCTTCCATTTTACCTGTATTAAAGAAAATATAAAAAGTATTATTATAGTATAAGCTATGGTATGAAATAATAAATTTACAATAAAAATTTCACCATCATATAATAAAGGAATTCCTTGTCTAAAAAAGACTATGGCTGGTTCTTTATTGGGGCTGTATAATCTAAGCATTTGACTGTTTATTACTCGTACTACCCATGCTGATAACGAATCAACTAAATCCTCTCTTATGTGTAATAATTGGGTCTCTACGTCATCACATTGTTCACAATTCTTTTTTGCTATAAATTATTTCAATTTTAATTAGATATTACATAAATTTTTTTTAAAACATACTGCTTTACTGTTTTTATATTAAAATATAATGGCAAGATTAACAAGTGTTAATTGATTTTATTATTATTAAAATAATCAAATTATCCCGAGAATATAGAATATTGAATAATTAAATAATTTTTAAATTATAAATTGACAAGATCAGATTTAAAGCAGGTTAAAATACATTTGATCTCAAGACTTACAAAATAGTGCAACAACATATTTTTCTGTTTTAATAAGATTTAAAAGATCTTCATCAGTAACTGTTTCGAGAGTACCAGCTGTAACGCTAAGAAACACATAAAAAACAAATATAACGGAAAATCGAATCATTTTTAAACGTATTTTTGTAAGAAAATGTAATTTTTCGAGAATTCGAAATTTGTTTATTTCCTACACCGGTGAGTATTTTTTAACAGCTGTAGACACGTCATGAAAGCTACAGGTCTTGTTAATACGCAGCGCATGCGCGAATCCCATAACCTACCATTACAACTTTTATAATCGTTTTTGCGTTTCATTCAATATTTCAGTTTTAATTTAAATTACAATTTTTATAAATTTGAACCTTCATTTTACGCATTCAAATATTCAAATTAAAAAACGAATATTATTGTATTCAAATTAATATACAGTGAAAATTGTATTCGAAATTCGGATTCTATAATAAAAAATTTGTAAATTTATTTATGTATGAGTTACTGTAAGTAGGAAGCAATTATCTATTTATATATTAAGAGATCTCTTATATGAGAAGAATCTTTTTTTAGAAATCGTTTAAATATTCTAGAAAATATCTAATCTAAGATTACGAATTATTTTCTACAATATCGGAAAATTTTATTTTAGATTTAATTAAAATAAAAAATTATTTATTATACATGAATCTAAGACTATAAACAAAATTTTTAATCGCGTATAATTTATGATCAAAGAAAGAAAGAAAGAAAGCTATGATTACGACTATCCTCTTGTATCTCAGGGTGTTCTCTTCAACACCAAGAATTTTCACGCCTCTCTTTTCCTTTTTCTGTAACTAAACGTTTAAAATTTAGTAAAAATGCTACAAGAATGTCACTATAGACAGAAAGTAAGAATAATTGTAACAAAAAAATATATTCAAATATAATTGTAAAGATAAGCATAAGGATAATTTAAAAGTCTTATACAAATAAATGTACAAACGTAAACTTTTTTTTCAAATATCTGAGATATTTTTATCAACCTCTGTTCCCAACCGCGCCCCACACGTCGTAGTTCAGTTTCTTATTTTATTCTAGATAATATATACATATATACGTACATATTTAATGATTGACCCTTCCGATTCGTATGAAGTTCTGCGTGGTAGCTTTCGCCTTTTATTGTTTTCTTTCAACTTCTTCTCTATTGTTTATAAGAATTACGTTAATGAGGGGTGAGGGGGGGGGTCGATTGGCTTCAATCGACAATCGGTGCAGACCAAGTTTTTCTCATACCAATAATAAAAGAGAAGCAAGTAAGAGAAAGGATCATTCAATTAAAATCTAATAATTTTATACAAAATTGTAGATATACATTGTTTTTTATTCCATTCAAACCTTTCAGTGTATTTTTATTTTTTTCTCCGTAGACCATTGTTATCATTTTACTGTCTCGATGACAATCTTTTTTCGATTTTACAATTTTTTGACATTAATGACAAACAAATATATTTTAGCATAAGTAGTGCATTTATAAAGATTATTAGAAATTTGTTGTTATGCATATAAAATTCTATAATATAATGATTTTGCTCTCTGGCAATGTTTGTTCGATGCGGATCGGGGAGGGAGGGGGTATTTGTTACGGTTTACATACTTCTAGAGTTCAAATTTCATAATCACGATTAAATCAAGTATATTTTTACATGTAAATATAGATAGAAATATGACTCGAAATGTCCATTCCGGAATGTACCCTATTTTATTTGCTGAGGGGGGGGGGTCATCCTGCTTTAATTCGAGGGGCAAAGTGAAGAAGGTACCTAATGCGTATAATCAGTCTCCCGCCTTACTACTCATCTTCGGTCACTCAAATAGGTAGAAATTTGTATAAAATATAAATATATATATAAAATATAAATATATATATAAAATATAAATATATATATAAAATATAAATATATATATAAAATATAAATAAAATATAAATATAAATAAAATATAAATATATATATAAATCAAATGTACCAATAAATAAACTTTCGTAAATTACATATTAGTTAAATGATTTAAGAAAAGTGCATATTGTCAATTGAAAATGTAAGGTTTCAAATTTTATAAAATAATAATTGGAATAATATTCCGAATGAATCATTTAAGATACTATCCTTTACTTTCGGTCCATCAAAACTTTAAATGCAATTTAAGTTTTAATTTATTCTTATGTGACATGGCAAGTCTTATTTTTAAAGAAAATAAATGTAAATATAAGTTCGACAAAAAGAAAAAATTAGGCAGATAGTCTGAATTCTTAATTCAGACTGAATTATCTTTAAATTATGGAGAGTTAAAGTTATTAAGAGAAAAAGATATGAAGAAGAAGAAAAAGAGTGAGAGAGAGAGAGAGAGAGAGAGAGAGAGACAGGATTGAAAATTAAGGAAATTGTCAATATTGATAGCAGTTGCGAAACTTTTTTTAAATATTCAATTGCATCTAACTTGTTTCCTCGTATTAAAACGTTTATTTACTTGTCTAACTTTTTGCGTACTTGTTTGTATTCTCTCACTCTCTCTCTCTCTCTCTCTCTCTCTCTCTCTCTCTCTCTCTCTCTATTATTATTTTTATATAATTTAAATTTTCTTACTCAGGTGTCTATATTAAAATTGCATTTTAAATAATATAATTCATAAAAATTATTTATTCATCAATTTATTAATAAAAGACTTGGTCAAGTAAATAAATTTATTTAGTGTGCTTATTAATATGATAATTTAATATTTCATACAAAATAATATTTGAAAATGCACTCCCACGTACAAAGATATTCTACTTAATCCGATATTATGCATTTTTATTTATAAATATATATAGAAATTTGAGAAAGTTGGTTCGCTGAATTTTCATCGTACAACAATGAATATATATATATATATATATAACTTTTAAAATGATCACAAATTGTTATCATTTATAAAATCCAAATGAATTTGTGCCGCTACAGGATTGAATGTAAAGATATATAATATTAAATACTGTCACCTACGACGAACAGCCTATTAATTTATTATGAATTCTAAGGAATTTCCTTGTCGATTGACAACTTTATAAAATATTATTTCACAAAAGTTTCAGTAGTTCATTTTTATTTTCGATTATAAGAAATATAAATAGTTATAAATGTCTCAATATAATTTTAAATTGTTGCTTCATTTTTACTCAACGACAATATATGTCTAATAAATAAACATTATTCATTTAAGATATAATGATTGTGAGCAAGACATAGTTTAAATAATCAAGATAACTAAGTACATTGCAATCGCTATATATTTAATTTAATATTAGAAAAAATTTCTTCCGATGATAATTAATTTTCGTTTCTATACTTTGCCGTCTTGGCTAATCTTTGTCAAAAAATGTTTAGCAGTCTGACCAGTTTCACCACTTTGTATACTGAACTGCCTGTAGGATATATATTCGGGGGCTAATACTTGTTGATCTCTTTCTGATGCTTCCCGCTGTTTTTTAATCTAGAAAAAGCGATTAAAAGCCTGGTAAAAATTCAAATCGAATAATTCGATCAAAAATTAGGTTTCAAATGTATTTTACTCGCAAAATACAAATTGTCGAGTGATTCTTCATTTATTTTGACAGTATTTTGTTCAAAACAGTATTATTAAATATTTTTTAATTATTAGCAGTATCCAGAATCGGTATAAAACGCATATAATGTTTTTAATCTTATAAATATAAAGGACTGCATTTCATATGGTAAGATGTAAGATGTATTTATAAATAATAATGCTTTGAGTCAATGATATTATTTTAAATTTGATAATAAATCAAACACTTTATCTTATAAAAATATGTTAACCAATAAGGAGCTTATAAAAAAATATAAAATAACGTTAATTAATATATATTTTTAAATTGGTTTTATAACTCACTTTAAGATAACCGAGGATTGAGATAAGAAGAATAAAGACCACAAATCCCATACAGCATCCGATAATTAAACCCAAACGTCTTGTCAGTATACTGACATCGGATCTTTTGGAAATACTATTTTTATATAATAAACGACTATTATTGCTTGGTACTTTGTTCGATATCTTTAATGTAAGTACTTCTGTACAACGTGACGTCGATGGGTCCAATAAATTTGACAGCATAGACTTTTTAATGGCAACATTATCGTGTGAATTATTAAAAAAGGGTTGATGGGCAGCCTGAATTAATTCATCGGTATTTCCTGGAGGTTGTACAGTGAGCCAGCTGCCGAAACCCAGGATGCATATGCGATAGCGTGTATTTGCTAATAGCTTCATGAGGCGCACGGAGCGGGAACTCGCTTCCATTACTTTGCTGTGGATCTGTAACGATTAATGCGGATTAATGAGGAAGACATTTACGAAAGCTATACAAGAAGAAAAGAGCCACGTGGGTATGACGTGCGCGGGACAATGAAAATTAGATACAATCGAGAATATATTTTTTTTACAAAATATACTTTCATTTTTACATATGATTTCAGATTTATACGTTTGCTTATATATTTGCTTATATATGCATTTGAACTAGGAGCTCATTGAAGTCGCTACGCGTCTTAAGTACATTAAATAAAAACATCTTGTACAATAAATAAAGTTATTGAGTGTATTTTTTACGAATAATAATATACGTAGAGTTCAATTTCGGTTATATTATTACCTCGCTAAAATCGCGTAAAGGATGAAAAACGATTTGAAAGCCATGAAGACCAGAATTATTTCTACTCTGCCACGATATAAGAATAGAATACGGTTGTATATCTTCAATAATGATTTTATCTATTAGAGGTACCGAACAAAACATCTGTGGGTCAAGCTCAAGGAAGACGAGGCCCCGCAGTTCAGCAGGTTTTTCACATCGCAGCAGGCCTGTGATATTGTTTTCGTTTACTCGATTATTAATAGCTTGTCTTCCGTTTGAACTTCGATTGTGGGCACGATTATTACTATTACCACTGCCGTTTTTATTTGCACCACTTGTTCTTATAAGCTTTTGATGATCCCGTAACCACTCCCAGAGCTCTTGTGATTCACACCCACAGTGCAATGGATTCTCTGCATAAAATATTTAAATACAATTATGTAAACACGTTCGAACACTCACGCACGCACACGTACTATATAACTTTGTTCATTTAATAATAAAATTTTTCATTTTTTATAAAAGTTTAATTGATACTTTTTTTTTTTTGTTTTTGTTTTTTTCTTTCTTAGTTAGCATTATAAATTCATAAGTAATTGGCATTATTTTTAGAATTTTAAATTACTTATTACAATATAAGTAATACAAGGTTTGTGTATATATACCTTCAGTTCGTAAGCTTCGAATTTGTGTCTCTAAAGATCTGAATGCACTTAGTGGTAAATGTTCTAGATGATTGTTACTTAAGTCGAGTAAGCGAAGTTTTTTGAAAGGCTTAAAAGCACCCTCTGCTACTTTTGTGATCCAATTACCGGATATTTGAAGCTCCACGAGATTGTCAAGATGCTGAAAGGTCGTCTTTTCGACTTGGCCGATTTGATTGAAGGACAGATCGAGTAACTGTAAGTTTTTCAGATCTGCTGGAAAATCTTCTAGTTTCTTCAATTTGTTATGGGTCAGATTCAAAAGTTTTAAATGATCAAGACCTTTAAGACGTTCCTGGGGTAGGAATTCTAATACATTAATGCTCAGATCGAGGGTTAAAAGTTTTGACAAATAACGAAAGGCACCCGGTGATACTCTAGATATTGAATTGCTACTCATAAATAAATGTAGTAAGTCAGGAAAGACTTCGAAATCTTGACTGGTGACTATCGTCAGATTCGTATGACTAATGTGGATCTCTTGAAACAGAGGGTATTTAATTTCTGCGCTAATTTCATGTACTCGCGTAAGCGGATTCCCCGTTACATTAAGCCAATTTAAATTCGGATGATTCTGAGCTGATAATGCAGATATTGGAATTTCGTGAAAATTGTTGTTCGATAGTTCAATTTTGCGCAATGCAGATGAATGTATAAAGAAGCTGGCTGGCAGAGTAGTCAAGTAATTATAACTAAGATTAATAAATGCCAACTTTATAAGATAAACTGCTTTAAAACCTGACAATGACTTGATATTATTTCCTTGCAGATCTAATTCCTTAAGATTTATAAGGCCATGAAGTCTCGAAATATCAACATGTACTATAATATTACGTGCTAGTGATAATAATTCAACAGATGAAGCGTTGACAAAAACCTCGTAGGGTATATCTTGAAAGTAATTACCATCAAGCTTTACCTCTTTAAGAGAATCTAAGCCAAGAAATAAGAGAGACGGTAATGATTTTAGCTCATTGTTACTTAGCAAAATTTTAATAAGATTCTTATTGCGTGAAAAAGATTCATGTGGTATTTTATAAATTTTAGAAGATTCGATGATTAGTTGTTGTAACGAAGGTACTCCATTAAAAGATTCGTTGCCAATGAGACTGAAGTTATTGTGTGATATACGTAAAATACGTAGCCCTGGTATATTTAATCTCTTAAGGGCAATCGATGTAAGGCGATTGTAATCTAAATTTAATTCGTAAAGATTGTTTAATCCTCGAAATGTACTATTGTCGATTATTGCTATTGAGCAATTGCGCAAATTTAAACTTCGAATAGGCAATCCTTCTTGAAACATCGTGTCGTGCAACTTATTGAGCCAATTGTTGGATAAATCGAGAATTCGAAGTCGTTTGAGAGAAGTCAGAGCATACGAATCAAGACTACATAAAATATTATCTGATAGATAAAGTTCTTCCAGTTCATGAAGCTCAGAAAAGATTTCAGCTGTTATGTGAGTTAATTTGTTAATGCTAAGATCTAAAAATTTAAGGGCTTGCATTGGATAAAAAGCGGTGTCTTCGATCATTGAGATTGAATTGTTTGTGAGATATAGCCGTTCGACAAGAAATAAATCACGAAAGAGTGGAGCCTGCAGTTTTGTGAGTCGATTGTGACCCAGCCATATAATTCGTATACTAGTTTGACCCCTAAGTGAATCATTATGCAAAACCCCGAGACCATTATTGTCTAATTGAATCGAGATAAGTGAATTGCTACCAATATCTGAAGGTCCAGACAGTTGAAAGACATCACCGAGAACAGCCAGTAAATTCCCTTGAAGGTTGACGTGTTGAAGACTGTGAAGTGATCTGAGAGCACCAGTTTCCATATCAGTTATAGCGTTATTCTGTAGATGTAACTCCAATAACGAAGGTAATGGTGTGAATACGCCCCTTTTAACTTCGCTGATTTGATTATCTTGCAAGCGAAGCTCCTGTAATTGCTTGGATTTTGCAAATGTACCGGCCTGCAGTTCACGGATGTTATTTTCATCGAGACTTAAAATAGAAATATTTTCACAATGTTCGAAGAAATCACGAGGGACATGTTCGATGTAATTGCCACTCAGATGGAGTTCCGTCAACTGATCAAGAGCATTCAGCCCTTGGGAGTCTATTCGTCTGATGGCATTTCGTTGAAGGTTTATAATTGAAAGGCTAATGCTGCCGGAGAAAGCATAGGCAGGCAGCTCAAGAATGTTGTTGTCGGTAAGAAAGAGCTCCCTTAAATCAGGTAGTCGCACGAAAACCCCTTTAATGTAATGTATATGATTGTAACTGAGATCAATGGTTTTGAGCTTTTGATTGGCACGGAAGGTCATTGTGTCGAGAAATATAATCTTATTATGACTGAGATCAATTGATTCTAAATAAATCAATGATATGAATGCGTCCTTATCGACGCTCTCTATAGAATTATAATACATTGAAAGAGTTTGTAAGGCCGAACAGCACCGAAAGCAATTCAATGGAATAATGAAGAAATTATTGCTACTTAAATCTAAAAAGTTGAGATTATCAAGGCGCGAGAATCCATCTTCGGGTAATTGAGAGATTTCGTTCCATCCGAGATTCAATGAAACAAGATACTCGAGTCTACGGAGAGCAGTCATTGGGAAAATTCTAATTTTATTCTCGGCAAGATTAAGATCTGTTAAGGTTTCCTCGAGCCCGGAAAACGCATACTCTGATATCTTAACGATCTCATTCCTCTTTATATTTAATTTTCGTAACGAGAGGCCGTAAAAGCTGAAACCTGGAAGTTCATGAATAAGGTTTGCCTCAAGGTCAAGTGAGCCAAGTCGATTTAATGCCACGAGAGCTTTCCGTGGTACATTGGATAATTTTCCAGAAACGAGTGAAAGAGATTCAAGACTGTTACTGATTTTCTGAAAAGCTTCCTCTGTGATTGCACGTATCCCAGAACGTGAAATTTGTAAATTGTGAATAAGAATACCATCTAGAAAAATATTACTACGAAACTCTTCAATTTTATGATCAAAATTATGTATATTCAATGACTGTATCACTGCATCTGTAAACATATAAATTCTAAATATTCTTTTCATTTTACAAAATCATACAAATGATTCACTACATTTAGGCGAATGAAACGTTATATTTTAATTTTTAATAAGTAAAAATATGCATCAACAAACGTTAAAGTAAATGTTCAATACTGATACGTATAAAGACGACCGTTGCCATTCACATATTATTTCGTAATAAATATTATAAAAATTATTTTTCTCCCTAATTTATGCCTTTAAAAGGAATACAAAGTTAACATTCGTTTCATTACTGCTCGTATTATTTATTATAAAAGCATCGGTTTTTCGCTTCTGAAGATAAACGAAATGGACAAACGAGCACGAAATGTTATTAGGAATATTAAATTCTACAATCGCGTCGCGAAGCATAAAACACGAATAAAAGTGAATTCGCTTATGCGTAACATTGTAATAACCATTAGGCTTAGCTTGATTGAGGATGCGAGCGAGGGCGTTCTTAAGCGATTCCTCGGTTGAAGCAGTGCATTCAACGAACAAACCGTCAGCAAAATTGTAACACGGACAGTCTTGGATCGGGTCATCTGTTGGACATTGGGCCGTCGATATTACGACGGCACTCTTCATACGTACGCAGATACATGCCAGTACAAACAAATAAATTACTCGTAATTGATAATTATTTCTTTTTTTAAAGTTACTCCTCCGAATTATCAACCTCCAATTACATTTACGTTTGTTATGTGGCCAAATTGACCACATCATGGTACTTGTATCAGATATTGATTGAGCATCGTTCTAGATAAGGCATCTTTTAAGAACGACCTTCATTATCTGCAAATAAATATTGTAAATATTTGAGAAAACTTAAAACTTAAAAAATAGGGATTTTATTTTTAACAATCGACTTATCATCGTGAGAATTCATTTCGTTCAACTATTTTTTTTTTTTTTTTGTTTCCGTTTCTAATTTTCATACGTAAATCTAGTCTACCAAGACATCGTAAAAGAAATTTAATATTAAATTTTAAATACAGGCAAAGTTATAATAAAATACTAATAAATATAATAATACAGTCTGAGTTATAATAAAATATTTTCGTTCGGAAATTATGATTGAGATAATGTTTCAGTACAAATCATGCATAATAATAATCATAATTCTTCAAACGTCTCTATTCATTAATATTTGCAAACTTCAAAATTGATAAAATCTTTATACATTTGAAAAGTTATGTGTATGGATGTAATACATAAATATGAAAATAGTGCTGACAAGGAATAAGCATATTTCGACGACCTTTTCATTGATTAATAACCTGAATACAATATTAACAGTCTCTAGTGAGCTATTGATATAAAATAAATATATTTGACCGAAAAGACTGTCCAAAAGGATTTTATAAGATTTTATAAGATGTTTAAAAAATTTGTGCAGCTTAAAAATGTGAATAAAAACGTGAAAGATGAAATTAATATTATAATCTATTTTCTCATCGTCTATTGATTATAGATATTTTGTTTTATTATTACACATATTACACGACTACTTATGCTTGCTATTCCGAATCGTTTACTTTATCGTGTGCAGGAGAGTCTTGCCCTCCTCGACGTCGCGTTGAGAATTTTAATTCGACCATTAAAGACCTTTATTATAAAATAAAGGAAAAGAGAGATAAGCACGGAATCGAGTGAGGAGGCCGTCAGTGAATCTCACCCCCGTTAACGTCACGCAACCATCGAGAATCCAAGGTTACAACACCTACTGGGACCCAGATTCCTTACTGGCTGCCCCGCCCACCAACGTCCCAGTTTTCATTGTATCTCGACGTCCACGTCGACAACGCGTAGACTCGACTCGCTCCAAACCACCCCCTTGAAGGACGCCACAGACCGTCAGGGTACTTATAGTTGACAGTAATTTTTTTTTTTTTTTTTTTTTTTATGTCGCTGATGAAAGCTGCAGAATTAATACGGATACGCGGTTATTATACGGTATGACGAAGACGATCATTAATTAGAAAAATATTAAGCGAGAGAGATCGCTGCCAAAGTGGATCTGTTGCTAAAAGTAAGGATTTGGGGTTGTGAAGGGGGTGTGGGTGGGGTGGGGTGGGAGGAACGGTAAGAATAAGAAAATAAGCATGCAAACGTGCAGCCTTCAAATCGACTATCGAAGAGTTAGTCACCTCTTGGGTCACTTTGTACACGAAAGTAAGTGCTCTCGTACTTTCTATTTTTATTATCGAGCCTCTGTCTAAACAAGTAAATAACTTTTTAGGATATTATTCATATTAGTTAACAAATTCTTGTGGTTAGAAAAATTATTTATTATATATATATATATAAAAAAAAAAAAGCGGATAAAAATATTGTGTAAATATAGAATGAATTTTTCTCGCGTACTTATTCAATATAGAATACTGAATTTATTAGTAAGTATACTTATACATAGCGACTACTCTTGTAGTTACTCGTACCACTTGTGCTACTTACGACCCCCGGATTAACTGCGCTGCAAATGATATTTTGGAATGACGTTAAGAACCTTTCTCATAACAACTTCATTTACACTCGAATAATTATATATACAAAAGGAATTTATATATTAGTTAATGAAAAAGGAGTAATTCTGTAGTTATTATATACATAAAATTAAAAATATTCTCCTTTCAAAATAAAATAAAATTCGTGTCTATTTACTGAGAAATTTTTTTAAATATTAAAGAAAAAAAATTACACTTGCACTGCACTATTAATCACTTAATGTTTATCTGAATCCCAAGATGTATATCCATTTAATGTATATATTATATTCAATAAGCGCTGTATTTTACAAATGACGTGTAATATAAGATTCGCGTCTCGACATTAGCACAATATCGATCGAGAACGTAAAAATTATAAAATCGTTAACATATTAGTTAAAGCCATGCTATATTATTCGATTTTATTCTCTCATAGCAATATTTTTTTTCATTAAATTTTCCTATAATTTTTTACATTTTTCTCTTACGTGTTTCTTAACATCAAAATATCAATAATTCACTTTTATTTAATTAAATATTTATTCTCAGTCAACTCTGATCAAAATAAAATAAAAATGAATAATATTCTTACAAGAATATTATCGAAAAATATCTTTATATGATTTCAATGATCCCTCATCCAATATTTATTTATATACGTATTCATAACGTAAAATTACTTTTACATAACATTACGACGAGTACTCAACTGATTCTAACATAAATTTCGTCGAGTACAAAGGTTCGCGTGTTTACGTAAATGTTAAATAGTTATTAAGTTGACGTATAATCAAAACTTGGGTGAAAGTCATCGTTCGATAGCTGCTCCACAAAACCACTAGCAAAGAGTCACATGCAATAAGCGTAAAAACGTAAAAAGCTATAAAGTTTTTATGAAGTTTTTTGAGCAATCGTTCTACCCTATGATCTCATTGTACATACTCCAGTCCCTCTTGGATGAAATAAATGAGATGAACATTACAAGAACGTTTTAGTAACACGAGAATTGTTAATAAAGCATACTTTAACGCTATAGAAAATAATATAATAATAAAAGGAAGCGTAGGGCATTTTGGCATCAGGTTTATCCTAAAAATTAATCTTAATTTTAATACTAAATAATTTTAAAATTTAAATTAAAAACAGCTTGTTCATAGTAAAGAAGTACTTCGTTAAATAATATTAAAGATACTTATTTAATTTTAAGCTCAAGATCAATAATTTTTTACAGTATTTATAAAATATTTATTAGTATATTATTAAGATTTTTATTAATTTTCACTCTACATATTATTATACCCTTTATGAATTTATAGGAAATTTTGATTGTGAAACGCTGAGAAAACTAATTTTAATAATATACTAATTTTTATAATATACATTTAATATTTTATTTTACTTAAACTATTTGTCATACTTTTTCATTATTACAATAGTTCACTATTCAATATTATATTAGAAAATTGCACAAAGCTATTTTACATAATTTTCTTGTATTGATGATCAGTACAAGGTTTTAAATTTAAATTTAAGATTTGAAACGACTTTTAATATTAATAAATAATGTCAAATAGTGGGTTATATTTACAGAAGACTGAATATTTTATAAAAATAAAACTTGCTCTTACTCAAAATAGAAACAAAATAGTCCAATTCATGTCATTTATTATTTAAAGTAAAATAATCTTTACGAAGTGATTACGGGATTATCTTATTATTTATTAAATATTTTTTACTTTTAAGAATTATTTAAGAAGTAGGTTTCTCCTATTAATTTTCAAATAAATCGTTTATTAGATTGATTTTTGGAAATACTAATATAAAAAGATAATAAAATTCTTATCAAACGATAATATTAAAAAGAAATATACTGTCTGCTTTCGTATACTTACGTGTATTAGTTCTTTAGTTCTTATTTAGTATCGAAATAATAGAAAAAAATCTTGCAGAAATAAGAAATTAATAAAGCAAACGTAAATATTACACGCGAAAATAAAAATCTAGTAATTCTGGTGTTAAAATAATAAATATTAAAATAAATAATAAATGTTAAAATAATAAATATTAAAATCATGCATTCGTCCACGGTAAGCTGTGCCACTGAAAAATATTCATTATTCCAGAATTTACTCGCGTTTTTGTTTGTTACAGGAGCACACTTACGTAAGGGTGAAACTAATAATACGAAAAAGGATCATTACAGATCGAGCGATCGAGCACATGCTATCGGCGCGTCTTCTAAGCATTTTCGCGGCATAATTTAACGTACTTACTTTTGATTTATTGCATAATCAAATGTGCAACTGACTAATTATGGATTACGCAAAGTACGGCAACAAACTCAATTAAGCGAATCAAAACTTAATACACTAATATTAGTTGAAATATGATTTCAGGTACTAGCTATTGGTAAGCCCGATAAGAATTTTTGTGAAACTAATAGTTTATTAAATTCATAAGTAATGAAATTAATCGCTGCTTTTAAATTATTTATATTCAAAAAGTTAAAACTCTTTGATATTCTAAAGAAATATACAGGGACGATCGTTTCACGTAATACAATTCGCACTCCGTAACATATGAATTAAGTATAAATCGAATAGGTGGGTCAAATGAGAGAAAGGGAGAGAAAAGTACAGATCAACAGGAATAGAGAAATAATGTTTTAGCACAAATAAATTATTAGTATTTATATTTATGTGTATCTGATTATACTAATAAATAACTAATAATTTTAGAAATGACAGTTTGTACGTGATAACGTGTATTATAATAAAAAGGTCTTTTTGAAAATTTAGAATTTTAAATAAATCTCAATTATGAAGCATTAATACACTCAGTCAATCACATTTAAAATATACTAATTGAAAATACAAAGCTTAATAGCACCACTATTTACTGTTTCATTACTTCTGAATTAAGTAAACTATTTTCATTTATTTTTTATTTATAAAGAGTAATTAGAATTGTTACCTATGTACAGAAGTGCTATGTATGCGGGACATTAAATTTGATACCCTCAACTTTACAGATTTGTATATAAAATTTCGTGCATTTCCCTCATTTTTCAAAAGCACATACTATTATTGTACTTTGTGTCATACAATTGTTTCATAGCATTTATATTCTGAATGTATTTTGTCATCCGAAAATTAAGTTATTATTAATATTAATGGAACCATTATTTAATTAAATCTAAAATAGAATACAAAATTAAAAAATTATGACATTTAAATAAACTATAATATTTCATAAGTACAAATGAAAAATGTCATTAAGTTTTTAATTTCTTTAATTGAAAAATTTCTTGCAATGTATGTATACGAAATAATTTTATTTAGTGCAAATATAAATTGGTAGTTTAAACATACTTACTAAATTATCATTGGCATAAACATATCTTATGAAAAGGGAAACACAAAAGTTGATGAAACAAAATTTGTTACTTAAATTTATATTTATATAAAAATTGTCACACGTGTACGAAATATAAAGTTTCAGTTCAAACAATTAAAATTAAGTAGGCCAGAAGTATAAAAAGTCATTCGATATTCATAAGAATTTCACTATTAACTAAGGCTGTGGAAAATATTGACGTTAGCAGTAGCCAAATGCATTGCTGCCAGTAATTTCTCTCGCGATATACTGGCAATCTATTTAGTTGCCTGACTTAATACTGACTGCACCTACTTTGGCGCCGGCGCCTCGTGTTCTTTATTTTGATTGCTCGTGTCCATGATTCTTTCTCTTCCTAAGGTTTAAACGCACGTAAAGTATAAATTTGAAATAATCAAGAGTGACATTTTTATTATTGTTATTATTATTGTTACTATTATTATTATTATTATTGTTGTTGTTGTTGTTATTATTATTGTTATTATTGATGAGAGAGAGAGAGAGAGAGAGAGGAGCCGAAAGAAGTTATTTAAAATTTTTATTACAGTATTAATTCTCTTGAGGCAGTCAATAAATTTAAAATTAAATTTTTTTCTTATCTAACTTCAAGCTCGCTAAGATGAGAATACAAAATTTCTAAAATATAATAATAATACTGATTTTAGTATTCGCAACAATTAATAAATCGCACATTATTTCAAAAAAAAAAAAAAAAAAAAAAATCATTTTTTAATAATGTGCATTTTAACTACGTAGAAGGATATTAAATAGCGGTGTCAAGAAACTGGAGGTTTCTGATGAAGTTTTGCCGCTTGGAAAATTTCCCAACGAACAAAAGAACGACCTATCTTGAACATACCTGGGAGAACCGTATCGAGAATGGATACAACAAAATATCAGATTTGAATATCTTGTAATGATCGATGGAAAACCATTTAAAGTAGTTTTGGCGTTCTATTATATATTCCATGTTAAGTCAAACAATTAGGAACATAATTTATTCAGTTAATGATATGGAGTGAGTTAATGATACGGGAAAAAAGTTACGTTGCCATATAAAGTTACGATAATCATTAGCATTTATCATTATAATCGTTAATCGTAATAAATTTCTGATAATTAGTAGTACTCCCGACTGTTGTATCCTTTAGGGTGTCATTACTAATAAAATTAATTGGGAATAATTAAATACAATTGCTGTACTCTTAGGATCATCTGCTACATGCAGACCCCAACCATGCATTAGTCGCTTGATGCTTAAAACCTAATCAGATGTTCCGTGTAAGTGATGGAATTCACTTTCTTCAACTGTAGCTTTACCGTCTGTTTTAAATCATTAATTATCTAAATGAAATCTCTCATTGAAGACTCTTGCAAAGAGAAATTTATTTGGGATTAGATTTTAGCTTTTCCCTAGGTACTTGAACCTGGCGCTGGAATTGAGACCTGAGTAGTATATATACCATGCAACTCTACTCGTCATCAATAAAATGTTGATCTTGATCTTATGAATTCTATCGATGAATATTAATCGTTCGACTTCTTTAATAAAAAATGTAGTTCTCCAAAAACTTTGATAATTCAAAATAAAAAATTTGTAGTACGAATATATATATATATATATATATATAATGTTACTTGTTATGTATGTAATGATTTGTTTAAGGCTGATAAAATAAATTTTATAGACAGGGGAGCTTATCTGTTATACGCGACCACCAAGGATTAGACGAACACCCACCAACCGCAGATGACGACCATGGATCGGTCGAGAGCGCCCTAGAACCAGATAGCGACTTCGTTAGAATGTCGATGCCTCGACTCAGGGCGGGGATCCCGAACCGAGCTGCGAATGATACTTCTCTCACAGCCAAAGAAATTTCGGAAAACTATGTAGTCCTACGTAGGAGAGAGCCACCCACCCCGAAACGCAAGCCACCTTCCAGCTCGGACGGAGTACAAGACCAGAACTAAATCAGAGGGGGACAATACGATCTACAGAGTCGAGCTGGTCAACATAGAAACCCGGACGATGTGCCTAATTGTGCTCACGTATGAATAACTGCGCATATCATTCAATATAATTAAGAAAAATTATTGTAAAAAAAAAATATGTATATATATATATATATATAATAAAGAAATCGGATGGAGATATTTGGCAAACCTAGCATGAGGATAATATCGAAGACGCGTATCACGACGGCTAATGGCGTCGCAGCTTCTATCCCCATCGTTAGCGGTGTTAGGCAAGGCGCCGTTGAGTCCAATCGTTTTTAATCTCGATCTGACACCGGCGGTACGAGCCATCGACGCCACGAGTCAGGGTTACGAACTTTTCGGTAAAACGTTCACCGACGTAATGTACGCCGACAACGGAAGGAATGGAGGTTTTCTTACTAACAGTGGGGAAGCAGCTCTGGCGGTAAGCCATCGCTTAAACCCCTCCAAATGTGCTACGTTGCACGTTATCGACGGGGAAGGTGAACGGGTCCATCCAGCTGACAGAGTTGCATCTCCAGGAGGAGGTGATTCGTACCTTGGCCGAATGGACCCCCGTCAATGACATCGACGAGTTAGAGCGGGACTTGCGTTTGATCAATCGGTCCCTGCTGATTCCGTGGCAAAAACTTAACGCACACGTTGCACACGTCGTTAAATCCCTAGCAATTCTGTTTGCTCGAACTATCTGTCTGGGAATCTGGAAGGGCCCCGACTGGCAGGGGACGCTGCGTCACTTTGTTCAATGGAGATGGAGCGATGCCTTGGATCAGTGGATTGGACAAGCACTCCCGTCGCTGTGGAACCGGCCTCGAAACCCTCCCTCACGTCCTCTAACACTATAACTCCAAAGCCGGCACAATGACGTGCTGGCTCACCCGACGAAACCACTTATACGAGCGGTAGTATGAGTATGAACCAAAGCGTCAGCAAAACCAATTCGTCGTTGACGTGGCTGCGCCCTTCGAGAACACTTTCGAAGGATTCGCCGTCGCGAGATGGTAGAAGCTTGAAAAGCTTACCTCTGGGTTGAGACGTTCCTGATCAGATCCTACGTCGCGTGGGATCCGAAGAATAAATGTGCCATGCGTCTCTTCTGTGTCAGCAGGTACTACGCTACCTGGACGAGGAGGTACATGGCCGCGCGACATATAGGTACAGCATGTCTCGGGAATCGGCCAGTACATCGCAACACAGTCCCCTCGGGGTCGCGTACCCACCAATAGACAAAGCGACAGTGCACGAACACTAAATTATATAATATATATAATTATATATAATTTTGTAAAAGTTATTTAAAATTTATAAGCGAACCGAAGCCTTTCGTGATCTCTCATTGTATTGGGCTCGAGGTAATTTGTATTCAGGTTGTATTCAGGTACAGTATTTAATGACATTTTACATAGAATGATTTAGCAATATTATTAAATTTTTTTCATCCATTTATTACAGAAATCTCATTTTTATTAAAAAGTCCTGTAATTGAAAAAATATTTGTCATAATTATAATAAAGTTCTCGTGAATCAAGCTTGACTTCCAATTTTATTTTAGTTTCCATGTACTTATTGTAAACGGAGCCTAAATGTTCTAGATAGGGAGAAAACTAAATGGTTATAGAGAAAAAAAAAAAAGAAAATATAAAAGACATTGAATACTTTAATTAAATAAGATCATTCTTTCTCGATTCTTAAAAAGTACGAGATAATGGCTTGCTCCGTTATTCGGTATCCATTATTAAGGAATTCAGCGGTAAGACTTGCCTTATTTACCTGTGAAGCGTTTTTTAAATCAATATCGTATGTACTGAAAATATTGAATAAGTAATCAGGTGTTATGTAAAGCATTGTGTTATTTTCCAAATTCTTGTGTGATTGTTATAGAACAGACTTATAATTAAAAGTATTAAATTTAATAGGAGATATACGTGTTTTTCTTAGCTAGCTGTAACATTTTATATTTTAGGTTCGCCATTATGCAGCTGCAGCAGCAGTTAAATGCCCTGCCACTAATAAAAATGAGGCTGCAAAAGTTTTAGAGAACAAAGTTACAGTTGCTGCTGTTAATGAAGATGATCCAATTTCACAAGTTTCAATTCTTTTTAAGTAATGATATTTTTTTTTTAGATTACTAGTTAATAATATTTATAATAAAATTATCACTTATATAAACATTGTATTCAGAGCTGGTCCCCGTAATGAAACTTACGATACACAAGGCATTTCACATTACCTTAGAATTTGTGCGGGACTGACAACTGAATGTTCCAGTACCTTTGCAATTACAAGAAATATTCAACAATTAGGTGGAGAATTAACATGCTCTTCTGATCGTGAATATATATCGTACAACCTTAAAATTACTAAAAATAATGTGTAAGATAATTAATTGCAATATTTATACTTTTTATTTAAAGTTTATAATATGATTTAATAATGATTTTTATTTAAGAAATTCATGCAATACATTTTAGATCTCCAGCGCTTAAATTTTTAGAAGATATTGCTACTGGTCAGTTATTTAGACCTTGGGAAATTTCGGATGAAATTCCAAGGCTACGTTATGAAGTATCGATATTGCCTGGTAATGTACGTCTTATTGAATTATTATATAAAGCTGCTTATAGAGAGGGTCTTGGATATTCTCTTTATTGTCCAAAGAGACAAATTGGAAAAATTAGTACTGAAACCGTATGTAATTTA
This sequence comes from Ceratosolen fusciceps, assembly GCA_018883505.1. Lineage (NCBI taxonomy): Eukaryota > Metazoa > Arthropoda > Insecta > Hymenoptera > Agaonidae > Ceratosolen > Ceratosolen fusciceps. The sequence goes on from RCIC01000008.1 coordinate 3,981,796, forward strand.
TGCTAATTCAGATTTAAAATTTCATAAGTTTAAAAATCTATTTGCAAATATACTACTTATGTAATACATATTTACAGCTAAGTCACTTTGTTTCAAATTATTTCACTGGTTCTCGATGTGCTGTTGTTGGTTCTGGTATACCTCAAGCGGATCTAGAGGAATTTGCTTCTAATTTGGATCTTTCTAACCAAAATTGTATCGATATTCCATCTAAATATCAAGGAGGAGAAATTAGGAAAGAACGTAATTCACAATTGACGACCGTCGCTGTAGCAGTGGAAGGAGGCAATTTCAAAGATCGTAAGGAAGCTATTATTTTTGCACTTTTGCAGAAAATTGGTGGTGATGGTCCATTTGTAAAATGGGGAAACAATCATTCACCTCTTCACAAATGCGTTGCTGCTAAAGCTGGTGAAGAACTTTTTGCAGTAAGCTCTTTTAATGCTAGTCATACAGACGGTGGACTTTTTGGTTATATTCTTTCAGCTGGAAGCACAATAGCTGGAGAAGTGAGTGCATTGATTTTTATTTTATTATTTCATTTAATCTGATTTATTGTTTTCGATTTTATTTAAATGCATCTCCATTTTTCTTATCACGTAGTTAATTATGAGTGCTACAAGTTGGTTACAAGCGCCTCAATATACAGAAAATGATATTGAAATGGCAAAGATGAAATTGAAAGTTGCTCTATTTACTGCCGACGATAGCGATTATGCTTATCATGATAACATTGGAGAACAGTTACTTTTTTCAGGAAAGGTCAAATCTATTAGCTCTATTGTAGACCAAATTGATAAAATTTCTGTTGATGATATTAAAAAGGTAAATGAATATAATATTTTTATTATATTACTAGAATTAAAAAATACATCATTTTCTAACAATTTTTACTAGGTTGCCGCGAGATTCTCTAAAGGAAAAATTTCAATGTCTTCGATCGGTAATTTAGAAACCGTTCCTTACATCAATCAATTCTAGATTCATAAACAATTATAGTACGGCTAGCTATTTTCAATATTGTAAGCTGAAAAACGATTAATCTCAGCTCACTGCTATATTGAATCATAATGCATTACTACACTACCAAAACATCAATTTTTTAATCATGTATATATATATTGGAGAAAAAAAAATAATGAATGAAAAATAAATAACTGTTAAACTAAATTAAAAAATTAATTGTTTTTTATTTAATATAATTTTATTTCTTCTACAGAATAAAATCTGTTTATAGATTTTGGAATTGATTTAACTAATTTACCACTTATCAACCTTTTAATCATTGGCCTCAGATTTTCTAGATCTGTTATTAATTGAAGCTGAAAATAAAAAGTATATATATGTAGCTAAAATGAGTAATATAATTCATATGTATAAAGTAATATAAACAATATTTACATGGACTTCTAGTGCTTCGTTTAATTTATCAAAAAGTTCTAATATTTGTTTATCTCGAGATAATAAATAATGTTGATAATGCGAATCCAACAAAAGCTTAGTCCATTCATACAATTGACTATTTAACCTGTGCTCAAATTCAAAAATATCATTATTCAATCCAATACTTTCGTCATTAAGTTGAGTAATCAGATAATTTAATAATTTTAAGATGTCATCGAAATTTAATCCAACTCTAAGATGTAAAATAAGGGAAACATCTGTATAACAAATACTCAGGATTTTATCTAAAAATTCTTTGTGTGAAATTTTCATTTGTCCATTTTCTTTAGTACTATTTGAATCGGATGATATTCTCAAACAATATACTAAGGTTTGAATTAATAAATCTTCGGGTAAGTCCTTTAAGTTATCTAAACACCAAATAATAGATTCAATATCCTTGTGCTCAATTAACTTGGGTATTAAATTACGATGTATTGTAGCGTCGCTCTTTCCTTCTCGCAGAAAAACTGAAACTTGATCTGCTACACTACTATTTAGATTACTCGTACGTTCGTTATGGTTTATTTTATTTAACGATAATATTCCCCAATCTGCTATTGTTGATTCTTGAACAACAGCAACTTCATTATTTTCCTTTAATCCATTTTTTATAGGTATTGTAGAACCAAGCAGTGCCTCAATTCTTTGTTCTGCTAAGCAATAAGGAGCTATAGCTAAATGTCTGTTAGCTGCAAGTAACAATTTATCTTCAATTTTCCAAAGTTTAGCGTCACTTGTAAACAATTTTAATTTTTGAATTGCTTGAACCAATTTAAATTGCACATTATAAATAAACAGAACTGCTCCTTCTTCATAAGCATCTGCACCATATCCCGCTATAGTACTTTCATTTAGGGTAACCATCACAACTGGATATTTTATATTCACAAATGTCATTACACCAATCATTGTACCAGGAATAGGTTCTGTTGATGGATTAATCAATGAATAATTATACAATTTTCCATTTGACCCTACAACAAAAACAATTACTTTAATTATAAAGACATATTTTTTTTAATGTACTATAAAGTTGATATGAACATAAACATACAAAGTGTTAATAAATATGCATTATTGTCACTCTGCATAACTACGTGACCAATCAAATTCTCAGAAGATCTATTTAAATCTAATCTAATTATTTGCTTTGGATCTTGTGTATAATTTTCTTTCTTTAATGGAATAACAATGTAATTGTTTAATTCAGCTCTTTTTGTAAGAGCACACAAATATATATTATCTTTAACAGAAACTAATTTACAGCTTAATATTTTTTCTTCTGCATCTAAAATTCCTGAACTGTTCCATGTTTTTCTATTTTCAAGAGCCCATTCTAATGAAGCAGTCGCACCATTTTGCATAATTAATATTGGCGGTATTTTATTAAATGTAAGAATTGTATAAATAGAAAATAAAAACTTATATTTCTTAATATTGTCTAAAACTGTTTCATGTTCCTGCCACATTCTGATACTTTTTCCATTAATAACAGCAACATAATTATTTGAAAATTCATTAAAAATAACTGGAGCAGTTAAACGTTCCTTACTGGACCAACTGCTAACTTGTTTCAGATCTTGTAGCTGTAAAATAACCAATTAAAAAAAGTATTAATTTTCAATAATACTTCATTTGTAAAATGAAATAAATTTAATAAATTAAATGAAATACTATACCTTATATCTGATTACAATATTTCTGCCAAGTGTAACAATTGCACAACCTGGATTTGAATCTGCTTCAACACCAAGCAAGTTTTGTTGATCAATTAATGGACATAATGTGTAATACGAATTTAAACGAGCCATCGTATATCACTTTATTTAAAACCCTAAATTTAGATTCCTGTGTGCTCTGAAGGTATAATTAATATTCATTTGAAATAAAGTAGCCAAACTTGCACATGGCACATAACCTAGGAATAAAGAATTCTTAATAGTAATATTTTAACTTTGAACCAAGCATAATTTATTGTAATTTTTATAAATGAGGATAAAAAGTAAATTAATTATTTAATTACGTTTACGAAACCAGTTTGATCATTTTTGTAGTATTTTAATAGTTTAAGTTTAAAATTTTAACGGCGAATAACAATATTCCTTAAGTCCCGCTGTGTATATACAATAACCATTCCGGTGGTTAGGGCTATTTCTATTGTTGATGTTGAGTATCGCATATGAAATAACTCTAGCATTTATGTTTACGTACTCTTCTGTAATGCAATCTAGGTATAAAATTTAGGAGACGTTCGAAGTTTGATAATACCGCACAGTGATTTAAATTTACTTTTCAAATAAAATTTATATAAAATAAATTCTTGAACGGTCTTGATTGTTAGTGTTTTGTTAATAATTTATTATACGAACAATAAGATTTCATGAAACTATAAGTATTAGAAATTCCAATTATATGTATTTATATGGATTATTTATTAAAATTAAATATTTTATTGTAAGTTGATTTAATGTAAATTTACAAATATTTTCTTTAAAATACCTATCTGTAATAAATGAATATGTAAATTGACGTTTAAGAAAGTTAATGTCCTTAATATAACTATTTAATCCAATAAATCTATTATCGTCCTCTAGGTTGAATATACACTTTCAGACAGTAAAATAATACATACATTTAGAATTGTTAGTTGCTAGAGACATTCCTTTCTCAACTTATCGAACATTTGTAGAATCAATTTAGTTCGAAATGATAAGCCGATATTTTTAAACTTATTTTTGAATACTAATGCGTGTTGAGTTATTGAATGAACTGTTATTTATGAATTATAACTATGATTATAGATCAACAATCAATGGACTACGTTTGTTAACTTAATCTATTGATAAAAAATGGCTGCAACAAGACATACCTTGCAAAGAGAAATTTTTTCGATAAACGATGAAAAAATACTTAGTATTTGTCATGTTTGTAAGGCTTATAAAAAGAAGAAAAGTAGCTTTCTTGTACTTGTTTCAACAGCAGACACTCCTGAAACATTTATTATACACGAAGTAAGAAGAAATAATGAAAAAAGTGTCTTTAAGAAAAAACAGTGTTGGTTATTATCAGATATTAGAACAATTGATGGCATTGATGAAGATTCAATGGATCTTGAATTGCACAGCGATAAAATTTTTAAGTGGTCAGCAACAAATTCTCACGAACGAAGAAATTTCATAAGTAATTTGTTCATGGTTTCTTGCGGCTTACCACAAAGGCCAGAATTTAAAAATATACCACAAGAATGGTTGACAACAGAATCATCTACTATTTCCTCAATCGATAATAATACTACTAGATTTAATTCTGGTAAATATTTATATAAATATAAAGTTAAATACTAAAAGAGTAAAGTGTAAAAGGTATGAAAGGACATAAATAGAATAAAACAATATTTTCATTCTGTAATAAAATTAATTAAATATCAACTAAATTTATTATTTTAAATTGATGCTATTAAAATAATAAAAACATTATTAATTACCTAGTCACATATGTTATAAATTTTACTTGACAATTTAAAAATACTGATAATCTGGTTCTTTATGTCGTTAACATAAAGTTTTTTTTTTTTAAATTGTTTAGATTTTATGCAACCACCTTTTGTTAATGGAGAATATGAACCGATAACAAAAAAAGAAACAATGGATTTAACATCTTTAATGGACAATTGTTATTATGCAGTCTCAAATGCAGAACTTTTTATGGAAACATTATCAAAGGATTTATCTGTACTTGATGGTGTAAGAAGCTAATATTTTTCATAATATTATATTAATTATATATCAGTTTATTATATATATATATATATTTAAGATAAGTTTATTATTATACTCACATTATAATTGTTCATGACTTTTATTAAATATTAAGAATATTAATATAAAATTAAATAGAATTTTTATTATTAAATAATTAATATTTTTCAGGAAAACATACAATCAGTTTTAGCATCTGAACCTCAAGTAGTACAATTAATGAAAGGGATTGAAGAAGCTATTGCTGAAGCTTCATTGGTTGAAGCACAATTATCTGTTTATGATGAAGCTCTTGGAAGAATTAGAGAAGCAATGGAACGGGTCGGTCAGAAAAATCATGCAATTCATATTGCAAATCGAAATGCAAAGCTTTTATTAGAGCAATTAGAAGTAGTAATTGTAAGCATTTATTATTTTTATAATGTTTTGATTTTGTAGGAAAAAATATCTAATTAATAGCTGATTCTAAATGAATAATTCAATGATTAATTGTAAATATTTATTGAAATAAAATTAATATTATACTAATAAAACTTTTTAAATTTAAGACACAGCTTACTGTTTCAAATGAACATCAACGTATACTAAATGAAGCTGAGCTTCCAGGGCATAAAGATGATCTTGTAGTAGCAGGTGTAGAATTATTGAAAGCAATCTCATTTCCTTTGCCATTGGGTTTAGATAGATTAAGTGCTGTAGCTGAACAAAAGAAGAGGTTGGATAAATTAAAAGCTAAATTTTCTTTGCTAGTTGCCAGACATCTTAATAACCTGTTTATTCACTTGGTAAATTATTATTATTATTGTTGTTGTTGTTGTTGTTGTTAACATAATTTTATAAATACAATTGATACATTTAATAAAAAATGTTAGTAATAAATAAATTTTCTTTTTTATTTAGGGAAATGATGTTGGAGAAACAATTGCTTTAACAAATATAACAGCACAGCAACCAAATACTACTATGAATCAAAAAAATGATTTCAAATTGTCAACCCATCAAGTTATTCAAAAAGAATTAGAACCGTATACTGAATTAATGAAATTGTTACAAGCATTAGATCAAAAAGCTTTTACTCAATTAACCAAAGTTTATACCAAAACCATGAGTTCATTGTATCAAAGAAATTTTAAATTTTTTTTTGAGGAAGCCAAAGATCGACTTATTATTGGAAGACTTCAACACACCCAAAATAACTGTATGTAAAATATTTATTTCAAAATTTATCAATATTATGTTATATTTTTTATTATATTCTAGAAGACTATTAATATTTTAATGTAATACTTATAAAGCGCACTCAGTAAGTAAATTAGGTAGTGGTACAACACAGAAAGCAGACACTGAAATAATCAATGCAACACCACCTGTTTGTCTTCTTAGTAATGAGACATGGTCGCCACAAGGAGAAGGAGCTCTATTAGATTCCGTTTTAGAAAATGTGCTTTCACAATTGCAACCTGTTTGTCTTGCAGAGCAGGCATTTTGTATTGCATTTCTTCATTTAGATTCTTTTCTCTCTGCATCAGCTAAGGTGACTGATAATTATAAATTTGCATGAGTTATGATTATTATTTTTTATTTTATTTGAATGAAATGAATAATTTTGAATTTTTAGATAAATCAACAAGTTATTAAAGATGAATCTAACAGTGGTAACAGTGGCAATAATGGTGCTGATGAGAGTCAAAATGTTTTAGCAAGTTCTGGATCAGCTAATGCAAATGATTTATCTAAGTTAGAACGTCAAGTTAATGAACAAGTTAGAGCAACAATGGCTGCTATATTTCCTTCATTAGAAACAGAATTAAACAATTTAATATCTTTTTTAGAAAAAATAGATAGTTTGTAAGTTAATTTACGATATTTCGTTTATAATAATTATAATTTTTGTCAAAGATTATTATTTTTCTTGTTTAATTTAAAGAAGCGTAAGAAAATTTAAACGTAAAATGGAAAACTGTTGTATAAAATTTATGCCCGATGCGCTCTTTTCGTTAAATATTTATGTACTTTCTGTATTATTATAGTTGGTGTATGTACGTATTAGTTCGTCTATCACAACATGTTATGTCAGCTCAAGATACTGGATCTTTTCTGTCAATGACTTTTGCTTCAGCACTTGTTCAAGCTAAACGTGCTTTTGACAAATTTATGCAAATGCAACAACAGTCTATACTAGATACGAAAATAAATCGAAGAAATAAATGTGGAATTTTACCTTATGTAGAAAATTTCGGACCATTCGCTAGAATGGCAGAAAATATTTTCAAAAATTCTGATAGAAAAATTGATTTAGAAAAATGGTATACTAAACTAATAGGAACGATGTTTGAAGCTATTACATCTCATAGTACAGAACATCAGAAAACACCACCAGAAGTTATTAAAATGGGTATAATTGATTGTTATAATTTAACTTTTTATTCAAAATCAAGTTACATTTTAACATAAAATTTTGTTTTTTTAGTGTGTAGATTTTTTTTTTAATTGGAAATTTATTTTGATGTATAATATTTATTATATATCTAATATTATTTTAATTCAGTAAATTTTATTTAATGTTATTATTATCGTTTCAAAAATAAGATTTTTACAAAAGATAAATGTACATAATATACAAAAAGATTATACACATCAGAAGATATATACATAGAAGAATATAAGATATATAAGAAATATATACGTCATACTAATTAATAACGAGGTATAAGTATGCCTTCGCCAATTTAATTCATAAATTAAAAACGTTAAATTTGTCATTCTAAATTATTTTAATTATTTCTATAATTATTTTAATTATACAAATAAATATGATAACAGATATGTGTAACCAATTTTATAATTATGCATATCACTGTATTGTAAGTTGTATATTATGTACACGAAAATTAATTGAAATTTATAAAGTGATGATGATAAGTTGGTTTTTATTTTGTTTTTTTAAAGAGAATTTTCATCATTTACACGATCTTTTATCTCAATTAAAAATATCGGTGTTGGATCATCAGCGTAAGGAAGCAAAGCAAAAATATCAAGAAGCATTGAAAGCTTATGTGATTCGCTATTTTGGACGACCTTTAGAAAAATTGAATGTAAATATATGTATAATTTTTTTTGCTAAATCCATATTGTTGTTTTTAGTTTTTGTAAAATAAACTTGTGCACTATTTATTATATTACAAATTATAGTCTTTCTTTGATGGTGTGCAAGCAAAAGTTGGAGCTGGTGTTAAAGAATCAGAAATTAGTTATCAAATGGCCTTCAGTAGACAAGAACTTAGGAGAGTAGTTAAGGAATATCCTGCAAGAGAGGTGAAAAAAGGTCTTGAACATTTGTATAGAAAAGTGGAAAAGCATTTATGTGAAGAAGAAAACTTGTTGCAAGTAATAAATTAGCATTTTTAATTATTATTCTTTAAGTAAATCTATATATAATGTTATAAATATTGCAAAAATAAATTTTATTAGGTTGTTTGGAGAGAAATGCAAGGTGAATTTATTGCTCAATATATAAATATTGAAGAACTTATTCAACGGTGTTATCCTGACAGTAATGTGACTTTGGAATTTACGATACAAAATATTTTAGAATTCTTCTCAGAAATAGCTCAATCTCATTAAGGTTTAAGAAATTTAAGCTTTTTATTGTATTTATTAAAAGAAATATTATCAATAATAAATATTTTTACAATTTTCTTCTCTTTTATTCTAAAGTAATTGAAATTTTATATTATTTAGTTTTTAATCAAATATATCATTGGATATATTCTTGCACGCTGGTTAATTACAATCGGTTTAAAATAAGTTATTATAAATAATATTATTTTTTAATTGGTTATTTAACTCGAGACACATATAGTGAATTTTTTTTTTTTTTTTTTTTTAAAATAGATTTTATTTAAAAAACTTGATCATCTCTAAGCATACATCACAGCTTATGCCTCGAGACCAAATGGGCTGCTATGAAACGAGCGAAACGCATAATTTTCAAGTTTCATGACTTGCGAGTCTCTGCAATTGACAAAGCCCGGCTTAATAAGCGTAAACAAGCGGTTTCCCCATTTAATCTTGGCAAGGCGCTAATTAAAAATAGCTAAACGCTTAAGTAAATGCGTTGGAATTCCGAGGAATTGGCAAGCCAGATCTGGGTTTTCACGTGAGGGTTCACGTACTGCATAAAGTACTAAAAAATTTATACGCCGCAGTGCGACACGTATATACACGTTTGTCACCGGCAATTTCGTACCGGCGACGAGAAAATGCACTTCGTTTCAGAATATCGCAAATATCATAAACACCTGTTGGTTTCATTTATTGCATAGGATCAGAGAAGTTGGGCCAGGGGTTGTTTGTCAGGGGGTGTTTCGCTTGTTTACAACTCAGTTAACGACTCGCGTCACGCATTCCCATTCGTCCTCCTGTAATGTCTTTATTTTATTTTGATTTACGGCCTCTCTCTCTCTCTCTCTCTCTCTCTCTCTCCATCTCTCTATTTGTCTATCTATCTATTTATCTATTGTTTTTAAGCTCGAAGATCAGCGTATGATGAAACTCCAAGTGGGAGTCGAGCTCCGTCTTTTTCCTAAATTCTATTCTATGATAAAATAAGCTGTGCGAACTCCGAATAACCTTTACTGCAGTCGCATAACTGATAACTTTCCCTCTCCCATTATATTATAATGCGTTGCCTGTGACTTATTCTTGTAGCTTGCAGTTTATTTACTTTGTTATTAGTATATAATATACATACGAGCGAGTGACGGCAAGTCGTTGAAACTAGTGGCCAAGCTGTGCATTGCAATTAAAATTGAGTGTAAATTTAGTTAAAATTTAATTGCATAAGAAAAAAATTCCACTCTCTGTTTAAATTCAAATCCCCGCTCGAATTCCACGATATATACGAACGCGTCAAGGCTGACAAGTGCAGCAACTACTATATTTTATATTTCTAATTTAATGATTCGCGTATTATAATTATTAACGTAGTTTTTGTTTTTATAAATTAAAAACTGAAATATTATTGCTTCTACAAAGTGACTATAACGAAAGGATAGCTTTACAAACAACAATTACAAAAGCTCATTCACAAATAGTCGTTTCGTTCATTCATTCGTTCTCGGGCCGCTTAAACTGTTCGTCTCTCTCCCTCTCTCTCTCTCTCCGTCTCACTCTCTCTCTCTCTCTCTCTCTCTCTCTCTCTCTCACCGTCACTTTATCTCATTCCCAACTTATATTTTTCCCCTACTCGTTCCCGCCCGCTTTTATTGGTCACATTTTTAATATACTCCGATATACCATGGAACAGCGGCGTTTCTGCCAATGCTTTAATCAAACTACAAATGCTAATCAGTGGACATGATCAGACCAATACGTTAATTTTACGTAAACTAAACTACTTTGCAGTGAATAACAATATGTACGTTGTACTTCGTCTTCTACTGAATATAACACATTTTTTATTTATTGTATATTATTTTCTCCAAGAAAAATGTGTTTGGTTAATTTTGACAATCAAGCAATGTACGTTTTTAAATAAAGATAAGTGCAATTATTCGATAATTAATTTACGAAACCATTTAATTGCAACATCAAAGTTTCCAACACATTTGGCTATTTTATTAGGACAAGAAGAGATATCCATTATTGACCTTGTAAAGCTTATTAGTTGGTGTATAATAGCTGAAATACCTTATGTCAGTTTTTATGATCATAAAGGTATTTGAAAATTAAATCTCTTTTATCAGCTCATGTATTTTCTTAAATTTTATAAGGTACTTTTTCGTTTTCAGGTAGATTGCAAAAACATCAAATTGATATTAGAAATAAACTGAATGAATTAGAACCTAATATTACACAAAACATTGAGTGGACAAATTTTCCAAGCTGTAAAATTACTAATAGTCAACGTGTGAATGATGTAAATCAATTTAAAAATAAGTCATGCTGTGCACGAGTTATTGATACTAATACGAACAATGCCCTTAACAAACATAAAACAAGGATTCAAGTTTTTTCATCCACTGATTGTAAAAGCAAAATTGTTTCTTTAACTAAAAACTTAGCTAGAACTATTGATGTAAATATTCTTCAAGTAAACGATATAACTCCGGAATTACTTAATAAAGAATTAAGTGCACATGTTCAAATGCCAGATCCCGATGTTGCTATAGTTTTTGGAAAAACTTTGTGTACTTATGGATTCATGCCTTGGCAAACTAGAGTCACTGAGTTTTTGTAAGTATAATTAATTTTATCATTACATTTACATAATTGACAAGTTAGCTTGACTATTTATTATATAATTAATTATTTGTAGTGAACTTAGTAAGATAATTAAAATTTTACACAAAAACCTTAACTGAGCTATCTTGTCTTATTAATTACTTATATAAATGACTTGAAATATATTATATTTTGTAATTTTAAAAAATTTTATATTTTAACAGTGTTTTACCAACTCATCATGGTATATCATCAAACAACTTTGTTGAAACATTAATAAAGTACAGTAAATGCGAACAGCGATTTGGAAAGTAGGAAAAAAACAATTATACCTCCAAGTTATTCAATTTTATATTATGTTTATTAAATCAACAAATTTAGAATACTAACTGTATTATTTATTTTTAAAAAATATCTATTTTTCTGTCATTGTTCAGTTATGAAAAAGTAATATGTGTAGATTGATTTTTTTGCAAATTATACTAAATTCAGTAACGTTTTATTTTTAAATATATTAATGAATATTACATTGCTTACATGTACATATACATAATAAATATAACAAACTGAAATATAAATAAGAAATAGGAAATATATTCTTGAGCAATTGTAAATGTAAATACATATTTATAATACAGAAATTTAATAAGTTAAAAATAAAATTTTCTACTAATTTAATATAATATGTACGTTATAAATTTAATTGAACTTGTGTTGTAGGTTTCATAATGAATAAATACATGAATTTAAATTACTTAATTGATAAAATAATTTAAATAGCTATTTTTTTTTTTTTTTTAAATGACCTAATAACATACATTTTAATATTGAATTATTTAAAATTTTGTATATATATACACTTAAAAAGTATTTGATTAATCAAATACACATATGTACAGAAAAATTATAAATTTTTACGAATAAAATGATTGTATATGAAAATAAGGATGTCTATTTTTTTTATTTTTTTTTTGAAGGTACTCCTCATTACATATTCGGTTCGATACACTTACGTATTTTTCCAATTGCGGATACCAAAAATAGAAATTTTTCAAAAATTTCTTTTTTATATTTATTTAATAATTTACAGTATACTTAAATATTCGATTTTAATAGTGTATGTGTAAAAATGTATCTATTAATAAAATTTTGCGTTCGTTATTAAGTAAATATTATAAAGGTATATAACGTTAAATTTACCATACCATGAAGATATTAAGTCCGCATGGTTTTTGCTTTAAATTGAATTGTAGAATAATTGTTTGCTTAATAAATCATTAAATCACACAATCACTTTAAATCGATTTATGTATCTTGCTAAGTTTAAATTAAAATTACGTTTTATTTTTTAATCAAATTTTTTCGTTTGTTATAATCAATAAACGTAATATATAGCTTTCGATTACTTAAACATAAAATAAATGGCAAACAAATTAAAATTTTTTCCTTTATTTATAAAATTTTATAATTAAATGCTTATACTATAATAATACAAAATTTTCAATATTATAAAAATAAATGAAACGAAAACCACGTAAATATTATATAAATAAAATTTAAAATAATTTACATCATTAAATAGTAAAATTTACTGTGTTAAAAATATTATGTTATCAATGTATATGGACAATATAGTTTTTATCTAAAAATATAAGCTATTTTTATTTTATCTTACACGAACGTTTTAACAAATTCTTATTGTATTTTTGCTGACAACAAATATTATTTTATCATCTTGTAAATTTTTTAGAGCATCCTCAAACATGTCCCGAGTTACCAGCTAAAATAAAAATAATTTAAATACATTTATTTTATAATTATGATTTTAATTAAATCTTAAAACCCATTTACTTACAATGCTCGAAGATTCCTTGAATTCACTAAGCAATTTTTGATAATTCAACGTAGGAACTTTACCCTTCGATTCAATTAATTTCTTTAATGACTCTGTCAATTGAAGTTTACGTTGTCTAGCAGATCCAGACATACCGGTTGTCAAAATACTGACGTCGATTTTACCACTAAGAGGATCAATTGCCGACTGTTTTAAGGCTTCACGATGTAGTCTAGATAAATTTAAAAACGTATTTATCAAATTATTATTTAGCCAATAAGAATGATATGAAGCAACTGTATTAAGAAACGCGAAATTGTTTTATTTTAATATATATTAGACGTCTTATTTAAAATAGTACTAAAACATCATGAAATTTTTGTATGAATAAATTTTATATAAAAGGCAGCGTCGTTATGGAACGTATTATATTAAGTTTTATAAATAAAATATGAATAAATAAAATTTGTCGAGTTATCACAATAACACTTTCAAAAATAATATATTTATGATCGCGAAATTTTGTTGTTTTCATCTTCTATATATAAAATAATTTTATTATTTTTACCTCCATGCTTCCTCTACATCTTCTATTTCGACAATTTGGCCAAATCGTACTTTGGCATGAGCTTCAGCCAGTCGAATAAGTGATTCGAGTTGACGAGGGTAGGCGGTAATTTGTCCACGACCACTACCAACTCGCCGCATATCAACATAAGCTTGGACCAATTTTTGTTGAGCCTCTTCTCCAAGCACTGGGTGAACATGTTCTTTGGCAAATGCAATATAATCTCGCAAAACACTCATGTCAATTAAATCATCCTCTGGCTCAGGTTCCGTTTGATAATACAGAGAGACCAAATGTCGAGCTAGTCTTTTATCAAATAAATCGTTTTGTGGATCCAACATTAAAAAGATCAAGTCAAAACGCGACATAAGTGTATGAGGCAGCATAACATTTTCAATAACCTAATATTTTATAATAAATAATTATTTCATATCTTTGGTAGGATATGGTTAAGTTTAAAAATTATTTTACAGTTTTATGTTTATCCCATTTCGATTCACAAGGATTAGCAGCTGCTAAGATACTAGTTCTAGCATTCAGTTGACAAATGATTCCAGCTTTAGCTATACTCAAAGTTTGTTGTTCCATAACTTCATGGAGTATAGACCGTGTACTATCATTCATCTTATCGAATTCATCGATACAGCAAATACCATTGTCTGCAAGAACAAGTGCTCCAGTTTGTAAAACCAATTGTCGAGTTTCTGGATCTTTAGTGACGTAAGCAGTTAAACCAACAGCACTGGAGCCTTAAAATTAATGTTATTTTCAATTAATTAATATATCGTAAAATATGTTATATAATTTTTTCAACATTAAATAATACCTTTTCCACTACTATATTGAGATCTCGGTACTAAATTATAAACAAATTGTAATAATTGTGATTTACTGGTTCCAGGATCTCCACAGAGCAAAATATTTATTTCAGATCTGAAATGACTTCTGCCCGATGTAGTGTGCGTTTTCTTGGTACCACCAAATAATTGCAAAAGTATACCTTTTTTAATATCTTCATTTTCATAAATACTAGGTGCAATATTGGCTGCGAGACGTTCGTACACATCTTTCTTTCGTGATAATAATTTTAAAAGTTCAATCCTTTCGGGAGGAAAAGCATGCTCTTTGCCTTCTTCCACATCATACAATCTGCATTTATAAATAAATTGGAAATAAGAGTATTATAGTTATAGATTTTATAAAAATTGTACGAACCTTTTAGAATCTTGTTTCCGATAATGGACAACATCAATGTGTGTTTTATAAACCGCACGTATATTGGATGTTCTTGGGACAATTTGAACTGGAGAAGCACAATAAATTCCAGTAACGATAACTCTATCACCAGCAGAAACGGTATCTACTAAATCATTATGAGCAAATAATATAATGGTCTGCGGAGTTTGTCCAGCAGGCATATCATCTGGTGATTCTTGCAATTTAATTATTTGTTTATCAGAGTAATGACTACGATTATGCACCAATAAAAAACAATAATTATTGTTACAATTGGTGCATACTGTAGGTTCATTAATACGTCCTCTATCAATTTCTACCATAGTTGTAAGTGAACAAACAATGCACTTAAAGAATGCTTCCCGCATTTCCGGAATAACATTAGAAGTGCGAATAACCATGCCAGATATAGTTATTAATTGATCAATATCATCAGGATTAAGCATACGCATACTTGTAGTTCTAGCAACATTAAAAGGCCTTATTTGTATCTGATGATCTAATACAGCAGCAGGATATTTTTCAAAAAACATTTCATTTACTGCCATATCCATTGTCGGTATAATTTCTTGCGGATAACAAACCAATTGTTTATATAATAACTCATCAAAAACTTGTAAGTGAGCGCAATTTATATTCATGTATGGTTCTTCTAAGGTATGAATTTCATGGAGCTTTTGTAAATACAATGGTTCTGAGACATTCATATTTTCTGGTAATTCATCATTTTCTGCTTCTGGGTCAATGAATCGTTGAATAAATCTTTTAAATTGATCTTTACAGCGATTAATATTTACATTTGTTCCCCAAACTACTAACTGAGGACCAGCTAAATTTTCACTCTCAGATGACATAATTCCTCCTGGACCTACCTCTTCTGAAATCTAATAGTAAATAAAACAGTTGTATTCTAAGTATTTGATAAAAAGTTTTATCTGAACAATGTACATATTATATGTGATATATTAATAAACATTAACTTACCGCTGGTTCAGCATTAACGTTAACTTGCCTCATTCTTTTGTCTGTTCTAATATCTGATCTTAGTCGAACAGGTGTTCCTCGAATACCACTTCTAGGCGTTCGAATAGATCCCAGAGAGCTAGGAGTGCCATAATTTAAAGGAGAAGATAAATCAATTTCTGTCATTCCTTGAGGAAGTGGACTTGTCATTACAGGGCGATTAGGCGAAGAGACTGGAGCGCTTGAAGATGGCCCTTCTGACGAAGCCACAATAGTTTGCTGGGTTGAATGATTAATTCCCCATCTAAGAGGTGTATCAGCTGAACCATTTGGGATACCTGATTAAAAAAAAAAGTTTGATGTATAAGATGATGTATAATTACGTTAAGTTAAAAATAAATCTTTAACAAGCTCTATTAGCAACCTTGTCTACTTGGTGTGCCATTTTGAGTTGGTGTTCCATTTAGAGCTCTGCGTGCACTAGGAGAACTTGTGCTACCTGGTGAAGACCTAGGTACTTGACGTCTAGGTGTCTTCGATCCCGCACGTGTAGGAGTGCGAGGAGGTCGCATAGGACTCGACATTGTTATGTGGCTGAAGGAATTTCGTATTAAGTGCAAATTTTCTTGATATTACTCTATTTTCAAATACACTATTAAACAGTATACGGCATTCGCATCGGTGTGTAATGGCAACTACAATTCCCGCGCAAAGTTAACAGGTTTACAGATGAAAGTGTAGATACAATGAAAAGATAAATGCGGACCATAGGCGGTAAAGAATTATTATCTTTGGATAAAGTAAATGCCAAGCCAATAAGCTTTCTACGTTGAGTTACAAAATGTGTTTTCAAAATAAAAAAGACTAAAGAAATTTATCCATCACATTTATTAATGTAACAAAGAGTATTTTCATTTCTTAAAAAAAAAAAAAAAAAAAAAAAAAAAAAGAAGAGATTTTATCGATTCACTTTTATAATATTACGATTAATTAGTAACTAATTGATTAAAATGTTATCATACAATACTTGAACTAAGATGTTATTATGCGTAGTAAATTGCCACGGATTTCCAAAGTTTCTTACTACTAATAATCATTGTCATTTTAATTTGGACGGATCGGGGAAAGGAAAAGGTATGTCAAAGCTAACATTACACTTCGAGAGTACATTAAAAAAAGTAAAAATCAACGAAGAACTTACCAAATTAATACGTAGCGAATATAAAATATACATATTGGGTTAAGAGAATTATTCTTCATTAATTGTAGAAATTACGGTGAAGTGGAAAAACAAGGATTGCCAAGACGACAAAAGCATCCGTTAGTATCGTTTGCATGATAATAACGTTAAATAATACGTTTGCATATAAATAAAAACTAAAATAAGACATTAATTAGTAGTTCCGTTATAAGATTTATCGTTAATGCGCTTGATCTCTCTACTATCTATTAGCGCTTGTAAAACGTTGTTCATTTCACTGGAGAGCATTCTGACCGTTTTAGTAATTTAGAATTAGATCAAATGGATTCATAATCGTGCTCATGTATTCCCTTATCCGACACCTGCCCGCAAATCTTGTTTGCACTTGTTTTTGCATCGAGGAGTTTCTTTTATTTCTCGATTCTCGCATCTTCTACGTACACAACTTGAAAATACTCCAGGCTTGAAAAAAAAAAAAAAAAAGAAAGAAAGAAAAAAACTGTCCACTTTCGGAGAGATTGAAAAAAGGTTTATTTCGGGAAAAGCACTTTGAAAACTTAAGAAAATTATTGTCTCTACTGCTCAAATAAAGTTAATTTTATGGCAACTCGATGATGCGGAGTTACAGTTATTTGCATGACGAAGTGAAAGTAGCAATTACCGTCGTTGGATTACCGATTTCCTATCATAACTTTCTTTGTCGAATTGATAAAAAAAGATTTTACGCCGGTAAATCCAAATAATGTATAAAAAGGATTAAGATCTAATGTAAAAGAAGCAACGACATCGAAAAGAGATCAATGTTGAATTAATGTTAAATATCAAAAGTAACATTTTATACATACGAAAGAAAACATTTTTGTCGTCAAAAACTGAAAAAGATCTTTAAATATTCACCAAATAACCATTATTTACAAATTTATTAGAAATACTAAGATTTGTGGATAAATAATAATAATGTACTATTAAAAGTCTCATAAGACAAAATGTTGTTAACTGTATAAGTTATATAATAATATTTATTTCAATTTAAATAAACAATATAATTAAAATGTATATTTTGTACGTGTTGCGAACATTATATAGTATAATATTTTATATCAGTTGAAAAATATATGCGATTGCATTAAAATCACTACAATCGTAAATGAAAATATTTATACTTATTATTATTCAAGATCAAATCCATAAGTTACGTGTGCTCACTGTTTAATATTTTATAAAACGTATTTAGAGGATATGCGAGGCTGCATATTTCCAATATTCATTTTTAAACTGCTTAAGCTACTTATAAGCATTTTAAACTACAGTCATTAACTAAGGCGGATATTGCAAATAAATGTTATAAAACATGAAAAGGCTCCCTCGAATATAATACTGATTGCAACACACTCTGCCCCTCTCCCCTATAATATATATGACTAGTAGCTAAATAGGATACAAAATATATATCTAAATAACATCTTTTGAGTACTCATTTAATATGACAGTAACATAAATATTAGAAAACTTGATGTTCATGACGAAAATATAATACTTTTTCTACTTCTTATATAGAATTTAAAAACTTTAATACAATGAATTGTTTATTAAGCATAGTCTAAAAAGTAATTTTAAAAAGTCAGATAAACTTAGCGCTGCAGATATTTTTACATATTTTTTCCTTATTTATGTCGATATTTTTAAAATTGTCTGCATTTTGAAGGTGTATGTTCTTTCAAAATTGATCTACGTATACCCATACACAAAATGATCTGTACATTATATACTTCTTTGGCTTAAGAATCTTGAGTTTCTATAAATTATAATGAATGAAGAAATAAAGTATAAACATTCATAAATCAATTTTGCAAATTATGATATTTGATATATTTTATATTCAATTGTTATGAATTATTTTAAACGATAATTTCATATTGTTTAACGAAAATATTAATCCGTTAAAAAATATTAAAATAGATTTAAATGTACTTAAATCTATTTATTTTCTTTTTTTTGCGTCTTAATAATGAGATATTTCAGAACTTAATATTTCAAAAAATTGCACTTCACGAATGTCGAAAAGATTAGTATTAGAGTAGTTATTTATCAAATTATATACAGATCATCCCTCCTTCTATCCTGAATCATTAAATCTTCCTGATTGAACTCATGGTGTATTCATTGCTGACATTTCGCATTTTAGGTTTCTACCTGAATCGTACCGTAATGAGAATATGAATGCACGCATCATTATACATTATATACCTGAGCCTGAATGCCAATGACGACTTAAGCCCTATTTATTTTTTAAATTAATATAACACTACAATTAACATAATAAATAAGAATTAAGTAGTTACCAGTAAAAATTGATTGATACGATAATTATGATAGCTTAGATCTTTGGTTCCTTTATTAGTACTGAATTAGCCTTTTTAGTTATCACTATATTAAATATATTATATATTATATATTATATTAAATACTTTTTTTATTACTTTATTTCTTACTATACTTTCGCTTATCATTCAATTCATCGTTTTATTATCTTTCCTATTGTATTCTAAAGTTTTATTTTCTCATTTCTTTCTTAATTCTCGTATGATTATTATATCCTACTTTTTATTCTTGTTCTTTCGCTTATTGGATTATATTTATTTTACTTTATTTCAATTAATATATTGAATGTACACTAAATACGTCGATATATAAAACTTATTTGTGAAACTTTTTTTATGTTAAAATGCAATTTAATAACAAGTTTTCCTTCTAGATCGTTCCCATACATTTTTTCTGACTCATTCGAAAATGGTTTCTTCTGCCCAGTAAGAGTTAGTAATTCGCGTTTGCGAGTTTGCGTTACAATTTGATTTATGAGATTTCTTTATCATTATTAATCTAATCAACATGCATAAGACACATTATGATATTTTTGGCTTCATTTATAGAAGTTTCTATATTATTCAAGTAATATTTCACATTAATTGTTTAACCATCTATAAATATATTTATTATTATTATTATTATTAAATACTTTATAAGAAGTATTTAATTATGTTAATATGAGAATATTATCCAAGCAAGATCCAATCGTCATCTTGATGCATCGAAGTTTTCACGAATTCTTTGGACAATTCTAAAAACGATACAGAAATTATCAATACATATTATAAATAAATAATGTAATATTAATACAATAAATATAATTGTTTTGAAGCTATTGTACATTTTTAATACTCCACTGAAAAAGTTCTCGATCCTTTGTAAAATTAAAAAAACTTTGAACAATGCATCTCGACCTTATGCGATAAAATTCAAAATATTGTACGACCGGCAAAACATAATTATAATCCAAGGAAAAACAAAACTTTTCTTAAGATTTTGAAAAGTAAGAAATCATATGCTATAGAATGAAAATGAGTACACATTATATTACGAACGTAATAACGATTGAATCTCTAGACTGCCTTCAAAATATGATCTAAAATAATTAATCTATTACGTAAGAAGATAAAATAAATTCAAATAACAGTTTTTATTAAATAAAGAAATATATATTTATCATACCATTAAATTGAGTTTCCGATATTTTCTGATTTTTCAAATCAGATTTATTGCATGGTTTTGTTTTTAAGGATTTTACATTATATTCGCAGTCTTTAAATTCTATGAAATTGCATCTACGATCAGCTGCATTTTGATCAGAAGGTTCCGATATTAGTGATTTACAGTTTCGTTCTTTAATATTAGAATTCGAAAAATTATTTATATATTGATTAATTTCAATAGAAGAAGAAAAATTACATTTTTTATTACGATTTGAGCTCTCTTTCATCAACACAGATAAATCTAAATCTAGATAATTGAATAGAAGCTTTTCTTTATCTTGTATGGATTGACGAATGCTTTCTAAATTATTTTTAAACATTAAAGAAGATTCTGAGTCAATACTTTGTCTTGATTGTAATGATGTTCGAGGTGCAATTAATTTATTATTTAGCGCATCCTCGTCAATATTTATTGAAATATCATTATTTTCTGTTGCTATTTCTTCTGCTAGCGAAGCTTCAACTGCAGCTACAGTTCTGTTTCCTAATAAATCATTTTTTCTTCGTGGAGTAAATATAATGTCTTCAAATTCTTGTTCTCCAATTTTTTTAAAAATATCTCGGCGATCCATTAAAAAAGTTGTATCTTCAATAAAATTATTTATTTGATTATTTATTAAGTCAATTCCAGATACTAAGGAATTGTCGGATTTATTTGAGACTGCAGTTAACATTTCTAAAGCTTCATCTGCACTTACGATAGAGGTTGTATCAACTCCAATAGTAACAGGTACGGAAATACTAAAATTGAAAAATTATATACATTAATATGTAATCTTAAATTAATATTTGCTTAAAAATACTCTTCATTGCACAATTGAAAATTAATTTAAATGGAGATACGACTAATATATTTATAAAATTGTGATAAAAAAGTTGAATAAGTTTCTCATTATAATGCATTAAGAAATATTTATAATTAAAAAAAATGATCGATAATAATAAAAAAGTGAAAATTTTGATTATCGATTACTAATGTCTAGAGCCAATAAATTTAGACGATTTTGTTGTAACTGTTACCTTTTTGAATGTCCTGCATTCGTCTGTTGTACGTCATCGATTGGTAACGCTGGTATTATAGGAGCTAATTTCCATTTGGCTTTGAAATGTTCCAGACTTAAATTTATTGGATTTTGAAATTCTGATTTTAACTGATTCATTAATCGATCATTGACTAAAACGTGCATAAATTACAATAACAATACTATTAATTAATTATTTTAAATAGCAAATTGTTTTTAAATAATTTTACCTGCACTAATATCTTCGGGATAATAAGATACACGTAAAATATTTCTTTCACCCTCGAGAATAAAAATTTCATCGCCGCAGCATGCGATATCTGTCACTTTCCTTAAATCGGTTATAATAGACGTTATATTATTTATACTTGGATTTATAAAATAAATTTCGTCGTCGTTATAGGTAACCAATAAGTCATTTGAAAACGTCATTATTATTCCAAAAGTTTGGTTCCCTTGAATTTTTCTTCCCGTATTATTAGATGCAGGATTTAATAATTTCACCTGTGCTTGGTCCAAATTAATTGTTTCCTACCATAAAAATACAATTTAAATACATTTAATATATTTATTAAATAAAAGAAACAAAATATCAAATATATGTTATCAACTTTATACCTTTAAGATTAATGTCTTTAATACAGTTCCTTTTTTGTCTACTTGCCAAATTCTTAAACCAGGTCTACTAGCATAAATTATTGGCTCTTGAGTATAATTTTTATTTTGAGCAAAAATTGCTCCGAACTTGCCGAACCTTAATTTATCAAAATACTTTTTTTTTTCAATATTAAACAGCAAGGATTCGTATTACAAAGTTTAGGTACTTACAGCTTTCTCTCACTGCATCCAACTTGTGTAATTTGATTATCATGATTTGTATCGACGATAATGGTTCGAAATAATGTCGATATTAACAGCAATCCATTTCGATAACTCAATTGTATCACGGAATAAGACTCATTTAAAAGTTTCGTAGACTTTGATAAGTGCTATGTATGTTAGAAAATAAGAAAATCTATTTTAAACATCAGGAAAAAATAGATTGTATTGGATTATTTTTATTAGAAGTTAATATTAAAAAGAAAAATAATAATTATTATTAAAACTGTGCTTTTGACGAAAATTTCAATTAAATTTGCTCATAAACGAGAGTCTACACTAAAGGTCAATATATCATTTGACAAAGTAATCATTAAACCCCTTACCTTATTATCCTTTTTTTAAACAATCATTAATTTTAAGAAATGAAAATCATGAAATTTTATTTGTATGTATGTACATGTGTGTGTGTGTGCGTGTGTGTGCGTGCGTGCGTGTGCGTGATAATTTGTCGTAACGATTTTGAA
Organism: Ceratosolen fusciceps; assembly: GCA_018883505.1. NCBI lineage: Eukaryota > Metazoa > Arthropoda > Insecta > Hymenoptera > Agaonidae > Ceratosolen > Ceratosolen fusciceps. The sequence goes on from RCIC01000008.1 coordinate 4,004,985, forward strand.
AAAAAAAAAAAAATAAACAATTTTATATTTATATTTTCAGTAATATAAATAAATTTATATATTTATATATTTTCTTGACTATAATGTCCTTTTTATACTAACCATATCAAAATCAATTTTTGTCAATACAACTAAACCATTTTGATCGCCGCTAAATAAATTCATTCCATTTTTAGACCATTCAACTGATGTTACTGATACTTGATGTAGTCCACCAATATTAAATCTTTCTACCTTCAGAATAAAAAGTCAATTGAAATTTTATAATCATATTTTGAATAAATTTGAATAATTATACGTTATACAATTTATTTTAACATTACTTGTTTTTTCTTTTTAGGCTTCCAAGTCTCCGGTAAAAAGTCACAAAGTCTTTTTGGTACTTGAAAAATTGTAACTACCCCTCGATTATTTCCAGCTGCTACCATATAATCTACAGTAGATATTACTTGAACACAAGTTATAATACTATTGTTATCCTAATAAAATAATTATTATTATATCTATGTATCATATCACTTTATAAATTATATTTGTAATTTTATATTACATGTGTAAATACAAAATTATAATTTAAAAAATTGAATTATATATATGGTTACTTACTTGACATCCAAATGTTTCAATTTCTTCAGTCTTTCTATCGAACCAGTAAACAACGCCATGGTTAGTTCCTACAGCAATAAATTCAGCTATAACATCAATACAAGTAAAATTTAATTCTTTATTGAAAAGGCCAATTTTAAATGTAGTAGGAATTTTTTCTAATAAAGTAGTAAGAGGAGCCCATTCTTGAAGTGGATCATTGCCTTGACTCATCATATTTGCTATTTAAATAAATCTTTTTTCTTCTTTTGTATTTCATTTATCTTCACTTATGACTTCAATTAATTATTTCTTAGATTTGCTTTATAGTGTTTTAACCTATTGAACAAAAAAAAATCAAATTATTAAACAGTTAATACCCTTATTTATTAATATTTAATTAACATTCACAATTAACAGCATGCAACATACTTAAAAATTAAATTTTATATTTTATAAACATTTGAAATTATTAGTGAAATATTATTTTGTTATTGTTAAAATTCTAATAAAAACGTCATTTCTATAATAGAATCCTTTATGTATATTTAACTTCAATATATTTTATAAAGATTAATTATTCAAATTTTTATATAATATCATATTGTTATTGATGAATAAAAAATGTACAAAACATAAGTATTGTAGCAGCGAAATATTCCAATAAAAATATGCTATAACCTTATTTTGGAATGTATCATAATATTGATTAGTGACAGCTGATTTTAAATTTGAAACGTTGAAATTTCAGTCGTAATTAAACATTCAAAAAGATTCTGAAAATGCTAGTCAATGTTATAAAATATAAAAATCTGTATTTAAATAAAAAACTAGATATTCACTTGAAATTAAATTTTAATTATACAATTATTCAAACATTTTTTGAGAAAAATTTAGAATTTAATATAATTTAATGTTAATAATAATGACTTTTGAAGTGTTCGGAAATTCGATATAGTTGCAATCGTGGTAAAATAGAATGAATGAATAAATGAACGAATCGAATGATTGGCAAAAGAAATATTACTAAAACTTTCTGGAGAAAATAATTAATAATTATATAACCTAGTAAAATTTTGTAATTGACAATTTTTTGTCAAGAGCACCACCGTATGTAAAATATGCAGCCCATCGCACTCACACATTGCTACTTGCGTTTCGAAATGCCCGTAGACCACATAAAGAAATTATCTGGCACGACATCTTATTAAGAATACGCATTTGCATGCAATCTCGGATATGTCTATTAATTTTATTATGAAAATCGTAATCTGTTACCGAGGCAATAGAATAATAGCAGAAAATGAGAATCGGAAATTTTTAATTGCAAGGATAGGGTTTGGTTCGTTAATAACATTGATAAAGGGGATCGTCTTACCCTCTTTGAAGACTTCAGTTACAATAATTACAATCGTAAGTTAAATTCCTTTTACCGAGATATCCTTTCATGAGAGAGGCTCTTTTGCTGTTTTAATGTTTAAATTTCCTCGCATTATATATGAAATTAATATATGAATAATAATTTCATCTGCTTTTCTCAGAAGAAGTCTTGCCGTAAAAAATCTAATTATTTGCAATGACATTAAAACTAATTATTTTAAATTAGAATATCATCAGTTACGATAATTTTTTCAACAGAAAATGCACTTATTTACCGGCAGGTATACACAAGAAAAACTATTTGCAACAGATGCTGAAAATTATAATGAATGATAGAATTTCATTATTTAAGGTTCTTGCTATTTATAAATAAATATAATATTTTAAAAATATTTTATCCATTTGGTAATCGAATGCTCGTATCGGAATGTGCGCGGATAATAATAATTTACGTGTCCTATTAATGCTAGAATATTTGAATCGATCAATGAAAAGCTGAGCATAAAAGAAGGGTAGAAAGTCAGAAAATAATTGTTATCTTGTTAACAATTGCAGTGCATATTTAACATACAGTTGCAAGCATCATTTTTACGTGCACACGCGCATGTATAGAAAATATTGGGCGTATATAAAAAAAAAAAAAAAAAAAAAAAAAAAAAAAAAAAAAAAAAAAAAAAACGTACGTATAAAATTAATAATGTATAAATGCAATTGACAGTCCTTGACTTAAAAGTTCAAGCCTTTATATCACAACGGCATCATTATTTATTACGTAATTTATTAACTCATATTCCAAATGATTTTCAATCCGTAAAATGATATAGATATACCGCAAAACAGGGTCATTCTTCTCACGGCGCTATCCATATGATTACATCCCAGCCCCATTAAAACATCCTGATATCCACGAATGAGTCTCCATAAATTTTCAGTCTATAAAATGATATTACGCAAAACAGGGTAATTCTTTTCACGGCGTTATCTCTTTCAGGTCATGCTTACTCTTCGTGTCAGGTGCACGTTAGCTTCCGTACAGTATTTTTCCACAATAAAAATTGGTAAAACTATAGGAGCAGGTCGTTTCCTTTTTTTTTTTTTTTTTTTTTTAATCAATAGCTATTGACAATTTTAATATCAACTCCTCGTACTTTGGGTATGTGGAACTAATGAGTATGATTTCAATGGTTCATTTCGTATTTCTACTTCCTGATAAAACTATGCCTGACATTTTAAGCTCTTAGTCTATTACTTAATAGTTTATTAAAAAAAAAAAAAAAAAAAAAAAAATGATTATAAATTCATAATTTAATTGAAAACCTCGTAAAAGCCTCGTGAATAATCTAAAGGTTTGCACTTATGAGTACGTATTCACTGCATAATTTATTCTATACACGCCAGATATTAATCATGGAGCATTGACATTTCGCGTGACAATTTACAAAGATCGACTCACATATTTATATGTGATTAAGATTACTGATCCGTGTAGGGAGATATAAATAAAATAGCCAATAACATTAATTGCAATAATGTTTTTGTTATTAAGCTAGATTAAGAGCAATCGAGCGTCTTAGAATTAAATACAAAGAAATTAACTTATGAATTTAAAATGGCAACGCGAACCATTTGAAAGAAATATATTATGTTTTTGTGTAGAAGTAAACTTAAAACTACAATCGTAATTTATTTTAAATATAGCTCTATGCTTTTGTATTTGTTCCCTTAGTACTCCTTCCTTCAAACCATACCGGGCATTCTTGAACCAGAAAGAGATCTGGTTGGTAGGCCGACCAATGTGAGATAATGAGAATCATTTGAGAGAACAAAACAGTGTGTTGACGACTTTTCGTGCCGTGCCGTACACAATTTGCGTTGCACAGACGTCTTAATTGCGCTTGACAATGCACATATGCATAAAAGTAAGGTATAGGCGTATTTATCTTACATCTTTTTACTATTAACTTGCCTGCTTGCTATGCATGGGTGTATACATATCTGTACATGCACATATATATATATATATATATATATATATATGGCTATAGCTAGAAACACTTAAATATACTTAAATATTATCTTCATTTATTTATGTATTGATAATCATATCCACAGACACTTGTATCAACACTTTTCTCGTATGCGCTTATAAAACGAGCTTTACCCACTAATCAATTACTTATCGCTAAATATGTATTCGCGCTAGTGACTTCGTGGCGGGGCGGGCAGACTCATGTCACACTACCAGTCACTCATTCTAAATTGCACTATTTCGCGACAAGTGTAGTAGATTCAAACCACCATTATTAGTGCATACAAGTGTTTTAATTGGAGCGAGAAATTAAATTTCACATTTAAGCGTTGAAATATATATTGAAAATAGCCAGTATGAATATTACGTAGAATTTAATTGATAATCACCTTAAAAGCAGTGGTTGTACAGATATCTTTAAGATATTTTTAAGATATCTTTAAATAGTGTACAAGTACAATTATTAATTTATCATAATTCATAAATGTATAATTATTTAATCTCGGTCAAAACAATACAATAAAACATATCGAATAAAATAAAAGTACAAAAACTTTTGAAAACTTATGAATATATAATAAAAAAGTTGTATTTATTAATGAGCAGTATCAGGACTTGTGATTATAAATTAATTAATGAGAGCATGCATTTTAACTTGAGATGTAAACGAGTAATAACTAATCTTGAATGGCTTAAATAATAATTAAAAAGAAAATTTAACGTAAATATAATTCAAAGGCTTGCTTATGCAGTAGAAAATTCTTTTATTACCTCGGCAGTTTTTTAAAGTTTCGTAAAAAAATCTAAAATTTAATTTTCTACGCATATTATTTACTTTGTTACAAAATTGTTACGAAGTGTATTTTATTGTTCAAAATCAGATTTTTTTAATATTCCGTAAGAGGTAATAACGTTTGCTAATGAAAATTTTAACAAAATTCGATTACGTTCATCGGTATCATTACTTCTGACGTAGTCTCTTTGTCTTTTCATGGTATTTATTCATACAATATTTCTAAAATAAATTTCTAATCTTTTCTTTACTGTGTAGTATTTCCGAGCAGACGACATAAAAGCAATGATATATATATATATATATGTGCACGTGCATGTAGATAGAATATATAAAATGTATATTTAAATTAATATATATACATACGTATATATATATATATATATATGCGTGTGTGTGTGTATATATTTCAATGCTTTTGTGTTATACAGTAATGTGGATTAACGATGTAAGAAAAATCATATCCATACGAGTTGATGGATTGTTAAAGAAAATATTTTAAGAAAAATTAATATAAAAAAGGTGCGATCTGTCCAACTCTATGGCAGGGAGCGACGAAATAGCGCTTGATTCAAACGGGTGAGTTGAGAATTAGTATGCATTGATTGCCATTTAATAAATAACGTGGCCATGGTGAATAATTATTGAAAATATTGAATTTTCTAGTACATATGAGCATCAATTTATTTTCATTTACATTATGCGTACGTAGTGTATCTATTAATGTTGGGTTATCATTTTGACTAGATTCATGAATGTGTATTAATAGCAGAGTTGAATACATTATTTTTATGACTAATAACGAAGTCGTTCAATTTAAAACTCATTTGTTTCATCTTTTTGTACATTTTTATTTTTATTATATTATTAATTATCAAAATATATTAACGCAACTATTTAATGTAATAGTTTCATTATTAATTAAAACAGGCATGTACAATATTTTTAAGGCCTCTCTTTAGATTAATTATCACCGCTTTCTCCAATGAATTATATTATGTAATGAAGATGACAATAAAAGAAATCAGATTAGTTTTGAATATCTCAATAATATTCATCATGCTGTGTACCATTAATTTATAATACAATTACCAAACAAATATCGTTAAAGAACTTAAAGTTTTAAAAATATTTTATGTTATTAATATAAAAATTTAGAAATCAATTATTATTATATTTGCAGTTGGTTCTGGGGATGGTTTAACTGGTCACGCTTTTCCTCAACAATGTTAAGGACTGTAGAAAAAAAAATATTCTCATGTGAGTGCATGATTAAAAATGAAGGATTTTTTTTTATTTAATCTTGAATTAGAACTATGATAACAGATGATTATTAATTACTATACAAGTTGGATAAATCTTAAACAATGTGTTATTTTTCCTTAAGAATTTCAATGATAAATCATACATTAATTAGAATTCAATATATAATGATATTACATTAGTAATTTTAATTAATTAGAATCATTTTTAAATTTCATATGATAAATAATTGAACTTCAATGATATGAAATTGTCATAATTGCATATTTTTATTAAAAGATGTTTAAACTATTTATATAAAACATTTAGCCTGCATTCAATTGAAAGATTTAAATTAGTAAACAAACACTTAGATTATTTATTAATTCATTAGTTACAATAGTAACTCAGTAATTTTAAAGTACTTTTTTAAGACATTTTTTAATTCTTCGTTTAGAGAAATTGTTATAAATAAAAATTAGAATATATTAAAGAATATTATAATAATCTTTAGTTAATCTGTAAAAAATAAAAAATATCTATTATTTATAATAATAAAAAATTATTTATTTTTTATAATAAATTTTTTTTTTAAATATTTATTATTTTGCATAATCTTATGATCAATAAAATAGTAAAATTAAATTGATTTTTTAATTTATTTTAAGTGGAAAACCTTATTAATCTGAAATCTTAAATCAAAATTATAATAAAATTAAAAACATGTCTAGAAGTATTTTTATCAAAATAGAGGACATAAAAAATGTATATAAACTATTAATTCATTTTTAATAATTTTCTATTTTACCATCAATATTATTGAATTAATAAATTTATAAATTAATTATTATTTTTGCAGATCTCAAAACAGCATACAGAGGTTGGTATGTTGATATTGGACCAGTTGTAGGTGTATCAGATAAAATTTGGACAATATCTCTCAATCAAGACAATTCAAAAACACCAATTGTTTTACTACATGGTCTCGGAGCTGGTGTTGCACTTTGGGTTTTAAATCTCGATGCTTTAGCTAAGCACAGACCTGTTTATGCTATAGACTTATTAGGTAAATTTAAAAAATTATGACTTAATGTATTTTTGCTTTTAACAAATTACATTTGTAAGAATATCATTTGGTTTTTTAAAAGATTTTCAAGCTATTACTTTATTCATTGTTAAAGTTGAAAATAAAGTTGACAACTTTGTAAACCAATACTTAAAAAAGAATTCTAAATCAATTATTTTTAATGTGATTTGATATCAATCTTTTTTATGTAATGAAATATTTTAACAATTCTTAGGATTTGGTAGAAGTAGTAGACCAGTTTTCAGTAAACAAGCTCAAGAAGCTGAAAATCAGTTAGTGAAATCAGTCGAAGAATGGAGAAAAGAAATGCAATTAGAAAAATTTGTTTTACTTGGACATTCAATGGGTGGATTCTTAGCTGCTTCATATGCTATTCAGTATCCAAAGCGAGTTAAGCACTTGATTCTTGCTGATCCATGGGGTTTTCCAGAAAGGCCTACTGATATAAATGCTAAACCAGGGATGCCCCTTTGGTTGAAAGTATTAACATATATGGTTCTACCTCTAAATCCATTATGGGCAGTAAGATTTGCAGGACCATTCGGTATTTTCTAATATTTTAGTGTAAAAAATATATGATTTTAAAAACTTTTATATTATATAAAAAATTTATCTTTTCTTTATTAGGTCAAAGACTAATTGAAACAATTCGTCCAGATATAGTAAAAAAATTTGCTCCATTTCTAAAAGATGATCCTAGTATTATTTCACAGTACATACATCAATGTAATGTTCAAACTCCTTCGTAAGTATTGAATGTAATACTATTATAGTATTGAATTGAACAATATATAAATATAAATTAAAATTTTAAAATATATTTATTTTAATTATATATTAAATAGGGGAGAGAGTGCTTTTTATGCCATGATGCAAGGTTTTGGTTGGGCAAAGAATCCAATCATTAAAAGGATTGACAAATTGGATCCTGAAATTTCTATAACACTTCTTTATGGTAGTCGATCTTGGATAGATAATTTAAATAATGAAACCATAAAACAAGTTAGATCATCTTCATACGTTAATGTTCAGGTAATTTTAATTATTATATAAATATTTCTTTTTTTGATCTACATCTCTTTTCTGTAGATAATAAGTGGTGCTGGACATCACATTTATTTAGACAAAAGTGAAACATTCAATAAATATGTGTTGGAAGCCTGTGCCTTAAGTGATTTAACACCAAATTTTATCAATTCAACAGATAATAAAACATTGAAATTATTAGAAAATCAAGATATAGAAAATAAACATGACTTCAGTAAGCCATCACAGCTCCCAATTAAAAAAATTGAAACAGAAAAACCCAAAGTGAATTAATACTGTTTTACATCTTATTTATTTGAATTTGTTGACCTTATTTATTAATATTATTTATTTCATTATGTAAAGATTTTAGTAAAAAATTTCTTTTAACGTTATTATTTAACTTTACATGCATAATAAATAATCAATATTTATATAAACTTTATAAATTGCAAAATAGATTGTAAAATTTATATCTATAAATATATTATACCAATTATTGAATTGCAATGGAAGTGAGTGCATAACAAATTTTAGTTGGTAAAAACATTAATTAATATAATTGTAATATAAAAAAAGAAAGTGTTATGATGAAAAATTGTTATTAAATTTTTTATTTGAAATAAATTGTATTATATACATGATTTTTAAATAAAAACATATGTATATATTAAGATTAAAATACTTTAAATTTACTTAATGTGAGTTGATTAATTTTATTTATGACAAATGAATATTTTATGCATTGAGTAACCAGTGACAATAGAATTTATGTATATTAAATTTACAAGTTCAAGATTTACTTTTACATTCAATGGACATAAACATTTGTTCATAAAGAGAATACTAATTGAAAAAATTATTTTCTTTATACTTTTACAAATTTGTTATATATTAATTTCATTTAAATTAAATCATTTAATATATTATCCAATTTTTAAGTTATTTAAATATAATTTTCCAATACCCTTTAATTATAATTTAAAGTGCGCGTTTTTAAAAGAAATTCTAATTGTTAATAAAATTTGTTAGTTATTAAGTAAAATATTAAGGGTAATTAAATTGATAAAAATTAACGTTTTACAATGTTTGACTTTTTATAGTTTCCAGATTTAGTTTCTAACAGAATCGGATATAAAGGATAAAATTCAGCCGGTCTCCGCCAGAGGCGTTGTTATCATAATATTCGCGTTTGTGTGATCGGATTGTTGGTCTCGGTACACAATTAAACAGAACCTCTCTGACGAGTGATTGCCGATAGTTCCACTTAAATTGCAAAACTTTTTTTATAAAAATGGCTTTGCACGTACCAAAAGCTCCCGGCGTTTCTCAAATGCTCAAGGATGGTGTTCGCGTACGTATAACTTTTTTAATTTTGTTGTACAGCCATAATTATACTTTTTATGAATTTTTATTATCCCATGTGCTTTTGATCTCCGACTTATCGAGAGGTTACATTAGTTATATGTAGGCTTTACTATTTAAGGAAATCTTGAATTCAACAATTTTATTAACTCATTCGTATTTATAAATGAATACGCATTTATCAAAATTGTACGTAATCGAAGCTGTTACATAGCTATGTTTTTTAAACCGATTATATTATAAAATTCAAATGCTACAATATCAAAGGTTTTTAATTTCATAAATACATTGTGCTGGTAAAAAAAATTGAAAGTATAAATTACATTAATTTTCCTAATCATTATCAGTAACTGATTCAAATTTAGCATTTATTTTGAAAATCATATTGTTATTATAGTTGTTAACAAATAACACTAATGTTAATACATTCTATCTTTTAAATAAGTTTTTATATTAAAATAAATGTGCATAATAATATTACAATATTGCACTATTTTTTACGAAAAAGTAAAATAAAAATAATTGTAATATTCTAATGATAAAGTATACGTTTAATTAATTTCATAATCAAATTAAAAGAATTTTTTTATTTATAAAACGTAATATCTAATAATTTTTTAATTTTCTACCTTGCTTAATGTTTTAAGTTTTATTTAAAACCATTTAATATATTAGTATGAATTAAAAGTATATTTAAAGAAATATTTTTTAAACTTATGAATTAATTTAATTTTATATTTCAATTTTAATAGTAAATAACTTGTTATTATTAGACTATACGATATCTTATGTATAAATATTTTTCTTTTATAACTACAAAGTTTAAAATTAACAATAAATATTTAAAAAAAATTATTAATTTTATGTTTAGGCATTTCAATTCCTAAGAAACATTAAATTAAATAAATATTTTAAAGTTAAAATATATGAAAATCAAATAATATTTATTTCTTTTTTAGTATTTTTCTGGATTAGAAGAAGCTGTTTTCCGTAATATTTCAGCTTGTAAATCATTTGCACAATCTGTGTGTACTGCCTATGGGCCAAATGGGATGAATAAAATGGTCATCAATCATTTAGAAAAACTATTTGTTACTAGTGATGCAGCAACTATAATTAAGGAATTGGATGTTGAACATCCAGCAGCGAAATTATTAATTCTGGCATCGGAAATGCAAGAAGCAGAAGTGGGCGATGGCACGAATTTCGTTGTTATATTTGCTGGTGCATTACTTGAAGCAGCTGAGGAACTTCTACGTTTGGTATATAAAAAAAAAAGTTTTACTTAATATTAAATATAACAAACCTTGGAAATTATTTTAAAATTTAAAAATTTTAATGAATAATATAGGGAATAACAACTTCTGAAATAGTAGAAGGATATGAAATGGCTCTTGAAAAAGTTTTAGAAGAGCTACCGAAACTAGTCATTTATGAAGTAAAAAATTGTGAAGATACTAAACAAATACATGCAGGTATTAAAAGTGCAGTAATGAGCAAACAATATGGCAAAGAAGATTTTATTACAAAACTTGTGTGTCAAGCTTGTATCTCAATTTTACCTAAACAATCAAATGCATACGCAGAAAAATTTAATGTTGACAACATAAGGATTTGTAAAATTTTAGGTTCTGGATTACAGTCTTCCCAGGTATATAAATAAGTGTATCTAATCGTTATTTACAATTTAATTACGTAAAAGTTTAAAATTTTAAATTGAATCTACAGGTTGTACAGGGAATGGTATTTCAAAGACAAGTTGAGGGACATGTAACAAAAGTAGAATCTGCAGTAATCGCAATTTATACGTGTGCTGTAGATATTACACAAACTGAAACAAAGGGTACAGTACTAATTAAAACAGCAGACGAATTAATGAATTTTTCTAAGGGTGAAGAGAGTTTATTAGAATCTCAAATTAAAGCCATTGCTGATAAAGGAGTAACAATTATAGTTTCGGGAGGTCAATTTGGTCAAATGGCTCTCTACTTTATTAATAAATATAATTTAATGGCTGTTCGCATTCCAAGTAAATTTGATTTAAGACGCCTTTGTAAGACAGTGAAGGCAACAGCTTTAACAACGTTGGTATGAATTATGCTAATTCTATAAAATAAAATAAATAGCAATTTAGTTATGTATAAAATTTTTATTTAAGTCACTATTAACCGAAGAAATATATATTTTTCATATTATAACGTAATTACTCAAAGTAACTATATACAAATAAATATTATCTAATTATATAAGTCTTCAATATTTTAATATTTAATTAATTTTTTTTTTTTTTAACTTTCAAATAATTTTAAAATGAATCTTACGATTATTATAATAAATATTATTTTTCTCAATAAATACATTCGAAGGCAAAAGTACTAAAAGTTGTTTTAAATGTATAACAGTACTCTTTATGTAATTTCAATTAGATTCCACCAAACTCAGGAGATGTGGGACACGCAAGTAAAGTTTACGTAAACGAAATTGGGGATACAAATGTGGTTGTTTTTGAACTTACTGAACACGGAAATAGTATTAGTACAATTATTATACGAGGTGCCGCAGACAATTATATGGATGATATTGAAAGAGCGATTGATGATGGAGTAAATACGTTTAAAGCTATTACGAGGGATGGTCGTTTTCTTCCGGGAGCTGGAGCAACAGAAATTGAGTTGGCTGCTAAAATCGCGACGTATGCTGATACCGTTCCTGGTTTAGAACAATATGCTATAAGAAAGTTTTCTTCTGCACTGGAAATTTTTCCAAAAACGTTATCTGAAAACAGTGGAACGCGCGGTTGCGAACTTTTGTCCAAGCTCTATGCCTTACACAAAGAAGGAAAAGTTAATTATGGATTTGATATAGAGGTAAAGCGCTTTAAAAAAACATGTAATAATGTTTCGAAAATTTGTTTGTTTTAATCTATCGTAATTGTATACTTTTCTTTAGAGTTCTGGAGTAGCATCAGTAATCGATGCGGAAAAAGCTGAAATATTTGATTTGTATCTAACAAAGTACTGGGCTCTTAAATATGCAGTTAATGTTGCATGTACAGTTCTTAAGATTGATGAAATAATTATGGCTAAAGTGGCTGGAGGGCCGAAAATGCCAGCAAAGGGACCTAGTGATGATGAATCCTAATAAATTACAATATTAATTTAAATAAATCCAAATTGTATTTTATTATTAATTCAAATACTTTTTATATTTACAATAAACACATGATTACAATTAAGATTAATAATAACGTTTATTATTTTGTTTAAATTATTTACAGAGTATATGGATGATAACAAATATACTTTATAAATAAAATACATATAATGCATCATTACTTGCAATTAGCTAGATGAATCTTCTTCAGCTTCTTTTAACCAATTTATAAATGGCGCTACTGTGTTTCTTATTGTTTTTGATATCTTCGATTTACTTTCTTGATTCAAATTATCATTGTCACTATCACAGTCATGAGCAGAATTTTTGAAATCTTGTTCGTACCATTCAATGATCTTCTCTTCAAATAAAACGTCATTATCATAAAAAAAATGTAATAAATTCTGGACACATGGTACAATGCATGCATCATTTAAACAAGCTGCATCTTGAATTGCCCTTAAACAATCTTCTTGAGCACTTTGAGTTTTAATGTAATTAACAATTATAGGTTTAAAGTAAGATAACATTGGTTTTAAAATATTATAGTACTTGGCAGATTGCATATTTCCAATGGGACTAATCTTTTCTTTGGATATGCAAGTTAAGAAAGGTAATTTAAGAATAGCTTTAATAACATTGTATGAAACTTGCCTAATACTAACATTATAAGCGTATCTTGAAGAGTTAATTTCTAAAATTAAATTTTCACATTTAAGCTTCTCTTGATAACCACGTTGTAAACTATCAACAACTTCTGACAAAAACATTTCATTATCATCTTGAAGTGGTATTAGAGGGGGTGAATCTCTTAATGATGGTGAAGACCAAGCTGATGAATTAGATGAAGATGGTTCAGTATCTTCATCAGACTCATTATCAATATCAAGATCATTTTCAGCAAAGATAGTAGAAAAATTACTCTCACAATTACTTGAATTCACTTGCTCTGCCTGTTTAATTACCAAATTAGAGTCTGCATCAATTTCAATAAGAGCACTATTATAATTTTTGTTGCATTTGACATTAGGTAACAATATACAACCAACTATTTTTGTACCTTTTTCTAATGTACAATTTGAAAAAATAATACTATTATTTACTTCACAATTATCATTAATTGTAACATCTGAAATAATATATGAATTATAGATACGAACATTCATTCCTATAACACATTTAGATCCAATAATTGATTTTTTAATGAATGAATTTTCGCCTAGGGTACTGAATTCACCAACAATAGATTCACTATCTAAAATACATCCTTTTGATAATATAGAACTAGAATGTTTATATGTACATTTTGAAAGGTAAATAAAATTTCGTAATTGTAATGGCAACGTATCTGGAACTAAAGGATAGCATTGGCGTTGTAGAATATCTCTACAAAGAATTTGATATGCTTTCCACGAAGTGACTGGTAGTGCATAAGTTGGATAAATTAAAGGCTCCCAATAAATTCGTGAGTCTAAGAACTCTTCATTTATTAATACTCCCCTAATAAAATCTTCCATTGTCTGCAAAAAAATTCAAAGCTTATATATATAACAATTTTATAATCAAGAAAGTAAATTTATAATTTACTTAACAAGCATGATGAATTTAATCATTTATATAATTATTTTTCTACTTTAATAAAATATTTTTATTTATTTTATATATATTTTACGGTTTTTTAATAAGAACAAATGAATGATTTTATCATTCTATATATATTTTCTTTGCACAATCAAATAATAATTTTACCTGAAAGTCAAAATTATCAGCAAATAAAGGAAGTACAGATTGTGAGCAAAGATAAATATGCGTATCAATCAATGCAGTATTTATATGTACTTTATCGTGATCTAAAAACCACTGGAGTTCTAATTTAATTTTTTTTTCATCTGTAGTTAATTTATTGTAATATAAAAGCCTTCTCGTATTAGCAGTTGAAATAACTAAAGTAGATTCATTTTTTAAGGCAGAATCTTTTACATTTCCAAGGTCTCTGAAAAGAATAGTCAAAGAAATATTTTTATCTTTCTCTTTTCGACTTTTATGTAAATCCATAAGTACTCGTAAATCAATATTAGCAAATGCTGTGCCTCTAATTAGAATAAAATCATTCCTAATAAAACCTTTTGTATCTATATCTCTAAGAGCGTCTCCAAGAGATCTGCAACCATCAGAAATTATAGGAGTTATTATAATATTTTTGTCTTGAAATTTTTCCAATGAACTTATGAATGCTTTAAGCTTTTCAACATAACTACTGCAGTACAAAAAAACTTGTTGTACTCGGGAACGTACCAAAGTTTCTAATAAATAATCCAAAAGTGGTACGGTAACGATCGGTAATAGTACACTTGGAAATATTTGTTCTGATGGTTTTAAATTATGAATGAATTCATCTGCAAACACAATAGCCTGAAGACTTTCTTGTTTTCCATATTTGTTTGATGATTCGTTCTTTGTATTCTTAGACATTTTTCCGAAACACAATTAATATTAAATAATTTATAAACTTTGGAAAAAAATCTTATTTATAACGAAAAGTTTTTATAAAAGAACAAATTATCTATTTTTAATTTATATCTTATTTATAACCTTTAAAAACATCATTTATCAAAAGTACATAAATTCAACTTCAAAAGGAGGTTAATATTCCTGGCATGCGTAATTTGGTAAATTTTCTATGACTGAAATTTTAGTAACACGTTACGTTTAAACATTTACAGGTAAAATAGACTTAACATTTACAAAAAGAAAAATATATCAAATACTTGAAATAACTGTAAAATATATAAGAAATTATAAAATAAAAATTTATTAAACCGAAAATGATGAATAAATCATTTGAATGAAAACGTTGTAATAGGTAATATTTAAAATTTATAATTATTTTATGGTACGGATATTCTATTTATAGACCTTATTTAAATTTTAATGAAACATTTAGATTTATGATTTTATTCTTATTACGGCATTTTATAGTTTCAAATGAATTAGAGTTAACAAAAACTTTTTTTTGATGTGCTAAAATGTTTATATCGATAATACGGTATCTAAATATATAAAAAATATATTTAATACAGAATATGCCATTTACGAATATTACATTTAAATTAGTTGAGCTTAAATTTTTTTAGTATGCATTTATTACGTACACTGTAAATTATTGAATAAATTACATTAACAAGGTAATAAAAAAAAAGTTAAATAAATATAGTGCCATTATTAAAAATTTTTAAATTATTAATTCTAGCTATGCTCAGAATATTGATTTTATAAAAGTTACAATGCATTCTATTATGAATAATTATTCTGACCTACTTGACAAAAGAAACTATTACATAATTAAGATCATGTAAAAAAATTTGTAATAATAAAACGTTCTTAAAATGTGTACGAAGTTTGTTATTTAATTATGCAATACAAATATTCAATTTTTATCAATAAAAATGAATAAAATTTTTTTATAAATTTACTAATATATAAAAATAAATATTTATTCCTGATAATTCTTACAAATAAGTATCTGAATTTAATTAGACACACTGTTATATACATACTATAATATAATTATTTTTGTTTTATTGATATTAAATTATTTGCTACCAAAACTTGTTTAGCAGCATTATTTATGTGCTTAAAGCGATCTGGTCCAAGATGAATGCCACCATACCATCGAGAAACTATTACAACAACATTTTGGGCATTTGTAACCTTAATTAAGAACAAATTTGTAAGATTGAAAAAGATAATATTGATTTTCATTAATATTTTTTTAAGTAGGCTTATAAAAATACCTGTAACAAATTTAACAATCTACTTCCACCTTGAGATTCTCCATCATTATCATAATTTGAATCATATTTTTTAGTATTTTCATCGTAAAATTTATAGGCATACATATTATGAGTAGCTTGTTGAATTTTTCTATTCTCTTTAAGTTTTAATATCACTTCTCTATAAATAAAATGAATAAAGTCAAGTAAATACAATTGATTATTTAATTTTCATTATTTAAATTAAGCCATTGCATACTGAACATGACACATTGAACGAACAGCAGCAGCATGTCCTTGAAATGTATTTTTTCTATCAGAAATTATATCTCCATGATAAATTATTGGACATGAACTAAAATATTTATCAATAGTTAAATTTGTATTTGAATTAGCACATTCAAATGTTCTTTCATTGAAATGGTCAATAGCTTCTAAATTTAGAGATTGTAATTTTTCTCTAATTTTTTCTATCCATTGAAACACTATATTTTGTCCAATGCATGATCTATAAAAAAGTATAAATTAATAATACCAAAATTGATAATAATATTTCTACTATTAATAATAATAAAATAATTATTATACGGAATTAAATTATGATACTATTTTTTTACTAATAAATTCAGTTACTAACAAATAAATATTATTTAGAAGATTATTAATATCTAATTTTGTCTCATGTTTTAAATATGGAGCAGAAATTTCAAATATTGGGGCTGACAATGAAGGATAAGAATCAGGAAATTTAATATAAAGTTTCACATATATTTTATTATCACGCTCGTTAACAATGAGAATACTATACTTTCTATTTTCTTTATCTTCTGTTTGAAATTCGATATCATAAATAGCTTTCAATGATTCTATTTCTTCATCCTAAAAATAAAAATAGTATTTCATATATTTGTTATATATAAAAAATAGTGCAACCTACTTGTTTTTTTAAATTATCCATTTGTTTATTCTTAAATATATTTGTTAACTGTAAATTGATTGAATTCTATAATTGATACTTTATACTAAATAAATCTGAAATCATTTTTAAGTGAATTAATATTATCTTTAAATATAAAATTGTTTATTCATTTAAATTTTATTAAAATAATTAAAAACCACAAAATTTATTCAAATAATTCTTAAATTATTTCAATCGTTTTTTCTATTGATAAATATATTTTATTATTTCTTTTGGTAACCGAATCTTGTACACTTATATAAATTACGTCTATTTATATATATATATATATACAACGGATATAAAGAATTGAAATTCTACTGTCTTTCAAAATTAACAAATGACGATAATGTTTTAGAAATCATTATTGAATTAATATCCATAAAGAAATAAAGAAAAAAATAAAGAATTAATAATTATGTTTAAACTAAAAAAGTATAAAAAATATATTTTAATTTTTCGAAAACTATTTGCAATTAAAGTATATAATTTTTCTAAGATTATCATTTAAATTTAGAATTTTTTTTTGATAGAATATAATTTATGAATTATAAACAAATATTCAAATTAGTATTAATAATAAGTCATCTAATGAAATTTATTTATCCGTCTATTAAAAATTTCTACTTTATCGTAGATTTCTACTTTATCGTCTGCAGCAGACCAAAAAAGTGTAATATACAAGATAAATTTTAAAATATTTAAACAAATTTTTTCTACATACATTCGTTTTTTATTAGATTATTGTAGTGTAGGATGAGGGAGGAGTAATAATTCGGGACGATGTCCAATAAAAGCTTTATTAATTTGATGTTCTCTAAAGTTTTATTATTTGCCCGCCCATGGCACACAAGTCCTTTCACAATATCACTCTTTAGCTTATAACACCGCGTAGCTTCACAATTTGTCCTTACGATAGTTCTTAACCTAGCGCAGGTATGCCGGAACAGGTCTAAGGTAACACTTCGGAATTGCAGATCGACGAACTTGCAATTCGTTTCGTTTCCACCTCGTGAATCCTACTTGTACGAGCCGCCGCCGCAATCACAATTTCAAACTTCCACACTTTCGTAGGTCGATGTGCGCGCGTCGGGCAAATTCAACCTTTGAATTTGGCGCCCTTACGCGCCGGCTCGGCGCGACTCGCTCACTGCGCGCGCACCCAGCCAGTTGACGCCGCAGCACCGCTCCGCTTCCCGCGCGCTGTCCACAGTCGTGCCACGACCCTCGTGGCGTGCAGTTCGACTGTTGTCAGACGAGACACCGCCGACTGAGATACTACGCCGATGCGGCGCTGACGTCACCACTGCGGGCTCACCCTGCCGCGGCACGGCGCTGCCTCGCGACTCCTCGCGGGTACTCACGCTCGTGGCGCGTTGCTTTCTCCTGTTGGGGAGCGGCAACGTCAGCCAAGTAGCGGGTTGTTTGACTCGCGACTCCGTCTCGGCGCACTCGCGAGTATGCGGGCGCTGCTCGCGGATTCACACAAGGTATCGCTGCCACCCCGCTTACAATGGATGCGCAGCTCGTCGATCGTCCCTTTTGCGTGCTTATTTGCGAAGAGGGATG
Organism: Ceratosolen fusciceps; assembly: GCA_018883505.1. Taxonomy (NCBI): domain Eukaryota; kingdom Metazoa; phylum Arthropoda; class Insecta; order Hymenoptera; family Agaonidae; genus Ceratosolen; species Ceratosolen fusciceps. Next base: position 4,023,945 of record RCIC01000008.1, read on the forward strand.
TATCCCTTAATGGCGAGAAACTCCACAAACCCCCCGTAGTGGCTAGGTGACTGACTTCCCCTTGACGCGTTCGGCGTCATCCTCTCGCGTCATTCCTGCTCTCTCCCCGTTTTTCCGCCAATCCTTTTCCGGGTTTCCCTGCGGCGTGGGCGGCTTTCCCTTTCTTCCGGGGCCCACTGGCTTCCTGTCTTAACCGGCTCCCCTCCCCGGGCCCAACTGGCTTCGTGCCTTAACCGGCTCTTTCCCCACGGTGATAGGCGCGTTTCGCTGTCGCTAGTCTCGGGCCATACGTAGCTTTCTCGTTCCAGGAGGATCGCGGGTTTCCCCCGGGAGACCTCCTCGCTACTAACCTTTGGGCGCGAGACCAGCTCTGCTCCCGCCCGCAGCACCGTTGGGTACAGCCCTCCCCCTTTACGTTCGGTAACATAGATATTAATATTTAATTGATGCTTAGTTGAAAAAGAAATTCAAATTAATCAGAATTATTCAAGTGAAGTACAAACAATATTTTAAAGTTAATAAATGGAAAGCATACTTATAAATATTTAATTATTTTTTTATTGATCCTGGTAAATTATCCTAATAAGTAATTTAAACAATTACAAATAGTTACTTTTAAATTGCTGTATATTAATCAAACATCAAATTTCATAAACTTTTCATATATATTTATATATATTACGATATAAATCGATATAAATAAATAATATAATTTTTTTTATTGATAATATTTTCAATACGAATAATAATTGATAACATTGCAAAGTGTATCTATACTTTTGTTTTATTAAATAAACAAATTATATCCCTGAATTGAAATGTATGAAAATTAATAAATTATATTTAAAATTTGGTTTTTATTTTTAATACATTTTTAAAAATTTTTTCAAGAATTATATTATATGTACAGGTAATTATTATTTTATTAAAATGTAATATATTTAATGGAATTATATTGATTAAGAATTTATAATTTTAAATAATATTTTTAAAAAGTTATACTAATTTATGATAATGGTGTAAATATTCCCGATTTCTTAACACATTTTATTTCATACAATATAACCTAACACATTTATATTATTATCTATAAATAAACATAATTTTATCATTTACGTCAATTAACATATATATGGTACAAATTATAAAAAAAAATCAAATAAATAATAAATTCATGTTACGTACCCTGTGAAGCCTTGGTAAAGATTGTAGAAAATGTTTAGAAATTATAATTTCATTTGTTTAACGAACTTTCTACGACGTACTTCAGTTTATATACGTAATATTTAATATCTAACCGTAATTGAAAAATTTTAATAATTAAATCAAATGTAGACGTAAAATATTCGATCTTTAAATTACAGTGACGTTCATATCATAAAAACAATACTTTATATTAAAAATTTTAATTTAACTTTTAAAAAATTCGTAGCTATCCGTTCAATATAACTAAATAAACCTTTTGTAATAGGTTAGCTATATAATGCAGACGGCAGCCAAAAATATACTATAAATGCAACTGATTAAATAAAATTATATTTTATTTGTATTTTTATATAGATTCCAATTTTAAAATTTACACCAAATACAAGTGCGTTAATCATTCGCACTTATTCTAATGTGTTTATTTTAAAATAAAAAAAGGCATTTAATTAATACAATTAATAATCACAATTTTTTTTTAAAATCATTGACAGCAAACGATGTGCTATTTATTATCTAACAGTATATCGGCAAATTTTTTAAATTAAAGAATACATTGTTAGATTGGAAAAGTTTTAAAATTCTGTAAAACTACTAATAAAGAAAAATATTGCCAGGAAAATTAATTTTATATTTGATTCTAAATTTATAAATACATCGTCGTAAATTTTTACTTATTTTATTCTACAAATTATAAATAATATTTAAAAGCTGGTAAAATAATTTTTCTGTAGTAAATACTCTTTTATTTAATTATATAGTTTATTTATAGGGATAAGTACAGTCAGACGGTTCTTTATTACAAGTTAAATGAAAGTTGAAAAAAAAAATTTATTATACAACTGTTACAACTGCATAAACAATAATGAATGCAGTAAGGGATAATTACATTTTTTTAATTGGTGACTAACTTTATCGATGAATCAGTGGTCTTAAAGCGAATCGCACATTTGTTTTTGTTCTTGGTGAATAGATGCGATAAAGTGAATTAATGAACGGACCTGAAAGAATACAAATACATGCTTGATACAATAATCTTATATAAGAAGATCAAATTCAGAAATTTTTTATTGCTAATTAAATCGTTTCATTAAGTATTTAAATTAAATTAATTTATTTAATACGATTGCAAGCACGTATATAAATAAATGTAATAAAATAAAATAAAAACAATGAAAAGATTGGACACACTAAATTCATTATATTCCTTTATAAAAAATGCATTCCATTACATACTTCATTTATAATATTTAAACAATGTTTTATTACTATTAACGCGCTCTACTTGTAATTCAAATAATTTAATTACTGGTAGGTAAGCTAATATGTAAGATAATTTTATAATCTTCTTGGATTATATTATGAAAGATATTTATGTTTATTTTAACTAATTTGTAGAATTAATTAAATACTTATAATGTAGGTATACTTTAAAAATCAGAACGTTTTTAAATTATTAAATTATATTTAGCGATAAATTAAATTTCTATTTACTTGCTATTTATTATATATACATATATATACATGCACTGATTAAATTTTTTGGACGATTTATATTGTATTTATATTTATCATATATTTATAGAATAACTGAATTTTCATATCAACATATAATATTCCTAGTATTAATGTCACATAATGATAAAATATATAAACTATATTTGAATAATTCTATTTGTTATATATGTGCGTTAAAAGATAACCAAATAAAAAGAATAATATTATTATATAAAGTTATGGAATGATATAATAAGAAGTTTTGCTACTGAGCATATAATAATACACAAACACAACTAAACTCGCAGAGTCGGATACATAATAATATTAACAATTAAAATACGTTCAATATTAAATTACCAAACATTTGGAAAATTAAGCAAATATTTTTTATTGAAATAAGTAATACATAAAGAAAATTAGAAAGAAAATTTTTCTTCGTTATATTATTTTCATTTAAAAATTAATTTTACTGAACATATTTACCGATAAATCAACGTTTTTTGAAATGAATTATTAGAAAATGTAATGTAACACTGTAAAGAATTATTACATATATAATAACTTAATGAGTACTTTGGTATAATAAATAAATTGAATACGTTTACCACTTATATGCTTAAATTATATTATTATTTTACTTTGGAAACAATAGTAATCAGAAGTTAAAAAAAATTATATTTTAGTAAAAAAATATCATTAACAGTAACAAAGATTTTAATACTAATTAAACAGTTTAAATTTGAGTTTCATATATTGTAGATCGTTTCTAAAAAATCTACTTTTATTAGAATCCGTAAGTATGAATATGTAATAAAAATACTAATTCTAATACTAATAGTAATAATATTAAGACTAATACTACTAATAATAATAATAATAACAACAATAACAATAAAAAAAAAAAAATAATAGTGATAATGATAATAATAGTAGTAGTAATAGTAGTAGTAGTAGTAATAATAATAATAATAAAAATAATAATAATAACAATAACAGTAATAACAATAATAATAATAATAATAATCATAATAAATATTAATATCAAGAATGATTATATGAAGAAGATGATGATGATGATGATGATGATGATGATGATGGTCATAATCATTTTTTGTATAAAAAAATAAAAACATGGAAAATGATGGAGGAGCAGAATAGGAAACGAAACAGGACACACAATTTATATTGTTTGTTATTAGCTATTGTTGAACTATATCGTTTTATAATTTATTGGTTTATTAATAACATTTTTCTATCCTCTTATTTTCTGTTTAAAAACATTACTTATAAGTAGTACTTTATTGGTATTCATTGATAAAAAAAAAGCTGCTCCATTTGTTCTTTAAGTCGCGATGTGCCGTTCGAAATTACTGTCATAACTGATGCGAAACATTAATATTTGTAGTTTATGATGTTGCATTAAAAAAAAAATTATGTGCACTTTTTACGTTTAATAAATTTGGATAATTCTAAAAAAGTTACTGAATTCCTAAAGGAATCGAACATAATTTTAATTTGTTGCATTAAGTTTTGAAAGATTTTCATTAGCACATAGATACAACTCATTTAGATTGTTAATTTCAAACAATTGTGGTTTAAATGATGCTTATGAACAATCAAATAAAATAACTTGTACACTTTTACTTATAAGATATATTATCATGATCTGCTATCATTATATGATTATTCAGATGAATTTTAAATTATTAAAATTATTTTAATATTGCACGTAAAGATTTTAGTATCAGGATACCTATTAACTATATCGATCTGCAAAGTACAGTAAGTCTTAGAATTCGACACATTTGAACATTTAAAATTCTACAATTGTATCGTTTAAGTTAGCCTGTATTGTAAATGGAAATATATTTAATCTTATATTTTATTATATAATATAATAATTAAATTATATTTGATAAATTATGTTTTTTATTATTTATTACTCGACTAGAATAGGTTTATTAATCAATTTTAATCAATTTTTAAAGACTTTTGTGTACATACAATAAAAAATATTTGAAGTTTATTTATTAGAAATTGAAGAAATCAGAATATCCGCAACTTACTGTCTAAGAACAATAATAATAAATTAAAGAAAAGAGAAAAAAAAGAAAAGTTATATATTGATGATTTAGTAGAATGAGATTAAAAAAAGAAAATTCTTTACCCTTGTACGAAGAACTAAAAGGCTCAACCAATATTGTTGAATACATCATATGAAATTTGATAAACTCTATAAAAAGTTGCCATAAATTTTTAAATAATATTTAAATTAAACAAAAACAATAATTACAACAACAGCAACAATAACTACGACAACTACTATGACAGTAGTAACAGTAACAATAACAACAACAGTAATACTACTAGTAGTAGTAATAATAATAATAATAATAGTAACAAAATAGTAATAATTATAAAATAATAATAATAAATAATATACAAGAAAATTAATTATTGGTTACTTAATAAATTGACGTAACCATAATCGAAGCCAAGCATAACTGATAGTAATGTTTCATATAATTAAATAGTCTAAATGTCGTACATTAGTAAGCCTTATTAATAGCAGAAGATTAAATAATAATTCTTATATTAATACAACCTTTTCAGTTGAAAGCAGATGAATGATCAGTCCTGGTAGCCATGCGTCGACTTCTTACCGTCTCGATCTCGACGATAATGAGAAGAATGTTGGCGATAATAATAGCTTCTCGAATTTCGGGTATTGGATCTTGAGCGTCTTGTACGTTCTAGAGATCGCGAACGAGTATCGCGTTTTTTAGCAGTTCCTGATCCGACTCCATCTCTAGTAGCAGTGTTTTTATGGCTGTAAGAGGACCTTGAGCGCTTACGGGATCGGGATCTAGTTCGAGAACGGGATCGAGATCGTGTGCGAGACCGAGTTCGCGTTCGCGTTCGTGTGCGTGTGCGCGTGCGTGTGCGTGTGCGTGTATGGGATCGGGAACGCTGCCTGTCACGACGGCGTCTATGAGAATTCGAATGCGAAGGCGAGCGCGAGTGTTTGTATTTCGATCTGGATCTGGAGCTCGATTCTGAACGAGATCTAGATCTGGATTCAGAGCGAAAGCGGGATGCAGACCGGGAGGTCGACCTCGATCTAGATTTGTAATATTGTTTATCAGTATTTTTACGCGATTGCCTTTTGTATTTCTTATTCACAGGCTGGTGGCTACTACTTGTGTTCCCGCTTGCATTGCCCGCCCTGCATCCGGCGTTACTATTGCCAGTCGATGCAGCATCTGTCTTAGAGGATCGGGACGATTCACATGAGTTTTCCCTAGACGAGTATTTGTCTCGGCTTCTGGATCTGCTTCGACTCGAGGAACGATTCTTTAAATTATCAGAATACCGTGTCCTTTTCTTACGCGATGAAAAACTTTTGTTACTCTTATTGCTATTGTTAATAGAACGCGTGGTCCGTTTTGATAAATTGCTTTGATTTGCACTTTCAGAACTGGAGGACTCGTCACCTCGAGTAACGCAACTACCGACCCTATCGGTATCAGTCACCACTGTTGATTTTGAAGTTAATGCCTGTCTGCTCCCACCGGTGACACTCCTATTATCGCTTGACCGAATCTCCGATGATTTTCTCTCATTACCATATACCATATCTTTTTCATTGTCAACTATAGAGAGTGCGACACTTAAGTTATTTATCACAAGTTTAACTTTATAAGCAGGCTATAGCCATATTTATTACATTTATTGATTTATTTACTTTTTTTTTTATGATTTTTTTTTTTTTTTTTTTTGATATATATATATATATATTCAATGACACATACCTGTTTCTGAGCAGCTACTATTACCCAAATTATTATCCTTTTTTATGCGATTCTCCACTCCTTTACCAACTTTTTCTGTTTTACTTTTTTTCTTTTCCTTCGTTATTTGTTCATTTCTTACCAATTCTTCGTCTTTTTTTTTACTCTCCTCTTCTTTCTTACTTGCTTCTTGCTGTTCTGCGTGCTTGGCTTTCGCAACATCTTCATCTTCTTTTCCCTCTTGTTCTTCATCTTCTTGTGCGAGTTTAGCTTCGATTTCGGCTTCAGTTTTACGAAAAGCTTGCTGACGCCGTTTCAATGTATCCTGAAAACAGTTACAATCCAATTATTTCTTATTCACTTCAATGATAAAATGTAATTTCGAATTATTTATATAGCTTGCTGGACTATTTCGACGATTATTAATACATACATACGCACGCACGCACGCACGCACGCACGCACGCACGCACGCACGCACGCACGCACGTATTAAATAGATATTGAATTTATTTTTCATAACTATTTATTCGCATCTCTATAAAATGAATTAAAATCTTTTACATTAGTCACATTACATTATATAATAGATAGTTCAAAATGATTTTTCAATTATTTGATTACTATTATTTTTACATTATATTTTTCATTACCTTTAATTCTTCATCACTATCATTCTCACAAGAACTTTGTTGTTGCACATGTTCATGCTGTGATACATGTTCTTCATCAGAATCGCTGTTACTATCACCGTAAATACCTAAACCTGTAATGCATCATTTTTATTTTTCTTTATTATTATTCATTTTTTTTTTTTTTTTTTTTTTTTATTTTATAAGTATATATTGTAGATTCACGAATGAGCATATATATAACATACATATAAATGTTATTTATTTATAGGATTCATTTTATAACAATTTAAATATCAACGTCCACTTATACATAAAAATATGATGTAATAGTATTAAATTATTAAATAAAATATCGCATTCACAATTAGGACAAAAATGACAACTAAGAAAATATATTTAATTATAATTTTAATAGAACATAATTTTATTCTCAACAAAAAAGTTAATTAAATACAAAAGAATGTTTTTAATTAATTAACAGTGAGTATAAGATACATTGAATATAATGAATTTTTTTTAAAATTGTAGACATTAAATAATATTACAAGAAATAAAAATATATTTTATTTACAATTGTGATTTAAATTAATCAGATATTTAAATGATAAATTAAAATATTATAATTAGTATGGATAAAAGTAAAGTTAATTATTTTAGTTACAGTTGCTATCTTATAATTATTTTTATCAATTTTATTAACTCTTATGTAATATAAATATGTTAAATTATCAAAAAGTATATATTTGCCTTTTCCTTATTTAGAATACGAAAAACGTAGTTATGTACTATATACTTACCAAGCTTGCGAGTTATCTGAGCAAGTGGAGCTGTATGCTGGAATGTATGTATCAAGGGTTTTCCTGTAGAAGCTTTTAATATATGCATTTTTAATTAACAGTATTGTTTTTTAAAATCAATAATTGTATCAGTGCCAATATATATATTATTTAAGTAATAAGATATATTGTTAATTGTCATCCTTAATATTGTTAATTTTATAAGAAGTATGATATTTTATAAAACAGTAACAATATTTTTATTAAATTATTTTAATAATATAATAGTATGAATTTATACTATTTATTTTATAGTTTTAAATACACATATTTTAAGAAATTTATTTAAGGGAATATTATATACTTAATGTAAGTTTTGCTTAAAAAATTTCTTTAAAATATCTTCTATTCAATTATAATTATTAATTATTTTTATATTTGCATGACTATTATGTTGATAAACTTTGTTTATAAACAAAACTGTTTAAAACCTTAGTAACATAATGAATATTAAATACAACTTAGACTAGACATTTAATAAGAAGATAATTAAGATAATTTAAATATATAAATATAATTTGCTAATTTACCTAGCTCTTAAAATATAATCTATCACTTGTTAAATGATCAAAAGAATATTAATTTGTTACCTTTATTGCTGGAACGCTTCCAAACCTCTTTACATACAGAGCTAATTTCATCATTTGTCACTTCCAGTAAAATTTCCGTAAGAGATCTACGAACCTTAAGCATCTGAACGAAAAAGATTTAAATATAGAATAAAGTTAAGTTTATTAATCGTTTATCAATTTTTCTTCAAACATACTAAATTCTCTAAAAGTTCTTCTTTATTCTGTCGAATAGTTGGTCCAGTAAATGATACAATATCATCAGAATTTTTCTGTTTACTAGTAGACACAATTCGTGAATTTGCAACAGGAGAAGTTGCATCATGAAATCGTGTTTTTCTTGGACGCATAAGATCTGGACTTCGTGGTTCAGAATTATTTATTTGTTTTTCTTCATTACTATTACTACTTCCTTTATTATTATCATCATCATATTCATGCTCAGTCACTTCTTTTTCTGAATCAGAATCCTAAGATGTAAAAGATTTAAAAAAATTTTATTATTAAAAATTATATTTTCTATTTTAATCGTAATTCTTAATTGAGAAAAATAATTTAAAAAGAATCAATTAATTCTTAATACGAAATATTAATCTTATAGTTTCATGAAATTAATCATTTTTTAAAAGCATTTAATTTAAACATTTTAACGTTAATGTTTAAAAAATTTAAACATTTAATATATAGAAAATTTTTCATTAGGTATATCCTCAGTTAGTTTGTATGTATGATTACATAATACTTACAAATTTACTTTTACTAGGATTAAGAACAGCACGAGCTTGATCTTCAATTTTCTTGCGTGCTTCCAATTCTTGCTTTCGGAGAATTTCTTGTCTCTCACGTTCAACGGCCTTCTGCTTTTCTCTTTCCATTTTTTCAAGACCTTCACGAATCCAAGCTGGTAACTGTCGACGTTTTACAGTATCTAATATTTAAAATGAACATATTAATAGAAACAAAATATTTATAAAAACAATTAAATAGAATTAATGTTCAAATACCCAATGTTGATGCAAGATCCTCTTCTGGTGTTCTATCTCTTATATCTCGATTTCTTGTCATTGGATCTGTTGTTGTCAATGTATTATTGGGTGTAACTAATGGAATTCTATTAGTATTAGGTCGTATTCCTTTCATAAAAGAAGAAGAATGGACTGACATTGCATTTACTGGCATTACAGAATGTTGTTGCTCATTCCAAAAACTGTTGTTAGAGACCTATAATTGAATAAATTTAATATTAAACGATTTAAATTATATTAAATAATAATAATATTAAACATTTAATAATATTAAAAGATATCTCACTTGGTTATTAAATTGTGATTGTCCCATAGGTATTGTGTTATATGCAAAATTAGGAGGTGGTACTGATGTAACAGCAGGAGTTGGAGGACAGTGACTACTAAATGTTGAATTATTAGATGAAATTGTTGGTGCTGGAGGTGGAATAATAGCATTACTAGAAACACTGGAAATTCCGATAGACTTTCCATCTGATTCAGAAAGATTATTCCACTCCCAATTATTACTTGACACACCAACATTAGCTTGATTCCAATGACCTCCCCATTGATTCCACTGATTCCAACCATCTAATAAATGATCATCAATTTGTGTTTGTAGCATGATTGTGCAAAACAATTAATATACTTAATGTCATAAATATTTATATATATATATATATATGTATGTATGTATATGGTCTTATAACTAAATACCTGTTCCACTGATAATTGGAGCTGGAGGGGCTGGAGGAATATCATCATCTTTAGTGTCCATGTCCATAGGTGCTTCCCCTCCGCCATCACTTGATGAATTACCTTGTAATCCTTGTATGATTGTTGGAGGAGGTGGTGCAGGTGGAACAGTAGTTTCTTTCATTTTTATCCATTGCTGGGCTAATGCAGCCCAATCCACTGTAAACATTTTACAATTTTAAAAGTTAACAATTACATGTTCTTTAATTCTATCAGAAAACTTAAAGTATATTCATTTTTACAGGTATAACTCTTAATAACTAGTTATATTATTAGACATATTATGACATTCTTATTATAAAAAATGTATAAATATATAATTTAAAAAAAGAATTATTCAGTGTTGTATGCTGCTGTTCATTCCACTGCAGTATGTGTTATTGATTTTTTTATTTAAGTTTTCTTTCCTTCATTTTATTGAAATTACCTTGATCACTATTCATTTTTTGGTAAGTTGAGGGATTTAAGGCCCACTGAGTTGGATAATCCTTACCCTCAAACATTTCACCACTCATCTTCATTGATGCATACACCAGTGCACAAGGTATGCAGCATTAAATTTATTGTATTTCTAATTAAAAGATTTTTCATATATATTCTTAAACTTCTTTCTAATGGTATTAGTCCACTGAATAATAGTCTAGGGTAAAATTTAACATTTTTAAATAGAAAGTATTAAAAAATGCTAAAGAAGCAAAAAGCTTCTGTTGTACTACTATGTGTGATTTAAGCCATATATATCTCTATATATATGCATATATACATGTGCCTGTGTGTGTATATGTGTATATATATATATATATATATATATATAAATATAAATGCATAAATGTATATATATATATATATATATATATATATATATAATTGTACTACATAATAATCATTCCATTACCACCTATTCATTCATAGACAGCATGTAAAAATCTTCACATATAACATTAACAAATGACAATTATGTTTAAATACATATACGTGTGTGCGAATATATATGTTCGATATTATTTAGTGGGTACTTTTGTTTTCTGACTAAACAACACAGTTCATACAAAAGCTTTTGCTGAAAGCTTCTGTAAGTTAAAAATTTAATGAATTTTTGCTTTCCGTTTTCCGCTTTAGCTAAATTTTTATACTTCATACTATTATAAAAAATACTGCATTAAGTTAATACAACACTGAAGGTATTTAAGTTTAATTGTAACAAGGAATATACACTAGATATGATGGATCTAAGATGAGCTGGGGAAATATCAGAGAATTGTATAACGTAAATAGAGTATACAAACACAGTATTATACCGTCAGGTAATTTACATCGCAACTGGGAATTAATTCATTCAACGATTTTTCCAACACATAGGTGTTATGCATTAATGATATTTCCGTACACAGCATTGAGCATGCGTAAACTTTTAGTCATAGAATCTGAAATGCTCGAGAATCACTTATTTTTACACTAGAATTCCTATTTGGTATAACAATGATGCGGATAAAGCGTGGGAGACGATGCCCTCGCTAACGTTTATTGAAAATACATTGGGACTTTCAAAATCATCTTCGGCGTAACTCTTCATCCAAGAGTAAACGAAAATGGTCGTTATCATCCGAAAATAAAGGCTGCTAAAGACTGGCCATACTGCTTTTGGATATTACGGAGGCTTATGAATTTATTCAATTTCCTAATTTATTATATTAAAGCGATTCTTTCATTTTCTTTTCTTTTCTTTTCTTTTCTTTTCTTTTTTCTTTAATCGCCGTGGCATTGTTGCGCGAACACAGAAATTCATATTGTTCTAATCGAAATGGCCATATTATATTAGATATTTCATAAATACAAACATTTATCCGTATACATCAGCATGTATATGTCCATTATCAATAAATAACAATTTTTTTGTTATCAGATATCGAAAACCGTATTGCATAAAAATATTAGTATTGCAACAAATATTTATACGAAGGTTCTAAATGTTGCCTGTTAGATCATTACTGAACTGTAAATCACGAAATTACAGAATCTTGTATGTCATTTTATATTAGTATTTTAAATTATCGTGTACTTGTATTGTATAAATGTTTATGATTACATTGTCTCTCTGTTTATCAGAATTTTTATCAAATAATAAATACTAGCTAATATAAACACGATTTTAAGCATAAGAACTTCCGATTTATTTTATTAAGAAAAATCACGAAAGACCAGTGGTTTTACAATTTAAAATTAATTCGTTCACAGAGGGCATATGTATAATTAAAGTTAGTAATGCAAGAGCAATCAACATGTTAATTACTATTAATAAAGTTGTTTGATGCTTAATGATTAAGCTACTATACTTACACCATTCGAGTATTTATCAATAAATTATTCAAGCTTATTAAAAGATCGTTGATGTAATACATTACATGAATTCGTAATACTTACAAGATATTAAATAATTCTCAAAGATTATTTATTATTAATAAATTTGAAAATTTCGAGGCCATTAATTCATTAAAAAGCATTATGTAGTAATTATAAATAAAATGAAAAGCTAAAAATAAATAGTGAATAGAAATTTTTTAAATATTACTCATTTAAATTATCAAAGGAACACTATAAACGAATAACCTGTGGATACATTAATAATAATAAAACAATGAATTAATAAATTAATAAATTAGTAAAATAATAAAATAATAAAATTTAAATAGTAAAGATTTTACTTTGGAAGTGATTGTGTTCATTACTGTTAGTCACATAAAAATTATGAATTCTACATTTAACAAATCCAAGCAATTAAATTGCTACACAACATCATTTATTTCACAACAAATTTAATACATTGTGAAAACATGTTAATATTTTAGATACTGTTAATTTTAAAAATAATGTGAATAATAATTAGAAGAAAAAAATGTATTCGATTTATAGAATACACTAATCGTTATAACATATATGAATTAAAGGCTATCTTGCTACATTTGCACATAAAAAAGATTCATATATATATAATATAATATTAAATATAACAATACAGAAGTGCAGTTTTTTAGAATTTAAAATTATAAATTTACATGTTCATTTTATTTAAAATAAAAACAAGGTAACAACCAATTCACCCTTACATACTCGTTGAAATGGAATTAACAATAACAATAACATTGTTCTCACATATAGAAAACATTATCAAAATCTTTCTCAATCCAGAAATACGAATTAAAGTAAAACGTACAATAAAGTTAATATCATCAACATTTATCGTTTTATTATTCATCAGAAAAAAGTATGTAGATATATTTTTAAAAAATAAAACATTTTTAGAAGTTTATTTATGAGTGCTAATCATTAAAAAAAAAGTGGATTTTTTTTAAATAAGAGCCTTAACAGTGGTGATTATTGCTATATAAAATCTATAAATCATAATTATAACGTATATGTATATTCTCAGTAATAATAGACCGAGCTTGATTTATAATTAATTTTACTGTGGGAAAGTAATAAAAAAATAAAAATGAAAATGAAGGAAAAGTGCTTGAAAAAAGAGAGAGAGAGAGAGAGAGAGAGAGAGAGTGAGAGAGAAAGAATTGAAAAACGAAAGTCCAGATCAATTTGTATAAACAAAATCTTTAATTATACATAGTAAACTACATAATTCAGAAACATTACATATAGCGTACAAGAATTTTATTTATTTATTTATTTATTCGTACTTTATTTTATATATATATTGTATGAAAAGCTAATATACTATTTTAAATTTTAATGTCCATTTATAGGTATTTATAAGCTTAGATTACCTTCTCAAGATTTTTCATCTTACAAAATTTTAAACTCGTATAAAAATATTTGATATTTTGCGATTTGTTATACGATATAAGATATTATTAAAATATGTGTATATATATATATATATATATACACATATATATATTGTAAATAGTACATTTCCAATAAGAAAGAATTTATTACATTAAGAAATAGTATTTTATAAAAAAATTTTGAATACTGAATGTGACTTTTATAATTAAAATATAATTATAAAAGGTAATGCATTGAATACGTAATTTTTTTATAGATTATAAATGAAATTAATTTCAATTTTATAAGTATTACTCCTTAATATTGATTATCTTAAAATCGAAAATTAATTTTCTTAAAAATATGTTAAAGCTATAAATTTATATAGAACTATTAACATTTTTTGCATTAAAATTTTATTATGGTTTTTGTAATAGAGTGTTAAACAGTATTCTATTGAAAATCATATGTTTTCGATTCTCATTGTACGTTTAAACGTTCCATTAGAAAATAAAAAGCAAAAATATTTTGTACAAATTTCTCTAATTCTATATATGAATTTACCTGTGAATTGACTACTTTAAATTACTATTAATAAATTTAATGATTTAGATCTACAGTAAGGACATTGACAAATTTATAATATATATACATATTTGTTATACATATAAAATATTTAAACATTTTCAGTTCAAGAAACTTAAATAAAAGAAGACATTACGCTGTTCGGTTCATTGATCTCACAGACTTTATTTTTTCCATATTATAGTCAGTTGATATATTAATTCTTTGGAGTGTAAAATTCATGAATAACATTTGAAATGATTAATTACATAAAAATATATATATGTTTAACTTCGTTAAAATTTTACATACATCTCCAGAAATTAAAACATGTGATTAAAACATCATAGACTACAATATGAAATATAATTTAATCCAAAAAATCATGAATAAAATATTTATTCGTAACGATGGTTTATGTTCAGAGATCTTTAGTAGAAGAAACAATACTTTTCTAAAATTTAAGTATGTAAATATCAGGTTATTTTCCTTTTCGATGTTCCAATCTAGGCCTACCCTTTTTAGCTGCAGGTTTATCTTTTCCTTTATTAAATAAAGGATGAATTACTGTAATAAAATAATAATAGATGGGTTATAAATATTGTTTAAAGAAATTTAAAGATGTCGGTTATGAAAAATGATAAGTTATTTGATATTAAAAGCTTAAGAATGCAGTATTCACAACATTTATTATATTCTAAAGCAATGGTTTGCAATTACTAGAATACGAAAATATTTAAATATTTAATAAATACAATATGATTACAGTAAATGAATCATATCGAATTTTTAATTCAAGATTCAAGGCATTTTTTAAATAATACCGAATATTTTATTAGAAAAGTTTTTGTTTTATGAACAATTTTTATGAAATTCAAATGATTTTTAACTTTCTATTAAAGAATAGTTTTACATTTTCATTTTAATATTCATATACATTTTTATCGTCGTATTTAAATTCTATATCGATCATTTTAAAACAACGTTATTAATTACAATTCTTGGTTCATATTATAAATAAAAATTATATTAATTACTGAAAAATTGTTAGTTACATTTTTGTGTTGTAGTATTTTGAAAGTTATTACAAATTATTAATAAATATACTAACATCGGTAATATTTGAATATTCTTAATTTTTTTATAATTCTTTAAAAATTATTAATGATATAAGGAGTTTTTTATTATTAGATTGTTTAAAAGTTATTTATACACAGTAAAAAGTTTTTTGAATTATATATTAAATATTAATAAGTTAATTGTAACAATACTATTTTAATCAATCGTAAATAGAAAAATATTTAAATTCTGTTATTCTATAATTGTTAGTAAAATTTTTACAGCTTAAAGATATTTATAACATGTGAACTATAATGATCTAATAGGGAAAAAAAATACCATCAGTAGGAGCTCCTTTTAAATCAATGTCATGAAATCTGTGTTTCTTTGTTGGTATTTCCTGACACATAGGTAGTGTTTCTTCATTTTCTTCAACTTCAGGTGAAATTGGTATAAACTGTAAAGATTCCTGATCTTCTGTTTCTTCATCTGAACTACAAAAAGCTGCAACCCTATCAATAGAAGCTACATCAACTTCAACTTCTTCATCTTGTGCTTCTTCTCCTTGAACAACTGATTTATCTTCATCACTTATATCAAATTCACTTTCACGTTCTTCATATTCAACATTTTCATCTAATTCTTTAAAATCGGGAGCAAAGGCAGACCAGTTTTCCACTTGATTTTGTGCCCAAATCGAAACTACTCCTGATGATATAGAAGCTATTATAGGTCTCACTGGATGCCACTTTACAAAATAATTATTTATTAAAAATGCTTATTTAATAAATGAAATAGAAAATGTAGGAAATTGAATTTTACCACAACATCAAGTAAAAGTTCTCCTTTCGTTCCATGTAAAATTTTTTGTAAATTACCGATACTCTTTTCCCATATATATAATGCATGTTGCCTTGCTGATCCAGCACATACATATTCTCCATCTCCTGAAAAACAACATTTTTTCCATGTTGTTTTATTTACAAGATCCTGTAATTTTTGTATTGGTTCTGGTTGTCCATCCTGTCCACAAGTTAAGACTTCTGCACTATCATAAACTCGAATAACTCTGTCTGCTGTGTTTACTAAAAAACATGAACCACGACGAGCAAACTCAATACTTTTGACAGCTGTATTACTTGCTGTTCCTTGTGATATTTTGAATGATGCTTTTACTGAGCAAGATTCAACATCAAGTACTAAAATTCTCCCTCTACCATTACCAGTAAAAATATAATCACCACGTCTATTAAAAGAAGCAACAATATTCAAATCGCTCTAAAAAATTATTAAAATTAGTTAAAGTTAAAAATATTTTTAAAAAAGCATAAACTCAACTTACATCTTGATCCAGAGGTACAACTTGGTGAGAACCTTGAATATCTACAATAACAGCTGCATGTCTCATTGGACATACTAAAAATTTGGTCCAATTTCTTGGATGAAATTGAACTTTTAAAATAGGAGATGGAAATCTATACTTTTGTTCACATTCTCCAGATAAAATATCCCATATACATACATTATTATCTGTTGAAGCACTAAGTAATTTATGACCATTTCGAGACCAACTGATAAACATAACAGTATAATTACTATTATTTGTTTTTTTTTTGTAATAACTTATCATATTACCTTAAAGAACAAACTGGATGAACATGAGCACTAATGATTTTAGCTATACCTCTAGTAAGAAAATCCCAAATTACTATTCTCCCATCATTACACCCTACAGCAAGTAAAGTGCCTCGCTTATTAAATGTGCATGTCACAGCAAGTGAGATACAATCTAATGTCCCGTCAAATTCCTATAAGATACAATGAATATATATATATATATATATATATATATTTGTACAATTTAATATATTAAGTTTTAAAAATATGTAATATTTTAAGCATTCCAAGTTAAAATAATTATTTATAACATTATAAAAAAATATAATAATCAAATAAAAAATATTATAAGATAGATTAAATGAAATTCTTTTATTTTATTTGTTTAAGTAACAAATTTTTAATAGGTAATGTAAAAGTGTATGATTTTTATAAATAATTTAAACTAATAAAATAATTCTTACTTCTGGATAATTCTGTCCAAAAGATTCTGTAACAAAATATTATATTTTACTAAATATTCACTACATATAATTAAATAATTATGCATTACATACCTAACAACTCTAAATTCATTATATATTGATCTCATAAATACTTTATATTTAAAAAAAAAATTAATCTGTACTAAACATCTGTCATGTAAAAGTTCAAAAATTTAAAAATAAATTTGTTCTAAAAAGATTATAACTTTAATTATAAACATTGCAAAAAATTACAAATGTCATTTCACATTCTAAGTATGAAATCTTTAATATGTAATTATCTTAATTGTTTCTGCATTCTCATTCATTTTATCTGTTGATATTTTTTAACTTTTTATATAATTATTCAACTAATGAGAAAAATACTAATATAGTAATAAAACAGATATTGTAATCATTATCTTTTATTCAAAATAACTGCTATACATCTCCTGTAAATAAAAATATAATATTATTGGATCTGTAGGTTTCAATTATTTAAATTTATTATTTTTTAGTATTCTCTATTTTGATATATACAACCTGTAATTTAACTAACCTAAAATTACATTTTTAAATTAATATCATGAAAATAAGCTATAACAGCAGATAAATAATTTATTAATTATTAGCGATAAAATGAATAGATACTACAATTATTATAAACTTACTGTATAAATTTTGTTTGCAAATTGCTGATTTCGGAAATTATTGACTAAAAAAATTCACTAACCACTAAACGTTTTAAACTAACACTAAGTTTTGAAGTAGATTTTAGTAGTTTTTATGTCACTTGCGTCACTGTATAAAGTTTACTTATCGTAAATATGTATTATTTACTGTAAGTAAATTTATTCAGTATCAAAAATGATCACAAATTTCTATCTTATCGCATTACCAATCATAATCTTACTGTAAATCTTATGTCTTCTTCTCTCAGGTATACAATGATATTTTTAAATATATCTTTCAAAACAACTATACTTTAATAAAAGAAAGTATAGAAATTACATATCTTAATAATTATAGTTTTACTTTACATGAATTTAGTTTTTTTTATTACATATTTAGTTTCAATTTTTTCTTTTATAATTATATTGATTTTTATATAAATAAAAATTGTTTGATTTATTCATATAAAATCAAATGAAAATCTTTTTATATTAAGTAAGAGCTTATATAATTAATTGAAATAAAGTAATCATTTTCGAGATTTTAATTATTATAATAATAAAAGTAAAATAAAAATAATTTTAAATAGCAAATTAAGTATTGATAGAGATAAATACTAGAATCAATATTAAAGAGCAAACGAGCAAAGGTGAGTGAGTGAGTGAGTGAGAGGGAGTGAGAGAGGGAGAGATCGACATATCACCAAACCCAACAAGTAATAAATTAATACATGATATTAAATTAATACAAAATCTTATAAACCTGCATAGTGAATATTTTATTAGAAACGACTGAAATAAGTATATTATGCGAAACAATAGGATTAATAAATTTATATTTATATAGTATTTATAAAGATTGGATGAATAAGCTCATTTTTATTATAAAAATGTAGATTTTCATGTTCAAAAGTAGTTGTCATATAGCAGATTGATTTAGATGGAATAATGAGAGTGAGGCAGTTAGCAATTTATAACGTATATTTAGATATCGGCAAGTAATAGCATTCTATCTGGACACACGTTGTAGGGGCAGCTTAATGAACGGGAGTAGGTTGCCAAGCAACGGGGAGAGCGCCTGCGCGTCACCGGCACAAGTCATTTTTCGCGCTCGCACATTTTTCTTTCTATGCATACAATCAAAGTGCGAGGCTATGTTCCGGATTTGAACATATATGTATGCATAAGTTTTCATTAAGTCGAGAAAAGTACTATTAGATCAAACGGTTCAAACTATTTTACCGGCACTTTGTAATTGTTGGATTGCCGGTTTCGTTCATTACAAATATTACATTAATTTTACAATCGCTTAACCGCCCTAACCATCATTCCAGTACAATCGTTTCTTTAATTTGTAGTTTTTTTTTCTCAGACGCCTCGGCTCTTATACCGCACCGGATACCGACAAGCTCTATATTATAGCACAAACGAACACAGACATTTTCAAAATATTGTGTGCGAGACGCCTTAAAGATAAAACGTAGAGGCCTAACGAGTTAGAGTTGAGTTATTTTATCAAGAGAAAACTTAATCTATCGTACTCAAAGTGACGTAAAATATAATAAATTTAAGGAAATGTCGGAAGATAAGGAGATGAACTTGAATGCTGAAGGCGATGGAACTCAATATCAAGAGACACTTTCTATTGACGATAAAGAATTAAACGGGATCAAGAAAGAAAAGAACGAAAAAAATGATGTTAAGGAGAAGATTGTAGAGAATGGCGATGGCGAGAATTTAAAAGAAAACGGTGATAAAGGCGACCAAGAACCGCCCAAAGATATGCGCGCCGTTGTCATCAATGGTTTTGGGGGATTTAAAAATGTTAAGACACTTAAGAAGTCTGAACCCACGCCCTCTGAAAATGAGGTTCTCATTAAAGTCAAGGCTTGGTAAGTATTAATAATGTTATATGAATTTATATGATTTCTTATCACACTGTACATTATTTATGACTTATTTAATTTATTCTAATGGCTTGATCGGGTTATAATTTTAATAAAAAATTTGTAAATGTTCAGAGTCTTAAAGCTCAAAATTGATGTCATTTTTCAATTATTTTTTTATTTTTTTATGTTTGTTGTACCTTAAAAGTAAAGTTAATATCTGATTATTAGGATAATCTGATTATTAATCATTTTTATATAAGCCTATGAATGATAAAATATATTTTTTACACTTTACTTATTGAGGCATAAAAATTTGGAATTTTATTTACAATATAATTTATTAAATTAAATATATTAAATAAAAAAAATTTAACATTTTTTCTTTGATTAATTAAAAATTTATATTAATTATGTTTTATATTTATATTTGAGAAAATTGTGAGAATGTAATGACTATTTATAAGTATATTATGGCATATGTAAAGGAAATGTACAATAAAAATGTTTATCAAACAACCTAATGAACTTAATATCAAAAATAAAATAAAATAAATGAAATCATTGGTACTGTTTAATGAACTAATGCAAGATTGAAGAAAGTTTCAAATAATCATTTTAATGTTTTTTTATAAATACAATGACTTGGATTATAAAGTTAATTGAATTAAAGAAATGTTTCATTAACTATTCTTAGAAATAACTTTTCTTTTATACTACTTATAGAATTATAGAATTTAATATGTTAAATTAAAGATTTAATCTATATTACTTCTTGTAAATATTTATTAACTTGTTATTTAACTTGTTTGTATAATCACTTTATATAAGTAATTTTTAATAATAAATAAAATATATTAAATATTTAATTGTCCAAAATATTTTTGTAATAGTATTAGACTGGAATTTGATAAATTGTATGCAAAAGAAAATTCTTAATTACTTCACTAAATTGATATATAAGCATATCAAAATATATTATTATATTATTAAATATTTTATCAGATTTAATGCTTAAATCAATATTTTCAAAATTAAAATAGATTATTCGTTATTTTGCTTGGGTTATTATTTACATATACGCATGCATATATGTAACTTACATAACTGTGTTTACTTACAATTTCCTTTCTTTTTATGAACTTTCGTTTATGTTAATGTTGAGAAAATAAAACAATTATTGCTTTATAACAATATTTGATTCCTGTTCTTCAAATTGGTATATTTTGTATAGTGTTTATGTTTTTTCATTGTTGAAGAAGAAAAACGAATTCTAATTAATTATTTTGAATCATACTATTTGTATAATTATAACACTAATTATATATTACAGCAGATATTACAAAAAATTATTATTACTAACACTAGCAACGGATTTAAAGTATGTCTTGTTATGAATGAAATATATATTTATGTATGATTGATTAATAGATAAAATAAAAGAAAAGCTATCATTTAAATAATTACTTTATTTTATTTACAATTAATTTATTGATCATACGTGATGATATTAGAGGATTTAATGTAAAATTATTGTTTAAACTTTTACTTATTTTCTTTCAAGGAAAATAAAAAAATTAATATAAAAATTTTATAAAAGTAAGAAATTTTCGTTATAGTATTGGTAACAGTATATTCTGTTTATGCTGATAATTTATTATCGGAATAGAAATTAAATGCAACAGTACAAATAAATATATTTCATATACATATTATTCTTAAAGGTTTTAGCTTAGATGTGTTATAACAAATAAAATAAATAAATATTAACCCGTTAAACCCTTAAAAAAATACATGAGTTGTATGTTTTAAGCAGATCTAATATTAGTTGTAAATAATTTAAATATTTTTTTCATAATTCTTAAAATATTCCTTAAATACATTGAAAATTAAATAAATGCCTCGTTTTAATACAGGTATGATTACATTTTTTAATGGTAGAAGATTAATTTTACCAACATAATACAGTAATAACTTTCTATGATTTTCACTTTAAAGTATAAAAGGAAGTATTATTATAAAATTATAATTGAATTAAAATATTGAAGTAAAATATTGAATTTATGCGAATAATATAAACTAAACCTGCATCGAATTTCGAAGATTATTGTGAAACTATTTAATAACCGTTATACTTAATAATAATTCTTAATTATTCTTAATTTTATCTAAAATGAAATAGTTAAACTATTAGCAGAATATGCTTGTATTAAATGATTTATCGAAATGGAATTTTTTTAATAATACTCGAGGATAAATAAATGTTTTTCTGATTTTAGTGGCCTAAGTTTCCAAGATTTGCTTGCAAGACAGGGAACTTTGGACAGTCCACCAAAGCCTCCTTTTATAATGGGTTTCGAATGCGCTGGTGAGATTGTAGAAGTCGGCGAAGGCGTCACCAATTTCAAAGTGAGCATACACATGACTTATAAATATTTAAATAAATAATACAGAGGGAAAATAAATTTATTTAATATTACGTTATAATTAAATATGGTAAATTATTTTACTGTGATTGTTTGGCAATTTAAAAAAAAAAGAAAGAATGAAAGCAAAAGTAATATTGGCTTTTGAAGGAGGAGCCATTCGCACACAATTGAAGCCAATATGGATATAAATCTTAATAAGTCGCGTGTAAATAATGCGTGATACATTAATTTATTGAAAAAAAAAGTTTTACTACGCCGAATTTGGCATCGAAATTTAACAAAGTCAAACGTAGATAAAATATCGATGACCTGTATATTTCATGCCAGACTCAACAATCTCGAAATATCCTTTATTTCGAGAGAGAGAGAGAGAGAGAGAGAGAGAGAGAGAGAGACGAGATGTCTTTTGCACAACAGTGCCGTAGGTGGCTCCCACGGTAATTTAGGTAAATCCTTATATTTTGGATATAACGGGAAAAGCAAGTTCTCGAGGGCGTCCGCTATGGACGGACTAAATAACAAATAATGCTAGTGTCCAAAGTGTATGGATGAAAATTTACATCTATTAACTCGAATAAAATATTTACGTATACAATATAGCCATTCATTGTTTTCTTTTAAATCGTTTTTAAAAGACATTAAAGTTTTTGAACCCTACATTCTAATTCTTTATCTAATTATATAAATAATTTTAATTATTATATATTTCGAACATTATATTATTATTTCATTATTGTTTAAAATAGCTTTCATGTTACATTATTCAATTGCATCAAAAACATTATTATCGTTGATATGTTTTTAATAATAAACCGAAGTCTAAGCTTATTATAATATTTATCCGAACAATCATGTAATAAGAAAAAAATATTAAAATCATTGTATATTTTAGCTTTTGACATTGATAATATCTTAACATGCTTGTTATGTGACAATTTTCTTTTCATTTTATTTATTTATTTATTTATTTATTTTATTCCGTTATAAAATTTATTTATAATATACAAATCCGTTATTTATTTTCATTTCAATGTCTCGAATTAATGTCACTTAACTTAATAGAATAATTTTTGCGAATAATACGATAAGTTTGTATTCTTTCGAATAAGATAAGCGTTACACTCTTGATTACTTTTTTTTTCATCTTCTTTTACTTAATTTTATCCGCTTCCAATTTCCGTTTTATAGCTAATACATATTTACATAGAAAATCATTCCTCTAATCGAAGTTTTTAATTTTTTTAATACCAATTATGAGAAATATTTATCGTTTTATGAATTCAATAAAATACAATATATTAAAAATTAATTGACTATAATATAATTGAATCGAAATAAAAATTATTCTATCAAAATAATTTTTACCCCTCTAATTTATCGTCTTTTTGAATTATCCGTTTCCTCAGGTAGGTGATAGAGTTGTTGCTTTGCCAGATCACAAAGCTTGGGCCGATTACGTATCTGTACCAGCGGTTTCAGTTTATAGTTTGCCCAATGGAATGAGTTATAACGAAGCTGTTGCCATTACATTAAATTATACTGTTGGATATATTTTGCTATTTGAACTTGGAAACCTAAGACCTGGAAGAAGTATACTCGTTCATAGTGTTGGTGGCGGCGTCGTAAGTATCTTTATTATCATATATATTTATATAATAACTTTCTTACTAATATTTACAAAAACTAAATTATTTTTAAAGGAATGTATGTTTAGTTGATATTATAAATAAATAAAATAGGATTTTCTTAAATTATTGTTTTTAAAATGAAATATATGTCGATAAATTGATGAATTAATTTTAATATACTTACAGATAAAGAATAATAACAAATGTTTAATACAACTGTTTGTACTATTGAATCTATAATTTCCAAATAAATTAAAAAATTATTGCTGTACAAGATTTAAAATATAAAAATTTTCAGAAAAACTTTGTATATGTGTTTTTATATAAAATAAAATCTGAATTGTTTAAAGCAGATTTCAAATTCAGTCTACTTTTAAATAACCAAAAGAAAAATGGAAAAGTATGTATTTATTATCAACTAAAACTATATTAAAATATTTGCTGTACATACTAAAGAAAATGAGTTATTCTATTAGGGAAAAATTATCATTAACAATTCGATGTTGTTATATTTGTAGTATAATCGTTTGTAGATAAGATAAAAGCATAAGCAGTAATCAGAATAATTAAGGTACTTTAAATAGTCGGTTACAGACTTTTTAATATCTTGAATTAAAGAAGATTAAGTCATTAATAGAAATTGTTAATTCTGGAAACAATAAGAAATCGCAGAGGAAACATTGAGCAGTGCAAATATAAAAAATTTATTATTTCGTGCACGAGCACATTCTCAAATATTAAAAAACTACTTTACAGCTACTTATTAATGATTAGCAAACGTATAATGTGTACATGTCTCCACACTATAGGTGATTTCTTAATATTAGAAACCCGGTACCTATGATTTGAGCCATATTGCACAAAAAAAAGTAACATATCTACATAAAACTAGTAAATGTTAGAATTCATTTTTTACAAACAATGCATAAATTTTATAAATTAAATCTCATTATTTTGGAAATTACGTAAATGAAACCTTATTGTTATTTGGGTATTCAATTTAGATTATTTTTGTCATTTTCAAGGCTATTACCAAGTTTGAATCATATCTTAATAAAAACACATTAATATTTTAGGTGGTTTAAGAAAAGGGAAAAAAATATGTCAGATTGTTTAAACTTAAGTTGCGATAAAAATTATAAGCATTCCTTGCAATTTTCACACTACAGTTTCATTCTCCTCTTTTGATATATTATGTACGGCTCAAACTTTAATTTGTTATATAACATATTTAATAAATAAAAATTTCTCAGCACAATCGTTTTATGTATTAATAATGTAATAATAATAATATATATTGAAACTTTAAATTAATTACTTATTCGTGAAAAATCAAAGCCACAGATGCACTTCTTATAAAAGCTTACATATAGTTAAATACGTATTATCGTCAAATTGATAAAAAACGGAGTCAATGTTTTTCATAAAGGCTTCGACGATTAAAAATTTATTTCTGCCTTGATATTACAGGATTGTTTTTCTTATTTTGTAGTAATCGATGGTTGGATACAAAAAGCTTTAGCTTCATTTTTTAAATCTTCAAAGAACTTAAAAATAATATATGCATTATATTTTCATGTATACCTATGAGTTTCTTCACGAAACATAAATTTTATTATAATATATAAATATAATGGATATTATGTAAATCAAAATTTAAGAAATACGCAACTAACTGAGCCTATAAATACATCAATGGAATGCATATTATATACTAAATCTTTAGTTATTAATTATGTATTTTACTTATTAAAAGTTGATTATAAAGTTACATTGTAGTAAAATATTTTTTTCTTTCAGTACAATGTAATGTACATGTATATATATATATATATATTGAATTACTGTCTCATTTCCGCAAAATATATATATTAACTTTTTTTTATTCTGCTATGATTAGAAAATTTTTTGGTCCTTACAATATAAAAAATATTTGGTGTAATAACTATAAATCTATACTAACCTGTTTTCACTACATATAACTGCATATTTCATATACCGAATAAAATTGAAATGATAATTACTCTGACGATAAAACTAAAATAATTATAACCAAATAAACATTGATTTATAATGATATTAAAAAAAGAACAAAACTTTTTAGACATCAATATTTTTTTCTATTAATGTATAAAAAATTATTTACCTAATGAATAATATTTATAATTAACCATTTTTATAAATTATAAAATATCATTTACATAATATTTCCTAACGTATCTTTGTAATAAAAATCATATGAAGTATGAAAATGAATCAATAAATTAAATTAAATTAAATTTTATAATAGGGAATAATCTCGTCTTCTATTTTATTTTTAAATAAAAAATGATTGAAAACTAATAATTACTTTATTATTCAGTATAATATGTATAGAGTCACTGTTTCATATAATAAATTATTGTTAATATGTCTTGTAATAATTTTTTGCCTTGAATTATTTTTGGTATAATGTAAAAATATTTAAATATTTTTACATTAATTTCAAAATAAAAAGCTGCTGAAACTGGAAATAATTTTTTTATCTCTTTTTTTTATAATTTAGGGCCAAGCGATTGTTCAACTAGCTAAAACAGTGGAAGATGTAACAATTTTTGGAGTTAGTAATAAAAATAAACACGAGGCTCTAAAATCTGCGGGAAAAATTGATCATCTTTTAGAAAGAGGAGTTGATTACAGTGGAGCTGTAAGAAAGTAAGAAATATTCATTTAATTAAATTCATTATTTATATACGATATTTGTATTTATTTTACTATTTGTATATTTGGTAAATTTTAAATAAGTTAAATTTGCATATTTATATATTGTAAAGAGTAAATTTAATCTAAGTTAAGAATTTGTAACAGTTCGATCATAAATAACATATATTTTACAATAATTATAAAGTTCTATTACTTAGTAAGTAAAGATTTAAATAAAGCAATAAATTGAAAATGAACTATATTAATTTATTGGTCAATAAGATTTGTATGTACTAGAACTTACAAAGTTTTGATTTGTTCTTTCGTTAATTGATATATTCACGTCAAAAATTCCAACTACATTGCTTAACAAACAAACTATAAAAATAAAAAGTTGCTTGCATGCAAAAATCATAAGTAGATAAATATGAAGAAGTTGTGTCTTTTAACCGTTGTCTTGGTTTGCATGCTGCAATTGACTTTTTACGTATAAATATTTAAATTTATCTTACGGAAAAATGTTATTGTCTTATTGTTTTTATATTAGTACTGCTAAGTGAATCGATACATTTAATTAATTTAATTTTAAAAATCTTGGGCCTTATTGAGTTATAAATACATTCAATATTTGTATGCTTAATGATTGAACGAAAGTTTATTCATTTAGTTAAAAATCATCTTTGAAATTTGAATGAATTTGTTTAAGTTTTTACTGAAAAAAATTATTTTTAAATGTAATACAATTCAACATTACTTGCGTCTATTGAATTTCTTATGTTCTTAAATATAGATTATATAAATATTAATTCAGTTATGTACATTCGTTTTTATTTATCTTTTCATTTAGGTTAATATTTAATTTTTTTAATACATGAATGCTAATTTTAAATGTTATCAAATTAAAAAAATCAATTACCACTTAAAAATCCTTCAGTTTTCTATATTAATTTAATATAATTCATAGAGTTAGTTATAAAGATAATTAGTACATATAAATTATAATTTTGGCGTAAATTTTTTTTATATAATATATGACATGATAATGATAAATAAAAAACTAAGTTTCTAATAAAAGCTATAATAATTATGTAAATTTTTAATTTTGTCAGAGTGTCACCAGAAGGTGTAGATATTGTTTTGGATTGTTTGTATGGTGAAGAATGCAGACGTGGATATGCTCTACTTAAGCCAATGGGAAGATATATTCTATATGGACTTAGTAATTCTAGTGAGAATAAAAGCTTGTCGGCTGCTCGATTTGTAAGTATTGATTAATTAATACATTAATACACTAGTTTGTAATAAAAAATAAATAAATAAAAATACATATTTATACTCTTATGATGTTATAATATAATAGTTAAATAAATTATCTAAAAGATATTTCAAGTAGCAGAAATAAATTTTTTAATTATCAAATCCATTCGTAAATGGCCTTTTTTAGAATTTGATGCTGCACTGTATATGAAATGGTAATATGAAAAACGCTCTCGTATAATTAGCGTCAAAGATATGTACAGTGACACCAGCAAAAGCTCATTAAAGTTCCAACGTATATTTGATGAGGTACTAATTTTTATTTTAGCACGAAATTATAAGATTGTTTAAAGTTTTTAATGTAATTTTTGAACTTAAAACAACTATAATTTTTAAATTAGTAGCTTTCCTTACGTAATTGATTAAAACACTGAAATAAATTTGTTTAAATTTTGACAATTGTTTTAACATCAGTTTTTGAATCGCCATAGATAAGACTTCTTTTTTATTTATACATTTGTTTGCAATATAATTAAATTTGTTTACCATTAAATAGCTGCATGTTTAATTAGATATATAAAAATATTATTTGGAACAATAATTATATAAATAATAATTTATATTAGAAAATTAGAATTTTTTGAATGAATGCAATTTTCACTTAATTTAAACTTAAATTCCTTAAGATTTTTTTCATTGCTAATAAAGATAATGAATATTCCTTGATAATATTTAGTACTTGTGTTGGTCGACTATATGTTTGGAGAAATATATAAAGAAAAGGCACAACATTTATGAATTCAAGAATATGGAAAATCAAAAATGCATTTTATACTGAATAAGAAAATTGAAAATAAAATATTTTATCTCTTACAATGAATTTACATGTATATTGAAGCTACGATGACTATTAGCGGTTTTAAATATACGGTACCGAAAGCCTTAAGATCTTAAGTTATTACAATATTATATGGGATTCCATAAAATCCATTTTCCAGTAAAAGAATTTATTTATTAAATATTACGGATTTCAAATATTTTAATTAGCTTTAATTCAATATATTCCTTATTATTATTATCTCTAGATCTATTTCTGTTATTTTTAAATGAATATCGAGATATAAGCGTTTTTTATTGGAATACGTTATATTACTTTCATCTGAATACTAATTAGTAGTATTTTGTTTATTTCTTATTACGTTACATATTAAATATTACTACATTTTTTTTAACAGGATTTTATTTTTAAATAATACATTTTATTATATATTAATAAAAATTGAATTTATTATTGTATTATATTTTTATATAATTTTAAACAATCAATGATTAAATGAAAATTAATAAAAAAATTATGTCTTATTAAATTTACCATACTCAATTCGGATATGATGAATAATGATGCTGGTATAATAGTACAACCACTAGAAATAATGTTTTTATTAATTAATCAGAGACAATGGAGATACTAATTTTATGGCTTGACAGCCTATAGGAAAAGAATAACAGTATCATATTATGATTATTATGAATGACACACTTTTTAGTATCTTCGAATTTCTTTTAGAGAAGTTCAAATTTATTCAATATTAAATATAGTTTTTCAAAAAATAATAATTAAATAATGGTAATAATAACACAATAAAAATAGAAGAATAAGAAGAAAAATAAATATAATAATAATAAAAATTCTAATGTCAATATCTTCTTATATAAATAAATTATTTGTTATGATGCTATGTAGTTTAAGAAGATTTAATTTTTTCTTTTTTTGAGATTTTTAGATATAGAAAGCATTAGATAGTTATAGTATTAAAAGTAATATTTAATTCCATCACTAATAATTAAAAATATAGAGCTTAGTCGTGGAATTAAGCATAAATATTGTATATTTGAATGAATATAAATTGTAAACATAACTATTTTTTTTCTTCCTAGTGGTGGCAAGTAGACAAAATTCCACCCATGAAGCTGTACGATGAAAATAAAAATATTGGAGGCTTAAATCTTCGACATTTGATGTATCAGCATGGAAATTATGAGTTCGTTAGACAAGCAGTTTTGCAAGTATTTAAGCTTTGGGAGGAAAAAAAAATCAAGCCCGTGATCGATTCTGTTTGGGCATTGGAAGACGCCGTAGAAGCCATGCAAAAGATGTATGATCACAAAAATATAGGGAAATTGATTTTGGATTTAAGTTTGGAGCCTAAGCCTAAGCCGGCTACACCTGTTAAAAGTAAACTCAAAGATAAGAAAAATCAAGAGGAAAAAAAATCATCAAGTGTCGAAGTTGATAATTCAGAGAATCAAAAAGAGTCGGAAATTACAAATGGAACGTCAGATGACAAATCTGACAGTGGTCAGTATATATATTTTTTTTAATATATATATATATTTTTTTTTTAAATTAAAATTATATATGAGTTAAAATTAAATAAGTTCTGTAATCGAATACTAATTTTTAATACTGTTTCTCAAAAACAAAAAACTACCTACGTTTTTAAATTAAATGGAAGCATTTTAATTTTTAACTAAAATATTTACAATTATATTTTGCATGAAGTGACTTAATATTTATATTTTTATAAATAATATTTGAAATATAATAATTTGATATTTAAAACAAAATTAATGACTTTGAACTTAAAGATTATAAACCTTCAAATACTAATAAACATTACGTACATTTCAGATTTAAAAGAAAAAGAATCAAGTTGAATATAAAGGAATCAAAAACAATGGAAAAATACTCATTGAACTTAAGCTTTTAATTTCTACAAATAAGAGGTTTCGCACTGTCTGAATAAGATTATTAATGAAAAATAATATGAACGTATAATGTTCAAAAATATATATTAATGTACAAATTTTTTTTTAATAAAATTTTTTATCGCTTGTACGAATTTATTATTAAATGCAATCATCTATCCTTATAAATTAATTGAATACAAATCTTTTTATACTAATTTATTATTATATTTTTAAGAATAATCATCGATTTAAATTTAAAATTTTTTAATATTCTTAATATATTTTTTATATTGTCTCACATTAATGGCAACTAATGTAAAAACCTGTTTCTATAGTATAACTAGTGTATAAATAAGAATTTTGGTAAATCATAATTTTAGAAAAAAGATATACTACTTTAATCGTTTATATTTTGTAATTGTACATCTATTAGAATTTGTATGGCTTATAAAAGTATTCATTCAGACTAATTTTAATTATTTTTATTACATATAAATTAAGTAATTTACAGAGAGATCTCTTAAAATCTTTTATAATTTATAAATAAACTATTTTATAAATAGATCAAAATAATTGGATAATCATTTCTAAATATTTGAAGTATATTACATACATTTATAAATTGCATTATGTAATAACTATTTCGAAATGCATATTATACAGCTAATTTAATGCAATTCATGTTCAAAAGTTATTCAATTTTGGCCTTTTTAATTTGGAGTTAGAATTTCAATAGAAAATGGACTTGATTCTTGTACTACTTTTATTATATTTAATTAGCACAAAGCAAGAAAATAATGAATATAGATAATGAACGTTGCACGTAGATCAGGAAACATGCAACAGTAGAATAATATAACTGTATACATCCGCATTGACGCAAAGGAGAATAAATGAAGGCAAATTATCAAAGAATTTATCAACTCGGGGAGCAGGATTCTTTTTGTTCGAACAGGAGAGAATTTCCTGGGGGTCCGTGTATACATAACTAGTGAGCGTAACGAAACAAAGTATTCGAGCGGAACAATATATGCGTACGTACGTTGTAGAATGACTACCTCGTAGTCATATAGAATAAAGTCACCGATATCTTTCGTTACTGACTATCATGAAGACCAAAATTCTAACGAAATGACGATGCCAAAGATTGTATTCTTGTGTATTTGCTTTCTCAGTGTTGTTTTCAATAATGAGCCAGTATCTTCATTTTCAACTGCTGTATTACCTGTATCACTTGCTGAAGAAACAGACTTGAACGCTCAGACTCCAACTAGTACGTCCATTATGTTTATTTCATAGAAAAACTTTATTTTACAATATCGATTAAGATTCATTCCTTAATAATGGTCGAATATTTATTGATATGACCCATATAATACAATTACTGTATTACTATTAATTCAAGAAATTTTTACTTGAAAAAATTTGATAAACTAATTTATAATAAATGTGTGTATTAAATGTAACATACGTACATCTATTAAAATGTTACTATTATTATTAAATTATAAAAAAATATTGATTTAAATTAAATTGATCTTAAATTAAAACCTTAAATTAAATATTTATAATAATTTTCATTAGGATTTCAATTGAAATTTTAATGAATCGATTATTTATTAATTTTAATAAGCACTTTATGTTATTTTATCTTTTGCAGACTTCTGCCTTTAAAATTGTAATCTTATTATTTGTTTAATTCCTTTAGTGTTGACAAGTATTATGTTGGACCGCATGATTTTTACTTATAATTATGAAATAGCTGTGCCAATATTTTATTTTCTGCTTATATTTATTGAAAAATTTGTGATATCACTTCAGATCAACGATGAAGCTTGCTTTAAAAAAATATTTCAATACATATTGTAATCAACTAGACGTAATTTATATAAAAGCGATCACTATTTTAATAATTATATATAAATTTACAATTATAATCATAATTTTTCTTAATAATATTAAAACAATAAAATAATGGTTACGAATATATCAATGAAATACATAATTATAAAAATAAAATGTATTTAAATTATATATATTATTTATAAAAATTACGTTAACAATATTAATCATTCTGTATATTGTATAATTTCATTACAAAACTAAAGTAAAAATAATTAAGAATTTCGTCAATTTAATATAAATTATTATTATAAAGGACTCTGTTTTTAGAACGCGGCTTTTCAAAATATTTAAATCCTTAGCCGTTGAAAAAATTATTAATTTTAAATCTTTACAATGCAACGATGGCCTGGTACTTTATTTTACTTTTTATTGATTTTAAATAAACAACGTGATATGTTTAGATTGTGTTTTAATTGCCTAAGCGAATAGTTAAAAAAATATTATTAAACTTTGCTTTTTAGCGTATTGATACAATATATTTTATGTATATATTATGAATGACATAAATAATTATAAGCAGAAAATACGTTCGTTAAAATTCATCTTACAAGAATGATTTGTTCAATTGACGTTATTAAATTTAGTTATTGTGTAATTATAATTTAATTATAATTCAATATAATTTGAGGCGGACGCAAACCGGGATATATTATGCAATAGTCGTGAATTGGAAAAAATTAAGAATAAAATTATTAGCCGAAGCCCTGATTGGTAGAAAGTGAAATTATTGAATTGACTTACTTAGGTAAAAAATTTTTAAAAAGAAACATTTTTTTTTTAATATTAATTGAGATTAAAAAACTTTTAATCTTAAAGGGAAATATAAATTTTTAGAATTGAGAAATTTTCAGTCGAATGTATTTAGGTATTTAAGAAATCACGTAAAATAGCCATAGCCACATCGCCTATACTTATCAGAAAGTTTTAATTTAAATAAAAATAAAAATAAAAATAAAAAAAAAATACACCAACACTTGCGTAAAATAGAACTTGGTTACAATCTATTAAATGAAGTAAGAAAAGTAGAAAATGTGGTAAAACGATAATTGGATGAAGTAGAAGGAATTGAATCTTGAATTGTTCGTAATAATACAAAAAAAAAAAAAAAAAAAAAAAAACTACAATGCTAGATACATCATTTCTCTGGACATTGGCCCAAAATGAGTTTAGTATATCGATTCCCGTACCCACGGCTACTGCTGAGGAAGTCTTTTGCGATTTCGGACCTTTGCCGGTACAATCTCTCTGCGAATGGCAAAATGGATGTGGAGCTCTTAAATGGATTACGGGTACAGGCTTATCGACCAATTGGCTTGGAGGACCGCCCATTGATTCCACTGCTGGGACATTGGAAGGAGGGTATTTATTAACTTAATAATGCAATAATAAACCTATTACGAAATCTCAGTTTCTTTTCTTTTATTTCTTTTTTTCCTTTTTTTTTTTCTTGTCCCTCTTTCTTAACGCAACTACTACTGAGCTTGATAATACTTACATCCATGTATAAGGTAAGAACTTATTTGCATTAAAAAATAAAGAAGATAAAATCAATTTGTAGGTACATTATTTTCCTTAAATGTAAATTAAAACAATTTATGTATAATTGTACATATTCTATAGATAATCATCTAAATACGTAAATAAATACAGTAAGTTATTTTTGCATTGCAGATTCGCTTTTCTCGAAACCTCTCAAAAAGTTAGTAAACTAACGCCAGCGAATGCAGGCTCGGAGTCAGCGAGTCCAAATGGACCATTACACAGTCCTCAGCTTGGTAGTACCGGTGTCTTCGGTACCTGTTTCATGTTTAAGTATGCAATGAATGGACTTAGCTCGGCAGGTTTAAGGGTCTTATTGCATCCTGGTTATGACGAATTCAGTTCGACAGTGAATAAACTAAATAACACAAAGCCTGGCACAGTTTCGTGCAACGAACCATTTCAGTCCAGCTCTCCGATCCAAATTCAACGTGAAGACCGCGTTATCTGGAATGCTCATTATCATATTCTTGGCACTTGGCAACAAGCACAAATCCTCTATACTTTTCCAGATCTTCATACGGTGAAAAAATTTAATATTTTCTTCATCTTTTCTTTTCTATTTTTTTCTTTCTTTCTTTCTTTTTTTCTTTCTTTCTTTCTTCTTTTCTATCTTTTCAAATACAATAATACGCAATTAATTAGGCTTATCAGTTCAGGTATTGTAATAATAAAATTTTAATGACGCACATTTTGTTCCATTGACATTGTATAAGCTGCAATGATTTGTAAAAGGAGATTTATAAAAGGAATATAAGAACAGCCGTTCTAGTGAAAAGATGGGAGTACAAGCCGAACTATTATTATACGTTTTGGACTATAAAAAATATAATTAAATTTAAGAATACTGCTTACTTAAGACATCGCAACATCTAGAATATTAAAAAAAAAAAAATTTAATGAATTATTTCGTGATCTTCAGCTAATTATTGAAGGCATTCCAGTAGATAGTGGGGATCCATCAAGATCTTATCGTGGATATATTGCTATAGACGACATTGATCTTCAACCTGGAACATCTTGTTCAGCTTTTTGCAATTTCGCTGGTGGATTTTGCGATTGGACAAATGACGCTGACGATGACTTTAACTGGTCTATCGTGAGTATTGATTCATGAAAATATCTTTATTATATTATACAAGCACATCTACATATGTACACAAAGCTAATAATAAATAATTCCTCGAATTGTCTTTCATTGTATTTTTTTTTTTATTTTTTTTTTTATTTTTATTTTTTATACGACAATATACAGTAATAAAGTAATGTAAATGCGAATGATGCAATATAATCAATTGCGTTGTGCAGAGTCGGGGGAGTAGTAATCCTACTACGGGGCCTGTAATAGATAGAGGGGCCAGCGAGAAACTGTCGGCCGGTGGATATGCTTACATAGACTCGAGCTTCCCTCGACGACCAGGTGACGTCGCCAGGTTGATAAGCGCGGCATTGCCGGCTACAGCGTCCGATGCACCGATGTGCTTGCATTTCTCGTTCCACATGTTTGGCTCGGGCATTGGCGAGCTTAAGATATTAATTCGCCATGCACGTAATGTGGAAGGCCAGTTACAAGAAATTTGGCGCCTTAAAGGTAATGCCGGCAATTCGTGGTTCGATTCTCGCGTCACGGTCAGCTCACTCGATGACTTCCAACTGATTTTTGAGGCTACCGTCGGCAACACAGCCATGGGTGATATTGCCATCGACGACGTTTCCTTTACTACTGGAACTTGTCCTAGTCAGTATCTTACACGTACACATAAACAAACACATGGGCATGCATGCATGTAATTATAAAAAATATTTTATTAACGAGAAGGAAAATTTAGTTTAATTTCTTTATTTGCACGTACATATATTTTATCAAAACTCGTGCATTTTAATCTCATAAGAATATCGCCGACTAAAGGGATTAAATTTCAGTAGGGACGCTTAATAAATCACCGTATTACTTGTTAAGCAAAGATTTCGTTAAGCTCATACGAATTTATTGCGACTAATAAATATTTTCCACCAATATTTACAATTAACACAGTAAACATCCGATCATTTGCATATACGAATAATTAACTTAATAAAAATTAGTCTTATTATTATTGGTAATTGCTGTAAACTGTGCTTCCATGCGCCTCTAAATGAGCTGCATTAATCGATACGTTGTTTGTGATGTAAAACTGAGATTAAAAAGAAATTAATGTAAATTTCGGTAAATTTCAATTGTAAAATTTACTAAAAAAAAAAAAAAAAAAAAAAAAAAAAAAAAAAAAAAAAAAAAACTAATGAAAAATATTCAAGGCAGTGGATAATTGTTTAAATAATTTAAACGATTAAACGAATTGCAGCATCTCCACAAGTGGCGGCTCCAGGGGATTTGCCGCGGGATTGCAACTTCGAAATTGACGAGTGCGAGTGGATCAAAAGTCGGGAATCGAACGTACCGAGCTCGATAAATGTGGCTAATCAACCTAGTCGGAGTCGCGTCGATTGGGAGCGGGTCTCTCAACAGACACTCAGCCCCCGTAATCAGAGGAAACCATACAGCTTACCGTCATTGCGCCCGAGACAAGAGTACTTCATGGCTTTGCAGACTCGTGGGGCTGCGGCTGCAGTCATTGATACCGCTTACTTCCACAGTAACGAAATTAAAACATCCGGCGATCCAATATGCCTGACCTTTTGGTATCTCATGTTCGAGTCCTTTATTGACGCGACTGGCCCGAGCTTAGGTACTCTCTCACGCCCGCCCCACCCACCCGCACCCCCTTTTCTTTCGTCATTTATTTACCGGTTATATTATACACTTATTATCTGAATATTTATGAATTTTAATATCCATTTGCTGATCCACCGACTTAAAATTTCATCGAGCTTCATTTGCATTATTCTTCAAAATTATTTATAATAATTCTTAGGGTGAAATATCTGTAATTATTACCGTTACAATAAATATATAATAATATTTTATATAATCGTCGAAACTGAAATTAATTCCTATTATTAATTAGGATTAATTAATTTTTGTATTAATAATTACGAATTAGTTCATTTCGATTATAGAGTTCATTAACCGTTGACTCATATCTTGTACATATTAGCCTAAAATACATAAATTAATGCATCATAAAGTAAATTGCAGTTCAGAAGTGCGTCGATTGATTAGCAAATGATTATAATTTTCTTTATAGGCAACACGAAATTATATGAAATTATATGAAATCATTTGAAATTATAGGTTTACTTAGAGTATTAGTGCAACCCGTTGGTGAAAGTCTCGCGACGGCCATGCCAGTGTGGCAGCTGTATAACAATCAGGGACCGACCTGGAATTACGGACAGGCTAGTATTATTGAAAAACGAAATTTCAACATAGTTTTTGAAGGTACTTGGGGCCCCAATAGAGCAAATGGAAATATAGCTATAGACGATATAGCCTTCTTTACGGGAAATTGTACAGGTAATTTTCTTTTTCTTCGATGAATTTACAGAGGCACACTTCCTTTTAATATACCTTTTAATATATATATATATTTTTATCTATAAAGTGAAGCCCAATAGTGCTGTAGTACGAGTAGAGGATTGCAGTTTTGAGAAGGGGCTCTGCGGCTGGGAAAATGTTACAAGTAGTGGAGTAAACGATCCAAAGGTACAATGGCAACGCGCCTTTCCCAGCCATCGTCCTGCTCAACTTCTTGATAAAACCTTCGGTTCTTCCGGCGATTTTATTTTTTTCGATATTTTTTCTCCTAATCAAAAGCACGAGGTCAGTCTGCGATCGCCGCAAATAAACATTTTTCCGGACGAAGACGTTACTTGCTTCACGTTTTGGTTCGTTGCTTTTGGCGTTGAAGAATCTACAAGCCTCAGAGTTCTTAAAATATCTGTAAACCAGAAGGAGAATGATTCTCCGGAAGCGTTTCAAGAAGACGATGACTCTGATCAACAAGTGGTAAATATAACGATCAATCTTTAATGCATAATTTTATTTTATGAATAATCAATCTGTACCATTATTCGTAAGAAATTATTCCTTTATAACAACGTCATTTTATAATATAAACAGAAATATTTAAAAAAAACGTCTTACCCAGTGATTCTAATTGCAAGTTGATTTATTTATACCTTTAATTTGACATTATACGCGTTTAATTGCTAAAATGCTTTTCTTTTCATTTCAATATAAAAAAATTTATTATTGTAATAATATCGTTAAATATTTTATTATGATTGTAATTTAAGCTTTGGTCATTAACTGCAAAAGGATTTAATAATCCGAGACCGTCGTGGACTTGGGCACAAGTGTCGATAGAAGCTCAATCGCCGTATCGACTAATTTTAGAGGGAAGTGCTAGTAACGGTGGTTTTGCCATTGATGACATTAAATTCCAACCCCAACCTTGTCCAAGTAAAAAATGAACTTAATTCTTATATAAATTTTTAATTTCTTATACGAAGACCATCGACATTAAAGATACTGTAATTGTTTTAGCTCGACCAATTGAAGCGAGAAAATCTCCAATAGTTCCAGAACTGTAGTATATCATACTCATGAAATATTTAACATAACTTTTAATACACGATTGAATGTAAATAATACATCGATACTTAAATCATTATAATCCATGACCAATATAAAATCTATTTTTAATATGACGAATATTATAATACTATCGTACATTTGCTACTACTTTGTTATCGACCATCAAAGAGAAATATAAATTCTAAACACTTATATGTATAGGAATAAATTACAATAAATTATTTCATTACGAATTTATAAATATATTGTAAACACTTTAACATTCTTAGTAAAACTTACAAGATTTTTACAATGATAATTTAAAGAATATAAGGGAATATTAAAAATTTTAACAAATATTGTAATTATAATGTAGAATATTTATTTAGAAGAATATTAAAATAGTATATACACGAGTAAATATAATAACTTAATAATAATAATTGAAAATAGCTCTATTTGTAATGTTTATAAGTTATAATGATTAAAAACGCTTGCTAATTTTTTTTTTTACCATCATATATATTAATAATATGAATATCACATTTTTCAAATATAATTCTATTGATAATTTTTCAATATTGTATTGATTATCTTGTAATATTAACGCGTTAATTTTAGTTGTAACGAAATCATGAAACTTTATAAGTGTACAAATAATTGTATTATAAATGAATATTGTTATTTAAATAAATATATTAATAAAGTTTTTTAAATTGTATATTTAAATTGAATTAGAGAAAGAGAGAAAGAGAGGGAGGGGGAGGGAGGGGGAGAGAGAGAGAGAGAGAGAGAGAGAGAGATTTAGTGCATAAAATTTTTATGTTCATACCTACATTGATTAATAAATTATCCAACATTTTGTCTAAAATATTCAATTCTTCATAATTGAAAAATAATAAAGATTCGAATATTTATTAAATAATGATGAGCTTTTACGTAAGTTTAAAGTATAAGCAAAGCTTTCTTGATTTATTTGATAAAATGTCAGTCGTATTAATGGAACAAACAACACGAGGTTAATGCGAATATTCAGCTATTTTTGCGACGATGGGTCGATAAAGGGCATAAAGATGTCTAAGCTGAATTCCTGTGGCGATGATTTGTAAGCACGTCCTAAGTTCAAATAGACCTTAGCTATGTATGGTACAAGGCGAGGACAAAGCAAAAGTAGCCTTGTATTTGGTCTTTTTGAGGATTTTTGTTGAAGCATCTTGAAAACGATAATTTTTGTTTCTCGGGAAACCTTGCTGGATTGAAATAATTGAGGCTTTCCTCTGCATATCATATCCACTATTTCCGTTATACTCTAAATAAATGAATGCAATAGAGATTCGTTAAATATTAGGGAGACATACGGAATACGGAATGCAAAGTAGAATATGATAAAGATATATATTACTGCGGCTGGGAAGGCCAGTTCTTTAGTTAGCATTTCGTATAAAATAACTCCCATACTCCAGATATCACTTTTGAAATCATATGGTTCTTTCTTTAACATTTCTGGAGCTATGTAATAGTAAGATCCTGCATGGCTCATATTACTTCTATAATATAAATATAGATATATATATATATATATATATATATATTTATATATATATAAATAGTGGAGGCATGTATTTGACTTTTGATAAGACTTGGATGATATAGGCTCGACCTTTGAAAACTTACTCTCGTAAATCTCTGGAAAGTCCAAAGTCACCGATTTTTACAATATCCCCCAGTTGTCCTGTAAGCATTATATTATCTGGCTTTAAATCTCGATGTAAAATATTTTTTGAATGTATGTGATGGACGCCTAAAACTATTTGAGCAAATAAATACAGACAGTCCTATAAAAACGTAAAATTTTGTTAATATATTTTAGCAAGGTTTATTAAACGTTTGTTTCGTATTACTTTTTCTAATAACGGACTAGATCTTTGGTCTAAAAGGTTCTTTAAAGTACCGCGTGCGGCATATTCCATTAGTATGTAAAAACTACCAGACTGTTGCCAGGCTCCATAATATGAAATAATATTTGGATGTCGTAATATTTGCATACATTTAACTTCTGCCGTTATCATCTTTTAATTAACAAATACATTAAAATTAATTAACTTGTTGATTAATGAATCAATCTGAATGATTGATTCAGATTGATTGATTCTGAAGTTGAACTTAATTTCTAAATGTACCTTATTAAGCCATGTATTACTAGAATTTTGTTCCTGTTGTTTAATCACAAATTGTTTTGAATCTTTTTTTCTTTTTACAAGAAAGACTTTTCTATTTAAAAAAAATCAAATAATAATGAATATAGTCAGTAAGAATTTATTTAATAAAATATTACAAAATTTATTGTACCCAAAACTCCCTTTTCCAAGCAATGCCTCAATGTGAAAATCATCCGTTTGCATTTTCAAACAAATTAAATAAATGTACTGCTTATAAATGACTTTTCGATATGTTTACATCAATTGAAGTCAAATCTTATTCTGTTTATTAATTGTATGTTTAGGTATTGAGCTTAAGGTCATTAACAATAACACCAAATTTTATATAGTAAACAAGACGATGTAAAGTACAATCATGTAACGTACTTTATAACGCCTTAGTTTTATTTAGCCTTGTGTTGTACAAATCAAAATACAGTATTGTATATGTAAAATGTCTCACAGTTTTTAATTTAAAAATAAAATTATTAAGGGAAGGAAATACACAATGAAACTAAACAATAAATATATATATATATTAATAGTTACTGTATTGCATATTATATAACTTTTCTTTAAAAGAAAATTAAAATAAAAAAATTTGAAAATTCGTGGAAAAATGAGCGAGGGATGTTGCGCTATCTTTGAACGCATCGGGTTATCGCGATAGTTCATTCTATGACGTAAAAATGTATACATCCTTTTCATCCGAATTACTTTAAAACGTCTTCTCTTGAAACGAGAAGATATATATATATATATATATATATATATATATATGTATATATATACACACATACCATATATATATACATATATACATATACATATACATATATATATATACATGCACATTTTTTTATTTATTTATTTATATCATCACATAGTGCACATCGTTCAACTATTCGCAGATTCTATTATATCGCTTGAATCGCTCGTAGACGTCCGTGATTGTTTTAAATTATCTAAATATTCTTGTTGTGAAGTAGCTAGCACCTTTGTTAAAATATCGCTATCCTCCCAATCAGTTAGACCTATGAATAAATAAATGAATTTTATTTGAAGTTATATGTTGAATAACTTATTATTGCTAAAAATATTAAAATAAAGTTTATTTTATCTAAATAATTATTATACTATATAAAGATTCTATTATTGAATTTTTTTCAATTTTGTATAAAAACTACGTATGATTGCAAAATAATTTTTACCGAATACTTCTGGAGGAAGACGATTAAAAAGTGAAATATCTGGCGATGCATGTATTTCTTTGCTGCTACCAGGGACTGGTTCTTGAGCTATGGTAGAGCTAGCTTTATACTCAGTTGGAAGAAGTGGAATTCCAGAGCTTGGTTGATGTTGTGGTGATCTTTTACTGTAGCGTATACTGTCATTTACCTTAAGTATTTACAAATTATAATTAATGCATTGAAAGCATAATCAAATAATTTTTTTTTATTGAAATATATATCGTATTATCTAGGCAATAACAGACCTTCGGAGAATTTCGAACCGACTCCTGATTAGGTGTGCTAACTGATGTTGGAGAAGAGCAATGACTTCTTTGCTGTGCTCTGCTACCATGAGAATGAAAATGACTGTTTTGAGCACTCGTTACTGTGCTTGTGCTACTACTACTTGTTGAACGCTAAAATAGTTTACAGTTAATTTATTAATTTTGCTAAAAGTAAAGAAATTAATGTATGATTATTTAAATTTAATAAATATAAATATTATTTTTGTGAGATTTCGTTAAATTTAATAAATTAAAAAACAATACATGCCTATTTATATAGATGGTAACAATAGTTGAATAGTTAAATATAATGAAATAAATTTCTTTTGATAAAACAATTTTCTAAACTTCTGTTTAAGAAATATATTTTTATGAATTAATCTGAAGTTATAATTCTTTTAAAAATACATCTACATTAACTAATCAAACATCAATCAAATCTAATAAAATCAATCAAACATCAATAATAGTATTTAGATAAATTAATAATTTCTTAACTAGCCTAGTATTTACAATAATCGTAATTTGTAATTAAATGATTTTGTAAAATATGTAATTATAAATTATTTAGTGAAAATAAAATGCAATACTTACTGCTTTTCTCATTTCATTATCACGTAACCATTGTAAGTAACTTTCTCTCGCAACTTGTTCTTCAATTGCTTCATTTGTTGCTTCCCAATCAGTTGCTTTTATTTTATCTTCAAGCATTGTCTTTTCGAAATAAATGTATTATGAAAGTTAGTTTAAT
The DNA here is from genome assembly GCA_018883505.1 of Ceratosolen fusciceps. Classification (NCBI taxonomy): domain Eukaryota; kingdom Metazoa; phylum Arthropoda; class Insecta; order Hymenoptera; family Agaonidae; genus Ceratosolen; species Ceratosolen fusciceps. The sequence continues at coordinate 4,067,452 of RCIC01000008.1, forward strand.
TTAAGTTTACTTTCTCCAATATATATGAAACTGTAATTACCTGTTCTATATGCAATTCTTCACTTTGCCGTACAGCATCTGAAATCAATTCTCTATCAGCAGAACCAGGATTAAATGATGGTAAGCCAAGTCCAACGCCAATAGTCGCTTTATATGGATCTACTATACTGTTGTAATGACTACCTCTTTGATAAGATAATCGTATAGGTTCATTATCGCTTTTAAGCACTCCATGAAATATATTTATCGGTTCTATGTCGAAAAAATTAAAGCGTAAAATTTTAATTTTAATTAATAAACAATATATTTTATTAATAAACTTAATAGAATTGTGAAAAAATTACCAGTACTATAACAAAAAAGCTCAATGCTACGATTATACATTTCAGACATGGCTTGCATTTCTATATGATTACCATGAACATATTCTTGTCGTTTTCTATCTACATAAGTACTAAAATCCTCTGCCACAAAATGGGAAAAGAATTCTTGATTGGCCGCCTATATTTTAAATATTAATTGAATGATTAATATATAAAATTTAATTTTAATATTAGAAAAAAAATTACATACAATATAGTCCATGCAGTGTTTACGAACAACTCCATGCATTTCTTGATCTCCATAAACTTGATCGGCTACAGCTCTAAATAAACATGCTCCATCCTCTCCCATTTTTTTTACAATAAATCCCATTTTTCTTAATCTTTTTTCGAACCATCTATCTCGCTATTATAAAAATATAATAAATAATAAATTTAATAAGAATTTTAAAAATACTAAATTTTAAATCAATTTACTATTATTTTTATTCTTACAAACCTCTTGCCATTCAGCAAGGGTCAAATTATTCCCTGTTCGACCAGTATACTCATCACCGCTATTATATCCGTTCGCTAATTCATGTTCAAGGTTTGCAGCTGCAGTAACAATAGCCATACGACTGTTGGATATAACAGTACTGTCTCCACCTGAAATAAATTCATAATATAGTCATCGTTAAATAATTGAAATAATTTTTGTGTTATTATTTATATTTTATATAATTTAATGTTAATTTAATTTCTTATGTTTTACATTAATAATGCTTCTCAATAATCATTATTAATGAATTTGTATTGTTCTATTGTTATGTATTTTTGTATTTTTATACATTAACAATTTATAATTTAGAAATTTAAATAATAAATAATTAATTTTTACATATTTATACTGGTATAAGTTGTCAATTATTTTTTTAGCTTTATTTTTAATAAACAATATATGTATATATTATTATAAATATTACGACTTCACATTTGATTTATAAAGAATATATACCTTGCAGACCACCACTGCTACTTGAAGCAATCGGTGGTGTAGACTGTCTTTCATGTTCTCTTTCTCTTTCACGTTCACCACCAGCACCAACACTATTTCCACCTGTACCTCGAACTCTTTCCCTTTCTCTTTCTCGTTTGGTTCGTGAACTTCTGTTGATACATCCACTGGAATATAATTTCAAATTAATTAAAATAATTCTATTAAATTTTGCAGCTTGATAAGAATAGTTCTTACCCATGAGGACTTGTTCGTCTACGATGACGTTTTCCATGATTAGATCCTCCTGTTTCATCAAAATGTTTTTCTTCTCGACGATCAACATTTGCCTAGAAAATAATATAAAATTTTATTCAAGAAATATAAAATCATTGCAAACTATTTTTACCTCATATGAACCATTTGCAGTAAGAACTATTGAATCAGCATTGTGATCATTTTGTACTCCATGCAAATCTACTGTGAAACTATTACTACCTCGTACCTGTTGATTTTATTTTTAAAGGTCAAAATATTTCTTAAATGAAACTATAAAATTTAAAAAGTACACTAAGTAGCTTAAAGTTAATATTTAAAAAATAAATCTATTCCTTGGAACATAAAAGTGTTGCTGCTTTAATACACATGAATTTATTTATATAAAAATTTTGTTTTTTTTTCAAAAGTTTTAAACATAAAGTTTAAAGAAATAATTATCTAAGGGTCGAAAAGAAATTATATAAAAATGTATATATGAATTCGCTATCATGAATACACATGTATATGCACGCATGCACGCGCAGTCACGCACACAAAATTCAGACATGCAGATACAATACATTTTTAATTTACATAATTTATTAATTTATACGATTTATTTAAGTATGCATGATCACACCCATTCTTTCCTTACCATTTTTCTAAAAAAATTAAAAAAAATTACACTTTGGTATTAAACCATCGCTATAATAAAATAATATTTACGTAAGTATAACATATTTAAGAACATAATTTTTAGGAATAAATTTTAATATTCTTACGTTATATGTATTACTATTGGTTCTGTATATATATATATATATATATATATACAAATATAAATAAATACATATACGTGTAAAATAATTTTATGTATATTCTTAAAATTTTTTATATTTCAACGAAATAAAAAATTTTTTTTAATACAGCTTAAAAAATATTAGCAACAAAATTAGTAATTAAAAAAAAGTAAATAAAACTATATTACAAATTATAGTCAGTGAAAAAAACTATGCATATAGTCTGAATTCTGTATTTGATAAGATAAAAAATATAGAGAAATATTGTTGCTCTGCGTTTGAGTCAAAATTAAACAAATGAAATATGGTTATTAGTTATTAAACTAAACATAGAATGAAAATAAAGAATCGATAAAGGTTTAAATAGCTCGTTTCATGAACATGTTGTAAAAATCGCAATGTTTTTTAGTAAATAGAATGATAATGAGTAGGTACCTGATAAGAACTGTTAGGTAAAGCAATAGATCCTGTTGCACCATGTTCATTCTGTACTCCATGAACGTCGACCTCGGATCCGTTCGAGCTCTCGCCGCGTCTATCCTTCGTTGTGTTCTGCTTTTTCTTCGAGAGAATCGTCATATCGGATAATTCCCTCAATTATTATCTAATTATCAACAAGAGGAATGAAAAACTTGGCAATTCGGATGTATAAACAGCGTTGAATTCGGTCTTTATTTAACTACTTACTAGAGCCTGCTGCGCAGATACAGGATAGTCACCAGACGGATAGCGGAAAAACAAACCGCCTATGCTCTGGCTGCTTTTTTTTCTGCTGTCCGATGTCTAGTGACGTGCACTCGTATACCAGACTAATGCACAGAGGCAGCCATGAGTCTCGCTCTTTTCGTCTTCAACAGTCCAAGTTCAATGCGCAACGTCGCGCGCGCGCGCAGATCGAACGCAAGATATCTTCGCACAATGGAAATCAGACTATTTTATAATCAACGCACTTTCAAGTTTCACTCTCCCACGTACGATACGAACTTTAAATCCTTTCATTTAAGACGAGACAGCGTCCGCGACCATTTTTTTCACGGTGTTTTTTCCACGTTCAACTTTACAGGATTAACTTTATTTACTGCCAGAGAAGTTGCATGCAACATATAGTTTCAGATACACATCGACGTGACCATAAGCCATTTTCATGCTTACACCTGTACAATTTCACAATGTTTAAATTATAGACCAATGCATATTGTTAACACTTTCGTTTTGTAATTAAATTTTCAATTGGGCTGGCAACACATTTACGATGGGGAAAAATTTTTGTTCGTTGTCTTTCGATGATTGAGTGTATATATATATATGTGTGTGTGTGTGTGTGTATGTGCATATATATATATATATATATATATATATATATGTATATATGTATATATGTATATATGTATGTACCAACATGTATCCATACGTGCATAATATGCATTTAAAATTTCATACGATATGAACACCATGTGCACTCACTACGTCATCACCCATTGATAGTAACTCGATAGCGACGTAATGCAATCGTGTAAGCTCTATCGCAGCATCCGCATTCTTCTATTCTATTTCAGAGTTGAGTACAATCAACGTCTTTGCATTTTACAGATGTTTCAAAGGTTTGCACATGATTTTCGAAAATTTATAGTTTAACAGCTGATTTAAGAATGAACAAAGAATATCAGTTTGGTATCAAGCCACGCCCATCATGACGTCACATTCTACGTGCATTTTGATTGGCTGTAGACATCAAGTTGATTAATCTCCTTTTTTATTATTTAAATTTAAGAAATATTAGCATTGTCTATAAAGTGCAATACTAGGCAATCATATTCAAAAATAATAATAAATATATAAAGTGCATAAATATAATATATTCCGTTTTAATAACAATATTTTAAATTACAATCTGTGCCTAATAAATTTTGTAAATAATTTTTTAATGAGAAAAAAAATTTTCATCATAATTTTAAAAGTAAGTTCTGTCATTTATTTAATTGAACAAGGGGTTTTAAAATTTAGTTTTGTAATAGAAAATAGTGTAGTAGTGCTTTCTTTCTAAATATTTTTTCTATCTGTTTGTATATGCATGCTCTTAATATCGATTTCCATAAATAAATATTTAATATTGTAAGTGTAAATACGTTAAAAGTACTAAAATACATAGATTTTATTGACTTGTCAAAAGGTGTAGTTACGCTGTCAACAAAAGTACATTTCGCGAAAACTAATCATGATATAACATTATTAATATTTTCATTTTACTGCACCGTAAATTAATTTTGTACTTTAAAATTAAAAAAAAAAAAACTTATTTTCTAATTTTGAGATTTAAATTTAGTGATCCTAAATTAAATAAATATCTCACTGATTGAGGCTATTCGATTTAATATTCAGTACACTATTTCTTTTAAAAAATACTTATAAATAACGTTATTGTGTTATTACATATTATATTAACATACTTATTTCTATAAATTAAAAAAAAAAAATTTTATTTTGTAAATTATTGTTTTTATGCCTTTATATTAAAGTATTCTTTTACAAGTATTTTAATCATTTATTTAAATTTGTAAATTGCTTCATGTCATTCTAATATTTCATTTTAATAATTTATATTTTACTTATTTCCCTTGAATTTTTCATTAAACTTAATATACTCATTTTATTATTTTTTTATTCATTGATTCATAAATCATTTTTTCCTAATACTTAAATTATAGTTTTTACTGGGATTTATTGATTAAATTAAATATTTTTTATATAAGGTTAAAAATTTTGAAATGATCCAGTTTTAAAAGTTTTCATAATTTTTCTTTTATAAGTAAATGTTGATTTGAATATATTTTAGATGTTTAACTATGATGTTTTATGTGTACCTTATATTTTTCAGTGTGCCGATACCATTACTAATATAAATATATGTATTGTATTGGTAAGACATTAATATTTATCACTAGCTTGAACTTTAAAATGATTAATTTTTATTAATAATACTTCTTTTTTAATCTAATAATTGAGCCATAATATGTACATTTATGTAGAAGGTAAATGCGTATTATTTTATTTCTCTTACAATAAGCAATGCTTATTATAAATATGAGTATTCAATCATCCGCGTATTTTGCTTTTATCACCCTTTATTTCTTTATGTATTTTATTACACGTATACTGATAGCTTTGAAATAAGCAAATAGCTCATACAATAAAAATCAAAGTTTAAAATATTATGTCCGTGGAGTAGTAAAGAGGCGATTAAAACAAAAATACAGATGTTAAATTTTTTTCAATAATCCAATTACTCAATTTATTGTCATAATGTGATTTGTCAGGAAATTTATTATTTTAATAAAAACGATTTACTTTACAGCTCGTATAGTTTTTTAAACAATATCATTTTGATCAATGATTAAATTACAATTGCTGCTAATCACGCAATTCAAATAAATAATTCAATATGAACTATTTGTGAATATTTATATATTTCGTACAATATTTTTGTCTACTTATTATGAAATCATTTGAAAATACGTCACAATTGCTAAATAACATTTATTACGAATTTTAATACGTAATTTAAAAAATTTACGTCCGTTTAGTTTCTTAACCGATCGAGTTCACTATGTTCCAAATAAAGATGTTTATATATTTTTCTGCTTTTCTGCTTACGTTAATAGGTTCCGAGATTTTTTTTTTTTTTTTTTTTTTAAGCGAGTAAGCGCGGGACGTGAAAAGAATAAGGGATGACAAATACGGCGAGGGAATGATAGAGGTAGAGGGGGCCGCGGGCGGGGCGGAGTATAACATCCGCAGACTATTGGATGCATATTAAATTAAAAAGTGGTCCAATCGGCTGCTTCGGCTATTTAGCATTATATCTTTGATATTAAACGATAAAAGATATTAAGTAAAAGCGAGGACATTACTTAAATAATTATTTCAAGCTAATAAGCATTTTTTCCTTCTTTTTTTTTCTTTTTATTACAGATTACGAGCATTGGACTCGATTGTAGAATAATGCGTTTATTATGACAATCTCCGATTCAATTAGTGATTTCGTAGATCGTAGCAGCCATCGTAGCAGCTCGAGCTCGTTCGTAAGCGTGTGAGCCGGCGCGTGCGCGTTACCGCACGCACACTATACCCGGTCTCACACGTCGCGATCTTCGCTGCTGCGTTTGTTTTATCGCATGTCGCATATATATATATATATACGTATATATATAGCTGCACATATGCGTGCGTGTATCATGAAAGTGTATAATACGAGTCTTGGCCGCGAGATTGTGCGCGCGAGAGGGAGTCAAGAGCTCGGAAGAAATTCGCTACTACATTTATAATCTTCACTACATATTCAAATTTCGAGTTGCTATCTTTTTTCATTTTAAAAAGAAAGTAACGTATAATTTGAAGAAGTCCAAGAGAGGAAGGGCAAGCTCGCGATATGCGGGCATCTTCACGACAACGCGCAACTATTTTACTACACCGTCGAGGTCGAGTTGAAAATCAAGTTCTCCGTCACTTCGTGGAAAAACAACATGGCAGGTGGTGGTTGCTGTATTTATGGAATGTGATTGAATACTAAAATCAATAACGCTACTAGGACGTGCCTTTTTTAAAACGAAAGAAACATCAGACTAACTTCTTGATATTCGGATGGTAGTGTTTTTGTTTCTTGAAAATCGCTAAGCTTATGAACATTCAATTGTCTCTCCCACTCTTTCTCTCTAATCTCGCCCCTCTAATATATCATACTATCGTTAGTCTATTTTCCGAACTCGATTATATTCTTCAGTTGTTATTTATGTTTTTTCTTTAATACACCAAACGACAATTTTCTTCGAGCTGTGTGTTTCTTTTTCCGAGAAAGAATTACTAAATGTTTAATTGCTTTAAAAGTGCTTCACAATTATACACTTTTTTTTTTTATTAAAAAAGTAATTTAATAAAAAAGTTGAACGTTTTGATGTTTATTTATTAGGAAAAAAAGTATCTGTCCATTTAGCTCAAATTCAAATAATAATTTAAGAGTATAAATATATTAAACAATTGACAAACTTTCACTATGGCTTCAACGACTTTGGCAGTGTCTAATGGAACCAATTCTGTTACTTCTGTTACTTCGCACAGTAGTTCAGTTAAAAGTGATGAAATTGATGGTTCTGAAAGCTACAGAGAAAAAAGTGCAAGTTTTAGCTCCCGAAATCAAGTTGATTCCTTGGAGGAAATGAATTATAGTAGTGGAGATTCTTTGGACCAAAATCTATGTGGTATTTGTTCCAATAATTTGTCTTCACCACGTGTTCTTTTTTGCCTCCATGTATTTTGTGAAGCTTGTCTTGATAAACTTGTCGATTGTAAGGATCTTGATCTCAAATCTAATTCAATAATCGTTTGCCCAATGTGTCAACAAAAAACACAGATTAACTCAAAAGGAGCAGCTTCCTTACCTTGTGACTATGTACTGACTAATATTTTAGATATGTCTGCTATTAAAAACACATATGTACTTTGTACATCTTGTAAAACCATGGAAAACGCTGTGGCTCGTTGTTCAGATTGTGCTAACTTTTTGTGTCCTAATTGTAACACTGCACATCAGTTCATGCGGTGTTTTGAAAGTCATAAGGTTATTGCATTCGATGATCTTCGAAAATCAAACGAAGCAATACCAATACATAAGCCAATATTTTGTGACATACATTTAACAGAAAATATCAAATTTTATTGCTACACATGTCAAGTAAGAACCATATTAAGTTTTTTTAATTTAATCAAAAAAATTTTGTTGGTACTATTTTTTATTTTAGATTTAAATTAAATTAAAAGATTCTGATTAAATTATTAATTATCTTTTATTTGAAGTCAGTATGTAGTATTAATTTCGTAAATTAATTTTAGATGCCAATATGTAATGAATGTTTGCTTGTTGAACATAAAGCACCGGAACATCATTATGAACGTTTGAAAGATGCAGAGCCTTGTCAAAAAGAAGAATTGATTAATTTGGTAAATGAAAGTAAAGCTAGAATTGGAGATTGTGATCAAATTTCTTCTCAACTTGGAAATGCACTTAGTGAATTACAAGCTCAACGTGATCAAGCTAAAGATTTAATTCTAGAAACATTTCAAAGTTATAAGGCTATTCTTGAAAAGTGTAGAGAAAATGCTTTGAATGAATTAGAAAGAATTCATTCTGAAAGAGAACTCGAAATTATGGATTCTTTTCATAGGTATCAATGAACTTCATAATATTTAATATAATAAAAAGTTAAAAGTTATAAAAATTTTATATTAATTTTTAATTGTTCTTTTAGTGTTGAAAAAACTGTAGAAAAAATTGAATGTGCATGTCAATTTACTAATCGTCTTCTTGAACATGGAGATGCAACAGAAATTTTATCTCTTCGTAAAATTGTAACCAATCAATTATTGGAATTATTAAAAAATATGCCAAAGCCAAACATCACTTTTTTAATAGAATTCCAAACAGATTATAATAATTTTGAAAAAACTATTGGAGTAAGAACACTTAATTAATGTATACATATATATATAAAAAAAAAAAAAATTTATGCAAAAAAATAAATTGAAGTTTTAAATATATATGATTAATATAATAAACATTTATTACAATTATTTATATTACTATATTAAATTTTTTTTAGGAAGCTTTCGGAAAAGTTTATGCTGAAAATATATCAGATACAAAATCTCCGACTGGGAATATTAATAATGTACCTGGAATAGCAACTCATCAAGTCAACCACTCATCTGTTGGATGTCCTAGTTCAATAAGTGCAAGTTCACCAATATCCCTACCAGCGTCAATGCAATCTTCATTTGAAGGTGACACATCTTATGTTATTCCACCAACAAGCCCTAATATTCCTCCTCCACCACCTGTCCCAGTTTCTATTCCTACAGGTCCAATGCATGGTCTTACCAGTATTCAAGAATATAATCTTCAGCAATTAGCAAGTCTTGCTGAAAAAGTTGAAATTGCTGGTGAAGCAGGAGTAGTAGGTCCAAGCTCAAACCCTAGCCCAACCCCTTCCTTTACTCTTGCAGATCTATTTGCAGGTGATCTTAATTCAACTAGCCATGCTATAAATAATTTACAAGCTTTAGCTAAACTTGGTAATTCCTTGGGAAATCAAGGTAATTGATAATATACTGCAGTACATAGTTGTTAACAATATTTATTGTTATAATAAAAATATTTTACAGACTTAAATTCTTCACCAATAAATGGAAATAATCTCGTATTGGGTCGAGGACCTTCACCAGTTATAGTCGATGCACCAAATTTAGCTACTTTAGCTGGCAATACTCTTTTAAACGGCGGTTTTCAATCACTTTCTTCCTCAACTTCACCTATTCTATCACAAGGAGCTGGTAATTAATTATTTTTATAGAAAAAGAAAAAAAAAATTATACATGTTAGAAATATTAATACTTTTTCTTATCAGATGATATTAGTGGTGATTCAATGCATAATATGCCTATGGTAGTTAGTAACACTACTGGCAATGTAACCAATTCGACAACTAATTTTAATAATCATTCTCGATCCACTAATCCGAAGCTGACGCCAATGCAAATTCGCAGCAAATTTGGTCAATTAGGTCCTAGTAAAAGCCAATTTAATTCTCCACATGGTTTTTGCTTAGGTATCGATGAAGATATTATTGTAGCTGATACAAATAACCATCGAATTCAGGTAATGTATAATGTGTGCTCCAAATTACATTTGCTGATTATTAATACAGAATATAATTAGTATTGCATATTTATAATCTACACTTTTATTTTTAGATATTTGATAAAACCGGTGTTTTCAAATCTCAATTTGGCATTCCTGGAAAAGAAGAGGGACAATTATGGTATCCGCGAAAAGTAGCAGTTATGAAAAACAGTGGAAAGTATGTTGTATGTGATAGAGGCAATGAAAGGTCAAGAATGCAAATATTTACAAAAAACGGCAATTTTATAAAAAAGATTGCGATTCGCTATATTGATATCGTAGCTGGTCTAGCTGTGACTGGTCATGGATATATAGTTGCTGTGGACAGCGTATCTCCTACTGTATTTGTAATAAATGATACAGGAGATCTTCTTAGATGGTTTGATTGTAGTGATTACATGAGAGAGCCAAGCGATATTGCTATCAGTGGTAATGATACAGAATGTTTTAATAATATCATATTTCAATTTTTAAAAAAATAATAATGATCTCTTATTATTTGTGTTTAGGAAAAGAATATTTTGTGTGTGATTTCAAAGGTCATTGTGTTGTAGTATTTAATGAAGATGGTAAATTCCTACGTCGCATTGGCTGTGACAGTATAACAAATTTCCCTAATGGAATTGATATTAGCGATGCAGGAGACGTTTTAATCGGAGATTCACATGGAAATAGATTTCATGTTGCAGTTTTTTCAAGAGATGGTTCTTTGATTTCTGAATTTGAATGTCCTTACGTTAAAGTAAGTAATAATTTTTTTTATATACATCATTGCTTATATCGTACGTTATTTATTTACAAATTAATTTTAAATAATTGTAAAATAATTATTACTTTTGTGAAGAACTTATATACTATTTATTGAAGAATAATATAGGTAAATAAAAAAAATTAAATCGGCAGAACATACAATAATTTTTTGCTTATTTTTAACAGATTTGTAGAATTTTGAAAAATAGTTTATTTTAATATTACAAATTTATTAGTCTATTTATTATAGTCTGAATTCTTCATTAGCCTATGAATATTATTTAAAATAATAGAATTTAATAGAATAAAGGAATTTTTATTGAAATTTGTTGATTGCACTAAAATTGAAATAATATATAAATACTAAATAAAATAATAAGTTTGGCAAAAAAAATTTTAAATAATTTATTCTTTACTTGTATGATCAATTGCTTAAAATAAAGATATTGTTAGATAAGCATTTATAATATTATCTTTACATATAACAATAATTCACTTTTTTTTAATATTAAATTTAAATAAAATGTTTTTAGAAAGAAATATAATTGTATATTGTAAAACGTAAGTTAATTAAAAACAAATTACATATATAATACAAAATGACTTATCCAATTTTACTATATTTGTATTTTATAAATTTATTTAAAATATATTTTTAAAATATTTACTGATTTTGGATTTTTTTTTAAAAAAAAAAGGTACTGAATAATTTTTTTACATATGATTATTTAAGAACATTTTTATAATAACATATTTGTCTTTAAAATTATATCGCTTACTCTATAGAATGCAAAAATAAATATAATATAAATATTTAGAAAAAACTTATTTAATTATTAATTAATATTAATGAAAATAAATGTATATTATTACCGAATAACGTAGAAGAATTAAATATAAAAGCAAATTGTTTGACTTTTGTGAAATTTTATACAATAATATGTCCTCTGATTCTGCACGGTTATTTTATTTTAGTACATTAAATTTTTATAGTCAGACTATATAATATATTTTATACATTTTTTATTAAAAAAAGTTGCTTTCTGCAGATATAAAAATTTAAAAATGCATTTATCAATATATTTTTTTATGGCAAAATGAAAATTTTTTAAATTCTTATAGGTATCACGATGTTGCGGGCTTAAAATAACTTCAGAAGGATACATAGTGACGCTCGCAAAAAATAATCATCACGTTCTTGTGCTGAATACGCTATACATAGTCTGAGGTGAGAATAGAAGTTTTATTGTTCCGCATTTTTTACGAGAACAATAATCTTTTAATATTCAGATTATTTTCAACGAATAATAGGAGAAAACACTCTATTAATAATATACCTCTTACCATCCGGGCATACTGAAGCAATAGTGAAAATTAATTCAGCATTCAGCTTTACTAGTTATACGAGTATTATGAGTGTTCTTGATTTATGAAAGTAACAATGAAAAACTGAAGAAACGAATGAATTTAAGACGTTTGACCAAACGTAGTCTTAATATAAGAAACAAAAAACGGTACGCAGCTCTCATTCGAGTACCTAACGTTTTATCCAGTTTTTAAAAAAATTATTCAGTATAAAATACTATTTTCGCAATAGAATTGCTCATTATTAAATAAAAATATATCAAGCATCCAGTTCTTGGAGCAATTTTTTACGCATAAAGTATAATGCGTCAGTATTTTAAGAATGTTCGTAAATCAAATTTTATCTAGTCTTGGACCAGCAGCTTTGCTTTCGCATTGACTTTTTATCCCATATACGGTTCATTAACGCTGCCATTACAATATCCAAAGTATATTTATAAAAATTAAAATACAATCTAAATATGATTGTAAAGAGAAACAGCAAACAACTTTCATAGCAGATATGTCTTCTTAATTGTCATATACGATATCGATGAGTACGTTCCTTTTTCTCTCGTATTGCTTTGTATTTATATTTATATTTATATGTTTATGAGAGAATAAGCGAAAACGGTTATAGATGAACAGTGATTGAAAAATGCAAACGTTATAACATGTTAAAAATCAAACATTTATTAAAAAAAGAAAAAGATAAAAAAGGAATAGTAAGTATGTATGGATGCATATACGTATGAATATTGGAAAAATGAGAATATTTATTTAAGAAATACGACTTAACTAATTTCCATTTATGTGTATTGATGCATTTCACGAGACACATGATGGTTACAATATTTACTCAGGATGCTTTATTATGGTTTACTACGTAAAGCATGCAAATATATGAAATGTATATACACATGTACTAAATATACACGTTCAATGACATAAGAGTAAGGATGAAATACATGTATGTTAATTGTACATACAAGGATGCGTGCGTGTGCGCCTGCACACACACCCTGTATAACAAAAAATACAGAAATTAGAGCAAAATCTATGAATCGAAAATTTGCAAATTGATTTCTATTTTATGTAAATACAAAAAAATAATTCCACAAGAAAAGAAACATTCTTTAAAGCCATGTATATATATATATATAAAAAAAAAAAGTATATATACATATAGAAAAACATATTTTGTAGGGTTGTTTACATGATCAGCCTTAATGTTTAATTCAATTGAATGGAAGGTAAAAAAAAGTATATAAAATAGTTGAAATTAAGCTGAACATCAGGCAATTTTTAAAGTTACTCAAAGTTACTTCATATCTAACAATTATTAAATGATTAAGTGGCAAAAAACACTATCTTGCCATTAAAATGTTATAAAGCACATTCATAAAATAATTTACTATTCTGTAGGTTAATTAAAGTTGCTAAATTTAATATAAAATTAAAAAAAAGTTATAAAATATTTTTGCGGATTATTAGTCAATGGTTGTCTTGGGGTTGCAATAAAAGTTCTATAATTGTAATAATTATATAGAAGATAACGTAGTTATCTTTAAAATCTATTTCAAGAAAAAGTCTAGTAATAAATGAATATTTAATAAAAATATTTCTATAATTTTTTACTATATACATATACGTAAATATTCATACGTACAAAGTATTATCTATCACATATATATCTTCAATATGTTTTAAAATATATTTACATATTTCTCATATGCTTAAATATGTTAATATATGTGCGGCATATATATTATGTAATATTATAAAATATAAGATCAGTCGGTATTCATTTACATACTATTATCAGACTTTTTCTTGAAGCATGTTTCTCGATGACATATAGGATTTACATGAATATTATTATGAAGCCTATTTACACTTATGCCAATCACTCTTAAAAAAAAAAAAAAAAAAAAAAAAATCAATAAAAATAAAAAAATAACTCTTAATATCATTAGAGACTTTAATTTTGTATATTACTAAGCGTTAAGAATGACATTTAATAAATTCTGGAAATATTTCGTAGTCATGATTAGCAGAGTTATATTAAAGATTGCCTGTGATAATAACATTGTCAGGATAAGTTTTGTCCTTAAAGAGTCTCTGATATTGTTACTAGGTACATATTAGTAATGATTATTGATTAAAATTAATTGATTAATAATTGAAAAAAAAATGCATTACATAAAATTAAAAAATATCTCGTACTGTATTTTTATTTTATTAGGATTAAAAAATGTTCTACAATTTAAAAAAAAAAAAAAAAAAAAAAAAAAAAAAAAAGTAAAGAGCATAACATATTTAAGCGAGATCAGTCCTATGAGTGATTGTAAAACAGATTCGAGGTACATTAATTACGATAAAGATACAGAGAGAAGGAGAGAGAGAGAGAGAGAGAGAGAGAGAGGGCGGAAAACGGCAGTAAAAAACCTGAAAAATTCTTAAATTAGTTAATCAAATTTTAACAATTTGACTCTTAATCAAAGAAATATTCTTTTACGCAATAATTACAACAAGTATTTCATTTAAGAGGATATCATATTTAAAAAATTGTTTACGTCTCGATATATAACATTATTAAGCTTACATACCCCCCCCCCTATAGACACACGCGCGCGCGCCCTTAAGTGCACGCACTTATGCACGCGCGCATCTGCTTACTTATATATACGATTTACATATATATATATATACTTGAATATTTTAGTATAGATTTACTCTATTTACATATTTTTATCTGTCAAAGACTACTTGGCTAATTTAGGCCACTGTTGAAATTCACCCCTTATTTGCCTTGATGTTTAAATTTACAATAATATAAAATAAAAAAAAAAAAATAAAACAAAAAAAAAGAATGCAAAAATTATGGAAAAACGTGATAAGGGGGGACGTGGAGAACAGGCGCGAGCTTTACTTGTTGTGTAAATGGTAATTGTGATAGATTTTTTGATAATTTTTACAATCTCGAAAGCTCTTATTATAGTAACATATATAGACAAAGTAATAACTTATAGCCTCACTCTTTACAAAATACGTATATTCTCCTTATATTTAAAACTTGTCTATTATACAAAAAGGCATTCCACTTTTTTGAGCGAACAAGCATAAAAAAAAAATTAATAAACAAAAAAAAAATATATATATATATATATATATATATATACATATATATGTAAATGCCATAAGAAAATTAAAATTCTATGTAAGGAACTCGCATTGAATAGAAAAAAAGAAAAAAAACATTGGAACCGGTAATTATTAATTTAAAGATACAGCCTTATGAAAACGTCGAGTGACTTCTATTGTTGAGAAATTTTCAATAAAGTATTAAGGCAACAATAACCTTTGATATTTCGTATATTCTAAGTACAATACAACTATATTAAAATCTACATACTGAACTAGTCCTGAAGTCACTTACAATTCATCTATTATGGCAATTTATAAAAATTAATTAAGTAATTTTAAGGGGATTTAAAAATTCTTTCAAAATATATTTATGCAAGATGTTATTTTTTCTTGGGAAAAAAAAAATTATTTATAAGCAAATTTTTTCAGAATAAGAAAAAGTAAATTATCGTATTTTTATTTCCTAATAATTGCTTTACCTTGAATTTGATTTACTATGCTGGAACAACAGGATAAATAATAGAAAGTAACTTTTAAGAAGTGTTCACATTTATACAATGTGAAAAATAAACGATTTCAATTTTTTTTTTTTTTTTTTTTTTTTTTTTTTTTTTTTTTTTTTTTTTTTTAAATAGCATAAAAGCAATTACATTGAGACGCGAATTCGTTATAATGATATATTATTTACGTGTTTTATACTCTTTATAACGCAATCCTCAATGGAAAAATATTTTAATCTAAAAAATATTTCATTTTTAAAAATTCTTAATGCATTATGTATATACACATGTATATGTATCACGGAAATAGTAAAAAAGCGTTCCTTATTTAAAGAATGCGTCTCACTGCTAAACAAAGAAACAAAAACTATAATTCCTAGTATATTTTATACAACATATATTTATTAGTTTCAAATAATAAAATTAAAAGAAAATAAGAACCTATATAAGTATACAATCATATTATTGGTAGGCTTAAGACACAAATAAGCTGATTTTTAGCCTACTATTAATCATAGTCTTCCTAGAAAAGGTAACTTAAAAATTATGAGATTTCCTAAGTATGATTAGGATTATTAACAAACTCGATATAAAAAAGGAAGAAACTCTTTTACTTATATTTTATTACCAAATTATACTTAATTTTTTCGTAATTTTGAATGCTATTTATTTCAAAAAAAAAAAAAAAAAAAAAAAATAATAATTTTCAAAATTGCGCGATTCCAACGAATCCTCTCATACATACCGTTATTTGCGCCTTTATAAAAAGATCTGCTGTTTACATGTATATAATTATTTTATAAAATAGGAGAATGAAAAACAATAAGAAATAATCGTTATTTAAAGTATATAATTTGGTATATTGAAACGATTCATTTATTTCAGTTAACTATTTTTTTCTTCTTCTTTTTCTTACATTCTTAAAGCAAATATTATTAATTAATTTGAATTTAAGTCAGGTTTATTTTTTTTTTCTTCTTTTTGTTTCCTTCACAATGCAGCTGTTTATAGCTTGAATTTTATACAATAAAAGAATTTTGTTAGATTAGCTATTATAAATGAAAGAAAGTAAAAGAAAATAAAAGAAAAAAAAAAGAAAAAATACGTGCAACGCTGCTACATTCAGCGTACTTAGTCCAATTTACTAATTTATTCTGTCAATTTAATTTTTTTTTTATCTTTGACGGATTATAGGCCCTTTAGTTGTATTGATTGTAACGAAGGTCGTACCTTTAAATTTTATTTATTTAATTACTCCTAAGATGTTGTTTGTTTTTTTCTTCTTATCCTTTTGAATTTGTTTTACTGTTCAAAAAAATGATTAATTATACTTTTTTTTTTGTGAATTAGTGTTATAATACTCAAAAAATTCTTAAAAAAAAAGTATGTATATATATTATATATCTTACAGATAAAGATATATAGCAATGAAATAAGTGATTTTCGATGTTGTTCTTGTATTGATAAAGGAGTAATAAGATTGCATTTTATAGAATAAAATTTTGTATTTATAAGAACGCATTTAGTATGTACATGAGTTATATTGCGATAATTCTCTTTATACAAATTTAATGTTCGCATAAGTTTTTTAGTCTTATTTATAATAAATACCCTTTTTATTGAAAATTTCCTTGTATTCGTTTAATAGTTTTGTATGAAAACGTATTCGTGTATTTAATACGCATGAACATAAAACACAAATGCATACACAGAAATGCATTGTATTTAAAAAGAAATCTTTAAGTTAAATGTTTTGTGCCAAAAACAATAACATATTTATAGAGAAAGAGAGAGAGAGAGAGAGAGAGAGAGAGAAAATACCTGTATATAGTCAGAACCGTTCACCTTTCATACTTTTAATGTGATTACTATTAATTTTTTATTATACTAATTTGCGTTTTTTGTTCTTTTAACGGTGTGATGTTTCTAGGTTTACATTAGTGTAGTAACAAAAGAATGATTACTATTCAGTCCTTGATTAGTCAGTTAAAGTACAAATATTTAACGTATTCTATTACTAGGCTGTAAGAAAATATGTGCATTTATGCACGTATGTACTCGTGTGTGTGCGCGCTCTAGCATGCGTGCGTGCATGGACAAACACGAAAATCCGAAATACGTGAAAATATAAAAGAATTAAAAAACATTAAAATTATTTTATTCCGCATCTTTAAAGGCACTTGTTTCATTTACTTGCATCTTCATTTGATTCTGTATAATACTTTTATTTAATTTTACTTAACGTATAAATATGAATTTTATTTCAAAAACCGAAGTCAATAAAGAGAAGTTTGTTAAATTCGTGTAAGCAACTGCGCTAGCTAAATAACAAATGTTTAATATCTATTTATATTTTTAATTTCTTCCCTTTCATGTACTGTACATATCATGGTATAAGTGCAAATATGCAATGATTTTTCGAATTATAAAAGGTAGATTGAAGTCTATAAATTATTAGAACTAGAAAAGTCTTTATTACACACAAATTTAAATAAAGGTCTTTTCATACTTCAGGTAATATTTAGAATCAAAGATAGTGATTTAAATTTAAATACACCTAATAAACGTAAAAAAAAAAAAAATTCTTTTGCATTCCACGAATAGAAAAAATCCTCTATACAACTTGAAAAATAAAAAAAAAATAAGATACAAAAAGAGAATAAATATAATAGGAATAATCTAACGTGTATGTCTTATACATACACTTTTTGATCGAACGATCTCTGTAGTTTTTTTCTAAGTATTACGACGGTCTAAAAGTAATTAATTTTCAAAACATTTAACTAATTATATGGTCTTTATTTTATTAAGCTTCAATTCATGAAGGCTTATCATATATACGATTTAACAGTTACATATCTACTTTAAAATTAATTTTAATTATATCAAGAATATTTTCATTTTATTATTTATTTTATTTCTTCACAAGTTATTATAATCAATGTATTATCTTAAATTAACTTTTCCGAAGAAGAAAAAAGAAATATGTATGGTAATATATATGTATTTTCGTGCGTGCATAAATTGCAATGCAATAATATTATGTAAGTTGGAATGCTCACAAAGCACATTAATACAATGTATGAAAAAATATTGAAAATTTGAAAATATCATGTGATTTTGGAAACTGTTATATTTTTTTTAATTTTCAGTCATTGTTTAATATGTAATGTTATTCTTTGTTCTTTTTCAATAAAGAAATCAAGTCAAACTGTTGCTTCCAAATTCATTAAACCTATTTTACAAAATAACAATTCAGTTAACTAGATTAAGACATTTTAATATTTACGTAAATATTTAAACAAATATTAAGTCTATTTAATGAATGTTAATGCTTAATTAATGTACAACTATTATTTAAATATTAAATAATCGTCTAATCAGAATCTGAATCTTGTTTATGTATTTGCTGTTGTTGTAATTGCTCTTCTAACTCCAAAATATGTTCAATTGCCTTTGGCTTACCATCCTCTCCTATGCGGCAAGGTTGAATTAAACCCTCTCTAAGAATAAAATATCAAGTCAAATGTTTGTTATTTAATCAAAAAGATAGTAGAAACTATTTAAAAGGAGCTCAATTAATTCTATATAATTATTAGTAAAGTAATATTTAAATTTTAATTTTAAGCAAAATTTTACATAAAAATTATATAAAAATTTTTCTCTTACTTTTGTAATTGGTCAATTAGACCCACTAATTTTATAGCTTCGTATTCCTTTTGTTCATCGGTCATACCTTCTAATGGATTTGATCGTGGATTTTCATAACATCCTATCACCGGATTTATTCTAAACAAATTTTTAAATTAAAAAATTTAGGATTAAATTTAAGATTTCATTACTACTGCATTATCTAACCGCTCTTTATTTTTTTCATATTCTTCTGTTTCACTATCTTCTGAATCAGATGAGTAATCAGTCTTAGCACAATCTTGGCCTAATAGTCCTTTATTTGCAAACATTCCTGCCGCATTTCCATATCCTGTATACTTAATCATTCGACCGACTTGAAAAAAATTTTAAATATGACATTCCATTTCTTTTTTTAAGAAAATAATATAATTATACGCTTACCTTTTTCTTTACACAATACAAATAGAAATTCTGCAGTAATATCTCGAATTTCAATAACAGGAACGGTAAGTAATTTACAAAGCTTATTTCTTAACGTCGATCCTTCTTCTGGTCTTTTCATAAAATCTTTCAGTGGTGGAAGAACCTGAATAAGAAAAATATTTAATAATTTATACTTAATATGCCACTGTAGGGTAACTATAAGTTATAAAATAATATGTTATTCAATAGGTCTAATTTTCTTGCAACGCTTTTAATTTTACAATTAATGTAAAACTATTTTGAAATTATTGATTATTAACTCTTAAAATATTCTCTTGCTAAAATATAGGATTTAATTGATAATATTATTGTACCTGCATTCGTACATACTTGCGAATTAATCGTTCAGCTTTACACATTCTAATAAAACAAGTAATTATTGGTGACAAATGTTCAATTAAATTCATTTTGTTACTCAATTTGTTATCTAAAAATTTTATTAATATATCTATAACTGTCATATCCATGTTTTTGTATATAATAATATTATGATCATTGGACGTTCGATTAATCACGTTCAAATAGCAATTGGTTGGCATTACGATTAATAAATTGACAATATGACTAAAAATTAATTGTATAATTGTAATATTTAAAAAATTTTCTAAGCTCATCATTGTTCTTACCTTTCTAAATTTTCTTTATATTTTTCATTACTGCATAACAGTAATTTTCTTAAAATATATATCATTTTTTTACAAGTCTTTAATTCATCAGATGATGGATCTTTTGATTGAATAAATAGATTAAATAATGTCTTCAAAATTTCACAAATTAATATCATATCGTTATCCTTAAAATAAAAGAACAATATAATAATATTAAAAAAAAAACTTTTAATCGATTATCACATACTTTAGCTTCTTGATTATTTTTGGAATAACAATTTAAAATATTTTCTAACAATTCTGATAATAGAATGTCCCCGTGTAGCTCTTGACTAACAATGTTTCTTGTTGAAATATTTAAAGTAGTAATCAAAAATATTATTCTCACATCAAAGAGCTTTGTATCGTGCTCTGTAGTTTTATCATATTTACTAATACGATCTATCACACATCTCAAACAAGTAGTTTCCATAATAATATTTTGAATTTTTGTACTGTTGAATAAAATATTACACAATAATTTTTGTGCTTCATTTGTAGCTGTAATAGAATGAAATGCTTATAAATTTAAGTTAATTTTAAGGAATTCAAAGTTGATTAAATAATTTTAAATTTACCTGGTACAACAACATATTGCTTTTGTTTTATATCAAGACCAGCATATTCTAATATTATATTCAGTTTATCTTTTGTTAATATATTATCCAAGTTTGTCTTATCACGACTAAAATTTGTTCTCAATGTACCAATTAAATATGAAAATATATAAAGAATTTTCATACCTTAAAATTCGAAGTCCAGCTAAACATTTTTCATGAATAGATATTTGATGTTTATTTTTTAAATGTATAAATATAGTTTCCCAAATTTGACTTCTTAGATTATTTTTATCCAAAAATGCAAAATTTGTTGTACTAATGTACTAAAATTATAATATTAAAAAATAAGCCTTTGAGATAAATTTTTTATAATATGAAAATACTAGAAAATTTGAAAGAAAACTTACATTATTTACAAACATTTTCAAAGCTTGAATAAATTCCTCATTATTTTCGGATTTTAATTTTAAAAATAAATCTTCCATATTTTGATTTAAATGTCTTGAAGACTATTTAAAAACATAACAATTATATTTAATTTTTCAATTATAAATTCAATTACAATACAGTATCAATATGTACAATTTTATATATAATTGTACAGGTATAGATATGGAATGTCGCACATCTTGAGCTAACCCATATACATGACCGCTTAACAGCTGATTTAGATATAATAGGATTATATCCCAGCCATTTCGGATCGTTTAAGACATTCTTTTTCTGAAAAAAACTTCAGATTATAATATTAATAAATTTTACAGCCGGGGCTGTAGCCATTGAAGGCCAATCCTTGTGATTACAATGTAGAGTATGAGTATTATAAAAATTTTCCTTTTCTTTATTAATTGCATAAAAAGTCTTGTCGCAGAGAAAATATTAGCTTTAATCATACAATGTAAATGAAAAATCAATAATTCTGTTACACGGGTAATAGCTTATTATCCTTTATGTAAGGATTGATAAAATATTATGAAAAAGAAGCAATGCAATGAAATGCTTTTTTTATGCATTTTAAATATAACCACAAGTATACATATTTAAAATTCTAATATTAGCATGTTTGGTCTTGGATAAAAATTTTGTTTGGAGCGCTCCGAATCATAGTCAATGTATATAATAATTATGGACAAAAAGGCAGCATACGCATTGATATTGATAAAACTAGATTAGTAAGAGAAAAGCTTTCGCTAATAAAGAAGAAAGAAGATCTATCTGTATTGAAAATTTGACGGCAAGCTCAATTGTCGTCTGTTACGAATATTATAGAAGAAAAAAAAAAAAAAAAAAAAAAAAAAAAAAAGGATAGAAACGTTTTATTTTTCTCAGTCTACTTGATCTTCAACTTAGAATTTCACAAAATTTGCAATATCCACGTCCAACGTGGGCAACCGAAGCTTAAAAAAGTCAAAACTCGGGGATGACATGTGTGTTTCGGGACAATTTGATAGTACCAACCTAATAAAAAATTTTAAATTAATTCTTTTTGCTACCGTACCAACCAAGAGAAGCACATAACTGCACGGAAACTGGCGGCGGTAAGCCGCCACGGGACTACGGGACTACGGGGCAGCCTTGGACAATTTGTAAGTCGTGACTCGTGAAACGACGACAAGGAGAAATATAATAAGATTACGGGCTATTTTATTCTTAATGCCGACTCATTGGGCCAGTGCATTGTGCCACTAGTATATAACGAGCATCAACCGAAATACAATATAGGACATACGTAGTAGAGGCCTGGTGGGTGGACACCAAGTGTAAAAAGAACGATACAAGAGAACATCCGATAGTTGAAATTTGAGATCTAGAGTACGTGCGGTCAGGTACCTGCTCCAAAACAATTAAATTTTACTTCTTACGACTATCAACTTGATTATTACCCATCAAATCAAAATGATCGTAACGTTAAAAAATCTTCAACAACAAACCTTTACCGTTGAAATTGAACCAACAAAAACGGTGAGTTAAGGTCACGACCGGTTCACTTACCATTAACCACCTACCATAGACTTATCTCCACGTTTTCCTTTGGTTTCATAGGTTATGGATCTTAAAGATAAAATTCAATCACACAAAGGATATCCCGCACAACATCAGAAATTAATTTATGCCGGTATGGAGATAATTCATTTTATGTAACCTCAAATTTTCATAACTTGTCGGTTTATTCTATTTAATCTATTAGTAAATTAACAATAACAATATTCATGCCTATTTCTACTTACATTTTTCACTATCTCCTAGTTCAATATTATTTTTAATTCATTTTTACTGTTCTCATTTTTCTTAAAATCTATTTTTACTCTGCATATACTTAAAGCTATATTAGTTTCCATGCTATTATTAGGTTAGGAATTTAACATTTATAATAAATATTTTACTGATGTATTCCTTATTTTAAAGGAAAAATATTAGTCGATGATCAACCATTGACTGAGTACAATATTGATGAAAAGAAATTTATTGTTGTAATGGTGTCTAAGCCTAAAAATGCTGGGGGAACAAGTACAAGCGAAGAAATACATGTTGATAATGACACCAGTAAAGAAAAAGATGAAACAACAACAGCATCACCAACAGTTACAGCTAGGTAATGCATAAGTGACATAAATTTTGCTATATATAAAATCTTTTTATTTATAATTTTTTCAGTAGTACACAACAGTCTTCTCCAACACCACCAGTGCAAAGTACTCCAGCAACAAAACCATCAGAAACTACTCAAACAGCGCAATCAGTAACAACTGCTAGAACTACTAATCAACCTGAAAGTACTTTGCTAATGGGTGAAGAATTCAGTACGATGGTCAACAATATTATGGATATGGGGTATTTAATAATGTTCTAAAACAATGTTTTTACATTAAAATAACTTTTTTTAATTAAATTTTGTTATCCATAGGTATGAACGAGAGCAAGTTGAACAGGCTTTAAGAGCTAGCTTCAATAATCCAGATAGAGCTGTAGAATATTTATTAACAGGAATACCTGCTCAACTTTTTGAAGATCCACCAGAGGAACCCTCTGATTCACAAGACTCGCTCCAAGAATCGGGCCAAGACCCTTTAGCATTTTTACGCACGCAACCACAATTTTTGCAAATGAGACAAGTTATTCAACAAAATCCTCAATTACTAAATCCTGTACTTCAACAACTCGGACAAACAAATCCAATTTTACTACAGATCATATCACAAAATCAAGAAGCTTTTGTACGAATGCTCAACGAACCTGGTTAATATATTCTTATACTTTTATATTTAAATATTTTTCAATGTATTTATTAAGAAATATATATACTGGATATGTCTATATTATAGTTTATAAACAAATGTTTTATCATAAATTTCTATCATTTCAGTTGGAGCAAGTGGAGGTGGTACTATTCCTGTTCCTCCAGCTGCTACAGCAACAACCACTGCGACTCAAGGACTCAGTAGCGGTGCAGCAGCAGCAGCAGCAGCAACAGCAGCAGGTTCTGGTGGAAGTCCTACAATCTTACAATTTACGCCACAAGACAAAGAAGCGATTGAGAGACTGAAATCTCTTGGATTTCCTGAAGATCTAGTTGTTCAAGCATATTTTGTATGTGAAAAAAATGAAAATCTTGCTGCTAACTTTCTGCTTTCGCAAAATCTTGATGATTGAGTAACTTTAGTGTAAATTGACGTATTTATAATGTTTTACAAGATGAAGCGATTTCATTGTTATTGCTGGTCCGAGTGTTTCATTTCATTGCTATGTTGTACATCAATTGGCAAGTAACAGTTTGATTATTAAGAGTAAAATAAACCTATTAATTAAAGTGCAGATATTCAATTGAGAAAGAAATCGTGTTATCAGTGTTATAGAAACAAATTTTCTACTTTTTTTTATTAGAGATTTGTTTTGCTTTTTACTACAAGAAGTTACTGTTGTATAGAAGGGCGATATTAATCGAGATAAATGAAGAATACTCGAAATTTGGTAAGCGTAATGAGAATGCAAGATCATATAAGTACATTTTATGAATGATTTATGAATGAATCAGATTTAATGTAATACAACACACTTGTTCATGTGTTCAAATAATGTATGAGTATAATGTAATTGTAAATACGTACGTATATATACGTCTTGCGTTCTCATAAATTTTGTTTACATTTCATTTATGACATGGTACAATATATGCTACAAGTAAGTGCACAAAGAGCTGCATTATAAATTGTACAGCAATGTACTTATGTAAGGCAATGCGATCTTATATGTAAATGGTATGTTTCTTTAATTTTTGTATACCATACAACATATAAAAAACGTTTGATCATAAAATATATTTTGCTTTTCTATTTTCTCCAATTTAAAACATAAAATTCAATACAACTTTATTTTTTGAATATTTTTTATTTAATTAATATACTTTAATATTTTTTCTATTATATAAATGATACTTTTTCTTTGTTAATGTTATATTGTTAATGAATATAATATTAATCTTTAAAAGATTAGGTAATATTTTAATATTGGATTATGACTAATCCAACTTTATTCAAGGAGTAGAGATATGTAAAGGTATTCATAGATATTTCTAAAATTATAAAAATAATCTAACCATTTATATTGAAACCTTATGCATTAGCTACAGTATTATTAATTTCATACAAATGGACAGTATGAAATGTAGCCCTACTCTAACGTAAAATTTATTAAAAAACACCAAATATTTATACTACTTAAAATTTTTTAAATTAAAATATTTTTAAAAATGTGCTAAAAACAAAAATAATAGAACGAAATAACAAACGCTATTAAATAAAATTACTATATTCAAGAGTATTTCCGTGAATTAAACAAATTCTGAAAATGCCATTGAAAGATAAATAATGTTGATTATATTAACTGGTTGTAAATCTCAGATGCATTAAAAGTATATAATAATACGAATAACTACAAAAGAATAGATTTAGAAGTATCAAAATGTTATTATTATACGATAATGAAAATAACAATCAATAACAAAATTTAAATGAATTTTTTTTTTAATTTTTAAAATTATTTCTAATAATTTTAGAAAATAAATTGATCTCTTACTACACATGTAATATATTACAGCCTTACTTAATTCAATATAATTGATAAACAATAAAATGAGTTAATAAAATTAATTTTGATTTCTTCTCAATCTATTTAATTTAAATATATTAAAAAATATTACTTTATGAACATCTGTTTTGAAAAACATTTTCGTCTATTTTACTTGTTTACTATATTTTTTTGTTTTAATCCGTGTTATTACAAATTAGTAATTATATTTATAATTAGCATTTTATTTTTTTATTTTAATTTATATAGTGTATCTATAATTTTTTTAATACTTGTCAATGCATGTTATTTAAGTAAAAATTAAAATTTTTAATGTAACATTAATAATTCATAAGCAATATTACTATTGAAAACCAATATTTTTGAAATTTTTCACTGCTTTTTTTTAAAAAAAATTTTTGTATTTTGCATTATGTTTAATATGAAATTTTTATTATAATCAGTTATTTTGTTTAACAAAAATAACATTATTTACAATAAAAGGTGGAATAAAGAAATTAAACAAAACTGCAAATTTCAGATTTATTCATAAATATTTAATGTAGTATAATAATAATAATTAACCAGAATTTGTACCACATAGCATGCAACTATTTTAAGAGTTAAAATGATAAGAGTTGTGAATAATAAATTCACTATAAAAATTATGATACAGAAAAATATCTATGCAAATCTATAAACAATTAATTGCATAAGTGCACACTGTGAATTTCTAATTATGCACATACGTATATATACATACACGCAAGTGTTTGGAAGTATGTTTTTAAAAATTTAGTTTTGTTTTTAAAAACAAATCAAAGAAGAATGTTATAAAAGTTTTAAATGCTTGCACAGTCAAATTTTATTCTTTTAAAGTTCCACCAAATCTTCCGCAAGAACATACACGTTTTTACTCATATTTCATAAATTCAAGTTTATAATTGTAACCAAATTATGTGCTTTCCATCATTGCACTATATTTCACTGTTTTTATAATTTAGTTAATACTTATATATTTGACTGCGTACTTGAATACGATTATTCGAATTTTTTTAAAATGGCGTCACGCATTGCTGCAAGTGCTACAGTTCGAGCAGTAAAAGGACGGAAAATTCTACCACCACGCACAGCCTTAATTTTAGTATGTGTAATTATTTTTTTTAGAATACATTAGAATGACAGTAAAAAATACGTTTTTATTCAATAACCTATTTTTTATTTAAACCTTCCTTTCATTTAATAACTTGAATTCTATTCATAACCTTTATTTTAATGTATTTTGTAATATCAATATTCAAAGAAAGTTAATTAACAAAATTTTTTTAAATTTACGATTTACAATATTAGTTTACAAAACTATTATTATTTAATCAGCAATATTAAACATTGATGAATTATGTTTTTAGACAGTAAACGCTGTGAAAAAAATTAAAGATATTTTGAAGGACAAACCAGGATATGTAAGTATTGTCACCTTTTAAATATACTTTATTAAATAAGTAAAATGTAATTTAACATATTAAAGATTGGCCTGAAAGTTGGTGTTAAACAAAGAGGCTGCAATGGTCTAAGTTACACATTGGATTTCGCTACGGAAAAAAGTAAGCTAGATGAAGAAGTAATTCAGGATGGCGTTTGCGTTATCATTGATAAAAAAGCTCAACTCTCGTTACTAGGGACAGAAATGGATTATATTGAAACAAAACTTAGTTCTGAATTTGTATTCAATAATCCAAACATTAAAGGCACATGTGGATGTGGCGAAAGCTTTAGCATATAATTAAAAAATTCAATTCCTTTTCCTTGGGCTAGTGTATAGATTTATTTCATTTCAAAAGATGGTGATAATAATTATATTTTAAATTACATTTAATTTAAAAAAAACATACAATAATATGAATAATTATATGGACGTAGTTCATACATTTTGTATTTTTAACAATTATTTTAATTTCTTGTTTTTCTTTTAAAATTTGCATTCGTGAGAAAACTACGTATTAATTATTTAAACTATTTGATAAATCGATATATTATCTTCTATTGAAACTAAATGTAGATATGTACATAATATATGTATTACGTAAATCTATAATGTGTTTAATTGTAAATATATATTAATAATTCTTATTTTCAGAAAATAAAATAAATTAAGAATAATAAATTTTTTATTACATAAAATAATGTTTTGACATCTAATAATTAATAAGATATGTATTTATAATCTTACTTGATTATACAATCAATTATTTTAATAGTAAAAATATATTATATTATTCAAAATACATTTTTCTTTAAAATTTATTTCATTAGGTTATCAAGGGAAAAAAATTATATTCAAAATTTTTGTTAATACAATTAGATGTCAAATAGTTATGTTTAAATTTAATGACTAAATTTAGAAAATATTTATAAGAAACCTGCAATTGGCAAAATGCATAATAATTTAATATGTTATTTGATAGGTAAGTAAAAAGTAGTCAATTATAAACATAAACAAAATTAAAGCTCAAAGTTTTCAGCTTAAATATTTTTAATTTATGTATAAGACATATTGGCTTATATGCATTTTATCACAAAGAATATCTCTTATTATATATAAATTCGCAAATATGAATTAATTATTCCTTGAAAACTTATAATAATGCTTATCATTGGCATTGTATTATATACGAAATAATATATTCAAAATTCTATTTATATTTAATTTTTAAATAATTAATCAATGATTATATTTACTTGATCATAGAAAAATAATAATTGATCTAAATTAACGAACGATATGCAATTGAATTAATCAATAAAAATATTAGATTCTATAAATGAATATATGAAGAGAAGATAGAACAAAAATTCTGTGCTTTGACAAATCATTATAAAAAATATTTTCATTGAAAATAAGATAAAATATTTATTAATTAATGCACAAAAAATTAAAAAGTTAATATCTTTCTAATATAGCTTAGAAAATTAATTTTATTTTTGCTTTAATAGCTAGTGCATTAAATTATAAAAATTGATTTACAAAAAAAGTGCGATATTCAAAATTAAAACTTTCTCTATGTTTATGTATGATTTGTTAATAAATAATATTCAATGAAATTTTTGAAAAATGTGTTGAAAAATAATTTTTTCTTTAATTTTTTTATACATTTTCAAATAGATAATATATAATTACTTGTACAACGGAAAAAATATTATAATTATGTATTTATGAATAAAAATTGTCAATTATAAATAACTTAGAAACTGCAATAACTGTTCTATAAAATAATCTTTTTCTGGCTATAAATTTTGAAATTTCGGAAAAATTGTAAACCAATTAAAGTATGAACATGTAGCGTAAACATTAAATTTTAAAAAAACTAAAGAATTATCTCTATGCAATTGTTTTTATTGTATTCACGTCAGACGACAGACATGGTTTTATTTGTATTTTGTTAATTATACGAAATTTGTTTACACGTTATTAATTACGAACTAGTACAGTTTCATAATTTGTATACTTTTCAATTTAATTGAGAAATAGTTATTGTAATGAAATATTTTTATAGAGATAGATGAGAATAGAGAATTGTTTTGGACATTTTTTTTCTTAATTTATACATATTATTATGTACTATCGATAACTTTTATTACATAATTGGTTATTATCCATTGAATTATTTTATTTCTATCCTATGTTAAAAAGGATATTTATTGCGCATGCGCATACAATATGGTAGCATCAACTTAAATTTATTAAAATCACTTTTACTTGGTACAGGTTTTATAATATTAGAGGAATTTGAATGAATTGAAACCAATTATTTATTATTCTATTACAATAAAATTAATGTTATATTACAGTATACAAATACAATGTATATTAATATTTTATATATATTTGTTTTCATTTATTGTAAATACTTACTAACGCTTTAATGAGATAATGAAGTTATTTTTTCAAAATAAGAAAATAGAAAAATTCAAGATAATTTAAAAAAATAACGAAATTATAATTTTAATAGCATAGAAACACATCCGCATATAAAATAATTTTACAAAACTTCGGCTCTATAAAAGTTTCTTGCTCTATGATAGCAGTGTATTTATCCGCCATTGTAATTATTCTGAGAAAAACGTATGTAATAGTTTTAGTCTGAGAGCATTTTGTAAAAATAATTTCATATTAGTTGCAAAAATATTATTTAAAATAATAAATAAGTTTAAATTACTGATATAATAGATATATATTTTATTGATATGTAAAATATTTATGCAATAAATTATTTCTTTGTAAAAAAAAAAATAAAATTGCATATGTCCAAATAAATCTACAAACGAGGCGTTAAAAATTGTTAGCAGGAATTTACATTTAATATAATTAATATTTTGATTTCTTATACATCGGACGAGCCAAAATGGTGGATATACAAATTGTACGCGTTTTTTATGTGTTTTTACTTTTTATTAAGTATTTAAAGATTAAATAATTGTATAATTACTGTTTGTATGGTAGTTTTTACAAATGTGTATAAAAAATGGAAACTAACTGGAAAACAAAATAAAGACAGTTTTCCGGTTCCTATACTGCTACGAGCTTTCGGCCATAAACTATTTTCTAACTCTATGGTAGAAACGCAGCAATAAGAAAAAAATTGCAAAAATAGGATCCTTTTTATCCTGTATGGATGACACATGGTCGAGAATTTCTTTCTATACAATTAATCTCCAAATCTAAAAACGTAATTTGAGTTATAAATTAATTATTAATTATAATAATTATTATTCTTGTGGCCACTCGTTCGAATTCATAGTATGAAAAATGTTTGTCAAGTTATTTAGAATTACAAAGAAAATTATATGTTACCATAAATTTTATTAGACAAAATGGAAAAGGTTAATATTTATTAATTTATTCATTTAGCTATTACTATATTAAAAAAAATGAAATTTTTTTCCCCCTTTAGTATTGTTCTGAAATAAATTGTAAAATATTTCTTATTTCCGGTCTATGGTTTAAATCAAAATACCAAAATAATATCTTTTCACCGAATTAATATTCTTAATTGACAAAAATTATTTCTAGATTTATAAAATCAACGAATTTACGAATCAGGCTTTAACAAAATTAATTACGAACTTAAACTTATTTTTAAAACTGATCATTATTACATGGTGACAAATCATAAAATTATTAATAATATTATTATTAAATTATTTTAACACACCGCATGACACAATGTAAGCATAAAAAACTACTCAACAGAATTACTTATAAAGAGAAAATTGATTTATATTGTTCTTTTACTTTACTTAATAAAATTAAACAGATAAAATATTTTTATATAACGTTGTTTTCGTTTTAATGAAAATATGATATTTAATATATTAATCATATTTATAACGAATATCCAAGTTTGATAAGGTATAGTTTTGAATTTATCCAAGTGTATTACAGTATTTATTTTTCTAAAACTATTTTATGTGTGAAAATTGAGATTAATAAGATAATTTATAAGAAAAATTAAGATTTAGGATTATTATATATTTTGATTATTATATACAATCGTTTGAATGAATTTGAATATATTACCAAACATTTTCTACTCAGGCATCGCAATAAGTTGTACGTAGCGCTAATAGTATTTGTTCGAATATAATAAAGATACGAATTTTTTAAATTTAAGGATATGCAGAGAAAGTATAAATTTCCAATAAAAAGCATATTCAATATAAAAATAATTTAATGGGATTGTGAGACATTTAAGCACTTGTTGCAGCCGGAATTAAATAAAAGGACAAAAGAGAAGAGAGATTTGAGATAATGCATTATGACAATTCATCCAAAACATTATTATACATGAGTATGGATATTTGTATTATTATTGAGAAAAAGTAATGGCAATAGTGTCGATATTAGTAAGGATGGGGAAGGGTGGGGGTTATATAATGTTTTGCAATGATAATAACAATAATGACAATAGGAACAACGCGAGACGAATATATTAGAATTTGTTGAGAGATGTTGAATAAATTAGGAATTAGTATAAATGTACGTCTCGGAGATATCGGACATTGAGGTGCACTGGGATTGAATATGATCAGTCGAGAGAGACTCTCTCTCTCTCTCGGTCTCGTAGATGCTGCGAACGTACGTCGTTCCCGACCGAACGTATAATAATGTAGAGAGGTGAGCGACGTACGTACGACGTACGTGGGTAGTAGAGACAGACAGACAGACAGACAGACAGACAGACAGAGGAGGGTTCGGCAGGTAGAGGGAAGGTGGAGGGGGAGGGAACATGTAGGTGGGACAGACAGAGATAGATTCTATGTGATAGGAAGATAGGAGGGAGGGAAGGAGGTGGCGTGGCCGGGGCGGTTACGTAGGTATGGCATGTTCCGTTGGCGGGACGGCTCGGCGACTAGACGACGAGGGTCCCGGACGTAGTAGTCGCGGTCGCGACGAGTGAGGGCGTTAGGTGGCGGTCGTCCGGTAGGTGGCGCGACGGTCGGGCCGAGCGTTGGCAGCGGCGCATCCGCGGTGCGGCGTTAGTAGCGCTCGCCTTGCGGCGCGTGGGGCTAGGGACGATGTTCGAGCCGCTGCTAGGAGGCACTCGGGAGGCAGGGAGGGCATGCGAACGGAGGCACGGTTCAGTGTCGCCATTGCAGCTCTCCCGTGCAGTCTTCGCTTTCGCGAGCTCTGTGCGCGTGGAGCCGATTTACCTCGAGCGAAAGCCTTCGCGAGGGCTCAGCGCGTGCCCCCCCGATGCAGAGACACTGCACCGAGCTCACCGAAAGATTGTTGCAATCCCTTGACGAGGAATACAATGTAAGTAGCGGCGCGGGCGCCGTCACCGTTGCAAGGTCCGCTCCCGCAAGCGGCTATCGGGCCACTCTAGCGCGCGCGCGCTGCTGTCCATCCGACACGGCGGCCACGACCTCCTCTCTTGCACACCGTCCTCCTCCTCCTCCTCCTCCTTCTTCTCCTCTTCCTCTTGCTGCTGCTGTTGTTGCTGCTGCTGCTGCTACCGCTGCTGCTGTTACTACTACAACATTACGACTACTACTACTACTATTACTACTACTACTACTACTGCTGCTGCTGCTGCTGCTGCTGCTGCTGCTGCTGCTGCTCCTGCTGCAACTACAACTCTCTTCACCCCGTTCCCCGTCCCGTCGCCCTCGTTGTTGCTCTCGCCCCCTCCCGCGAGCGATGCATCCCCCGGTAGTCGTAGTGCATCGTAGTCCGAGTCCTAGTCGCGCGGTAGTGCGGTGCTCGAGCTCGGCCCGTTCCCCGCCCAGCCGAGACTCGTGTAAGCGACGACCCGCACTCGCTCCAGCCGATGCGCATTGTGTGCGTGGCGCCGCTCGTACGCTGTCGCGCTCCTGCATAGCGGGCCGCCGTCGCCGTCGCCGCCGCCACTGCCGCCGTCGTCGTCGCAGTCGCCTGGCCGACCTCGAGGCCGCTGCCACCGCCGTCACCGTCACCGCCACCGTCGCACGCTAATCCCTTTAAAAGGCATCCGGGCCATTCGAGCGGCAGCCCCTCGCAAGCCCCAATATGCCTAACTTTCTCTATGCCCAAAAATACATACATGCGCGAGCTCGACGATATGAATACAGAGATGCATGCAAAAGATGTACTTATCGTTCCTTTCTCCCTTCCTCCCTTCCTCCCTTTCTCCCTTTCGTCATCCCTTACTTCCTTCCTTCTCCGTCCCGCTCCACGCCGTAACGGCGGTCACCCCCCCTCCCCCCTGCCCCGCCCCTCTATCGCGCGCCCTGCCAGCCCACACAATACCGTCGCGTAATCGCACTCGATCCAAGTATCTCCCCCGCATGGACAGTTTTCGTGTCTCCGTACCTCCGTGCATACGTGATGCATGCATTCCTGCTGCCACCGCCACCGCCAACGCCGCCGTCGCCGTCGCCGTCGTCGTCGTCGTCGCCGTCTCCGTTACGACGTACGTATGTCACGATCGCGCGCGCAGTAACCGAGCCAGCCTTGCGTCCATCCGTACGGCCGCCGATCAAACGATATGCCCCGTTTGCCAAATATTCTAATACTATGATTTTTCGATGAATTTAACACATGCCCCACATTATCTATTTGCACGTTATCATTATCATTCTTATTATCATTAATGACAATACACTGCGGTAATTTAGGTCATTCGAATTTACGCCACAATACCATGTATATTATACAATATTTTTTAATTTTATCGAAGAAAAGTACAGTTAATTTTTACATCATCAATTTATTAATATCTCTCTACAATGAAATTATTAATTCTACGCTGTATTGTACAAGACAATGACCAACAGCTATTACATTAGATGACTTGACACTTTTTACAGATTGCGCTCTTTCGGATATTTATATAAAATAGAGAATGTTTAGCGTTATCTAATCTTTTTTTTTTCCCTTTGATCTTTAATGTAGGTTGTCGATATGGGAGTTGTTGTGGATGTCATCACGGCCCTGGAGAAAACGACCATCACCAAAGAGGTGCTTGAGGTAATATCTGCATCTGTTAAACGCTCGTACTTACTTATCATTCTGTACCCACACGTGCATGTAATCTCCATAGATGCACACATTTTTCTACAATGTTAAAACTTCTAAATGATATTTATTGTTCTTTTAGATCACTAGGCTTGGGAAATATGTCAATGAATTGCGACGCAAGACAAATAATGATATTTTGGCAAAAAGAGCTAAAGACTTGGTGCGACGGTGGAGAGAAATGGTTCTACCGCCTTCTCATTCTACTCCACAACCCACAGTTGCAGATACGGCACCACCTGCCCTCAATGGGGCCAACGCTCAAAGTCCTGCTTTAAGGTCCCTTAAGCCTCAAAGCCCAGCTCTTAGAGGATTAAAACCACATAGTCCTCTATTAAAAACTACATCATTGACTAGAGTAAGTACATTTGTTGTATTTGTAGATATATAAATTCGTTGATATTTATAATATTTTATTGATAGTTGTAAATTTTATTACTATATGCAATTATGAACAACTCATTTACAAGCTATACATTTTTTTTTTTTATTTATTTCGATGAAGTTTTTATAGACCTTACAGTATCTGTAATTGAATTTTATTGTTAGATAAATATAAAATAATGTCCTAACAATATTTTCTAATTTATTACATTTATTCCTCACAATCGTTCAAAAAAATAGAAAAAAAAATTAAACAAGATGTGGATTCCTATATTTAATATATAAATTTATAAAAAATAATTAGAGTATTTATTATGCCCTTAATCTCTAATTTTTATTACACAATTTATTTAAAGATAAAAATATTAAAAAATGCTGAATGTATAATTCTTACAAAATCTATAATAATATTCATTTATTTTGAATTTTTTTCCAATTCATAAACTTAATATTATTTTTACAAAATAGAAAATTCTAGATTATTTGATAAGGAACGTAAAAATATTTAAAAAATGAACTTTTAAACTTTAATAAAATACATATATTAAATACACAATTCAAACGTATTGTGGTTTAAATTTATAAAATGAAAAGTAAAATAGATTTATATACTTAAGTATCTATATACAAAAATATATTAAGATTTGTTCTTATTTACACTGCATTAAAAATAGGTAAGTAAGTAAATATAATTATTTACTTATAAACAATAATTCCTTCCGTTTCAAATAATCATAAAAATATAAAATTATGTTTATTCAAATAAATTTTATTCAACGTTGAAAAATATAAAATAATGATTATTTAGTGAAAATTCAATATCGCAAAGGATCATTAGTCTAATTAAAAAATTTAATCGATTGATTTTATGTTAATATTTAATTTAAATATTAAACCAAAGTTTTACAGATTTTTTTATAAAAAGGACGTATACGTAATGATAAATACTTTTAATATTTCATCGATTTTATATTTATTTAGATATTTATAAAAAAATTAATTTAATCTTCAATTTTTATAATAACTTTGTTACTTTAATATTGGTTATGTAATAAATTAGAATAAATAATAAATTATAAAAGTTATAATATCGATAGAATTTTCTATATTAAGCCATTCATATTTCAATACGTAGTTTAAAATCGGAAAGCGTGATTTTATCTAAAATTTATATCTTATTAATTTTAGACATTTTTTCATATTGGTTATTTAAAAGAAACAAATAACAATTGAATTTAAATAGCATTTATAGCGTAGAAAAATGTATTAATAAAAAAATTCATTTTTGTTACAAATTAATAATTGCATAATTATAATAACTCCTAAATATGAAATAAGTAATATTTTTTTAAACAACATTTAAGCTTTCACTTAAAGCTTAGCATTAAGAATGTTCAAAAGATGCATTTCCATTTCTATGAATATAAAAGATTATAGAATTAGATTAATAGTGTGTTATGAAAGTAAATTGAAATTACAAATTAATATTGAACAAATATGTACATGTCTATTTTCTGTACATTTTTGTGCATTATTATAAATTTAAAATACAATTTTTAATATTTTTATTTCAATTACAAATTTAGTATATTAATATAGAAAGTTTGTTTAAAAATTCAATGTTTATTTGATTTGGTTTTATTAAATACACTGTGTGAAAGCTAGTATAATATTATTGTTAAAAATTATTTTGTCCATTTATTATTTAAACATTTTATTAATGTTGAAAAATGCATAATCTGTAAATATAATAAAATTTGTATTAATTAATTACAATAATTATCCATAATTATACATCAGACTTTGTAAGATTTTAATAATCGTTTTTTAGTGATTTGTGTAATATAGTCATCATCATATGAATCACAATTACCAACGTGTTTTATTACATTTTGTTATTTTTAAATTTTACATAACATTATACTATATTTAAAAAAAAAGTTCACTTGAAAATATGATGCTGACATAATTTATAAATATTATAAGAATTTATCATTGGATTATTAAAAACTCTAATTATTTAATTTGTATTTGTTCAAATATCAAAAGAGGTATTAAAATTTAGATATGTGCATCCTATGATTCTATTTTTTCGTACAATTAATAACATAATTATTCATATTCCTTTTACAAGCACTTGTAATTTGCGATGTTATGTATAAATATATTTTTAATGACCTTTTGCAATAGAAATGTTACTTTTTCAGGTATCGAGTCCATCTTTATCATTGCATAGTGATCAATCACATTCACCAATTGTATCTCCAAATAAGCCACAGATTACGGCACAGAGCAACCACAGATTAAATTCCAATACAACTCAAGTTGAAGTGAAATCTAGTAATCAGAATCATTTGCTCGAAGCTGTACCACGAACTCACAGTTCAAATAAGCGTTTACGAAAAGACAATCCAACTAATTTAGAAGTTGAACCTGCTAATAAAAGACAGCGTCTCAATGGTGAGACCTTGAGTGGTAGTAATGCAAACTCGCAAGTGCCTAGCCCCACCCTTAAAGAAAGAAATCCAGAACTTATTGAGCCTTCCACAAATACTGAAACTGTTGTTGTGAAGAAGCGCGGAAGAAAGAAAGGCAGTAAATCTATCAAAAAGCAAATATCTGTAGAAGATAGTGTTAAAGAGAAATTAGCTAGTATTTCGAGAAATCCAAAACTAAAAACCACTCAGGAATTGCTGGCTGATTTACAAGCTCGAGGTTCTAATTCAAATAGTAATGTACTACCTAGTCACAGTGTCAATCCACCGAATATTGAAGATATATTAAGAACAAAAAAAGATGGAGAAGTTTGCAAATATCTACCTGGAAATCAGAATAATTTCGTAAGTAAAAAAACTGGAGATTCCAATTTACAACAAAAACGCACGAAATTAGAAGGGAATCGTCGAGAATCTCCTCGCAAATGTATAGAATCAGACACGCTTGATGAAGATACTTTGGAATCGGAAAATCCACCTGAGAATAATCTCAGGTTAACCCGGGAACTGACAGTGAAAGAAATACTCGCCAAATTACCACCGTTAGATCCTGATTCAATAGACTGGGACGATGTTGATGAGTGTTGTGACAACGAGAACAAAACTAATGAACCACAAGAGGTTACCGAAAAAGATCTCGAGAGGTTACATACAGAATGTGTAGAAGGTTTAAATGGGAACTTTCAGCCAAAACTTTCTTCTCTTTTTGATAAAAGTGATTCAATAAAGACTTGTGAGAATGAAGTGAAACTTGATAGTGTTATCGGTTTGCGTAGGCCTTCAGATAGCCATAAGGACGAAATATTTCGAGAATGGCATGAAATGCTTGCAAGGCCAAGCTTTGATGGTCAAATCCTCCACATATTGCCTTATGTTATCATCGATTAGTCATTAAAATTCTTTAATACTGCTCATAAAACTTCTATCTTTATACCAATTGAGTCACAGATGCAATGCATTCATTTTTCTCTTCATCAATTAATCGTTCATTTGTTATTTCATGTTCTCCATATCATATGATTGTCGTGATAGCATTTTTTTATATTGAAAATGGGTATCATGTTAGGAAATGTCTTATCACCATTGCTACTATAAAAAAGAGTTTGACTTTTCCTAATAATAATTGTGATTATCAATCATTAAAGGTATGTAATAATTTTGTTGCATTAATAAT
Organism: Ceratosolen fusciceps; assembly: GCA_018883505.1. NCBI lineage: Eukaryota > Metazoa > Arthropoda > Insecta > Hymenoptera > Agaonidae > Ceratosolen > Ceratosolen fusciceps. The sequence goes on from RCIC01000008.1 coordinate 4,106,276, forward strand.
TATTATATATGTTTTTTTGTATCGGGTCGTAGTTAATTATTCCAAGGTTTATTTTAATTGTGTTTTGTACTTGAAAGTATAAAAGTTATTAAAAACATTGCAAAATATCAAAGCCAAAAGAAATTACTTTCAAGTCAATACTGCGTATTAAGAAGTAACTAAAGCGCCCGAGCAAAAGAGTAGCGCATACCTACATTGTTAAGTCTATTAAGTTATTTTTAAACAAAACTTGTGTAATGTAAAAAGGATTTTAGGGATCTGAATATCCTGCTATTGGATATTATGCTCCAAATGGTATCACAAAAGTAAATTTATCTGTTACAAGTGTACTTTGCATATTCAAAACACCGACTGTAAAAATTCTGTTTATCGTTAATTTCTTATTATAATGTCTACATTTGAAATATTGTTTTGATATGAGAAATCGATACTTGTAATTTGTATATTTATCTGCAAGAATTCTATGCACAGACAGCTAGATTAATAAACCGTTGGTTAAATAATAAAATTATTTTGCTTAGAATATACAGCAAGGCAAATAATTTTTAACCAATTTTATAAAAATGATTAGAAAGTTTTATAATTAATCAGAATACAAATTTTTTATTTATATTTTACAATAATTATTTGTTCATATCTTTCCTTACAAAACATATTACCCAAAGTAATCATATATAAATTTAAATAATTATCATTATTTTTATCACTTTTTTTGTTTTTGTTTTTGTAAATAGCTTTAATACACGTTAATCATATTAATATTTAATTTATTTCTCTATAACTACCAATGCCACTATTTTTCTCACCAGTTCATTAATTGTTCCTTTTTTTTTTTTTTTTTTAAGAGAATCGTAAAGCATTGATACTATTCAGAAGAACAAAAAAAGTTAGTAAAATGGTGTTTATTATAGAGTTTATTACTATGACGATGCATACTAAGCGAAAAATTATGCTGTTTATTGTTCTTATTTATTTTTTATCAATATTATAGAAAGTATCGACTGAATCTTGTAATGATTTAATAATTTTGTTGAGTGAATTCACTATTATATTAGCAATATATCGCGGTTCTTCTCAATCACGTTCAAATAGTAATGCAAATTTAATCATTATTTTAGTATTAAAATAAATTCAATCTCGTTTATGTATATTTATTATGCATACAATAATGATTGCTCAGAGGTACACAGAAATAAAGGTTCATATACTGGTAAATTTTTATTAGCTTTTTTTTTATACATTAAAATCTTTTTTTTCTTTTTTTTTTAATTTATTAAGGAAAGGTATACAACGATTTATCAAAAATATCCTTAACTATTGTATAAAAATTGAGAAAAATATGTCCAGAGCAGTGTGATTTATACTTGAGTCTTTAATACTAAGTGAGTTTGTTTAGAAAGATGTATTTTAGATTTATCATTATTACAAATAGCACTGTGAATTTGGAACTTTATGTCATATTATGAATTCAATATATTTCAGTACAATTTTTATTTTCGAATAGAAGCTACCTAGAATCAGACACTATTACATTATATGTATTTAAAATTTCGGATCATTTAAACAAATTGAGTGCAATAACCGAATACGTATAAAAAAAAAAAAAAAAAAAATATTTTGGATCATAAAATGATATAATTTTTTGATAATTATTTATTAATTAGAAAAATTCATTAGACTTATTTTTAGTAATTATAAGTATCAAAATGAATAGATGATCAAATTTATTATGACGGAAGAAAAACTTTATTTTAAACAGAAATTTTTTTCTAATTTAAAACAAATATATATATATATATATATATATATTTCATACATTTAAATAGTTAATAATGAGATCTAAATGTTAATATTTATCAGAAATAATACACGTTTTAAAATAGTTTAAATTTTAACGACCAAAGGTATTCCGAATATATATTTCATATAATGGTTACTTTTACAAATAAAATAATAGTTATATTTCATTCAGCTACTTTAAGTAAAAATACTTGAAAAATTTTATATTTTGTAATTCTCAAGTACTAAGACTTTATAAAGTTTCTATGTATTATAGATATTCACAGTTGATAATATTTATTGAATAACACTGTACATACGAATCGTAGCCATAATTAGCCTAAAATGAGCTATATTAATTACTAAAAAACATGAGAACCTGATATATATATATATATAACATAATCAGCAGATTTATTTATTACTATAGCGCAGTTTTCTCATATTAAATATAATCTATATTTTTTATGTAAAAATATCGTTTCTTTTAGAAACTAATTTTCAGCTCTTATCTAATGCAAACAGTAAAATTAGTGAATTAAAAGATATATATATATATTTTATTTCAATTGCGCAAATATTTTAAATAATATAAATCACTTAGAATTTTCAACATTGTTTATAATTTTTAAATATAATTATTAATTTTTTATAAAATGAATAACTGTTTGTGTGTGTATAGTTATGAAATATTAAGATTAATTTCTATACACTTTTTAAAAATTATTTACGCTACACTATATTATATTATATATTAAAACAGAGAAAATCCATTGAAATAATACCCGATAATATTTATTTTATTTTAATTTTTATAACAAATTAATAATTTAGAATCGGATATCATAGAAATTCAAAAAAAAAAAAAAAAAAATCAATTTATTAATATTTAAACTGACTATGATATAATGTAGAGCCAATATTTTTGCTTTTAATGAGCTATCATTGGAAAATATTAAAGTATAATAAATAATAAGTAATTATATATTTCAAACAAATTTTTGTAATTTCATCTCTTAATATATTTGATTTTAATTCGCGTCAAAAAAAAAACTATCAATTTTATCAATTAACGAATTAAGCATATTTGTTTTATTTATTTTAATATAGTGCATGTATAATTAATTATTCATTAAAACAGAAAATACTAAAAAAATTTTTAATATTTAATATTTAAAATTCAATGAAAATCTCGTTAATAACTGATTAACAATGCTTATTTTTTGGTTATTGAATTTCGTTGTATTAAAGTTTGGACATGGAAATATTCAACTAAAGTAAAATAAAGTCCAGTTTATTAAAAATATAAGAAGTGCAAGTTTGATCATTTGCATAAAATGCAAAAATAAAAACCACAAATGGAGCTCATTGATGAATGAAGGCTTTTATACGCTTTCATGATTTTGTTAATTTTCTCATCATCACAAATGCACACACATTTACGAAACAAAAGACAAAAAATGAGGGTAAATTTAAATTACGATATACAGCCACAAATAGGCAATCGACAATTTTATGTAGATTTTTTGTCATCATTGTTAATTACTTTATGTGATTAAAATTAAAATAATTTAACGGAATAATTAACATTAGGGAATTCAAAGATACAATAATTTGTTTTTATTTATTTTCTTAAAATTTAATTGTACATACAATTGATTATTTGTATTTTGACATAGAAATTTTTATAAAATAAGGAAGAGAAGGATGTATAAAGTGCTTTATCATTACTCACGTATTCAGATATTTAATTTTTTAAATATTTAAGTTAATTAATGTTCTGATATGTAGAGAGAAAACAAAGTGGCTTCAATGATAAAGTATTATTGAGCGTTTCGTCTGCAGACATTTAGTAACATTCAGCCTTTGTTTTTAAAGGATTAAAAGCATTGAAGAGCTCTGCCGAAGTTCTGCGTAGATGTATTTGTCTCGCTGGTAATTTTACGTGCCAATGACCAGAGAGAAAAAGTCCGGAACGATATCGTCGTCATCGTTGTCGTCGTCCTCGTCGTCCTCGTCGTCCTCGTCGTCCTCGTCATCATCGTCATCGTCATCGTCATCATTATTATTATTATGTATAGCACAAGGACACATTGCCGAACACGGGATATTTTATTATCATTATTCCCTAATTAAGAATTTTCCAAGTTCAAGAAAAACAAAACGGTTAATAAATCATAAATTATCCTGCGCGAGTTATTCGATAGATGTTAATAATTATATTTATTATGGACGCTAATATCATATTTCGGTCAAAACTCAACATTGACGTAAATTTTATAATTTTGTGTCTATTTCCTATAATCTTTCGTGGATTGCGCTTGCCGTTCGCAAGAAATAAAGAATCGTAAATAATATAAAAAAATCTTTTTATAAAATTCTAATGGATTGGTACAACTGCTGTAATTTACGAATAATCGTTGGCCAGCACTCATCTTTGGCCCGCAATTTTAGCGGAGCCCGGTTTTAAAATTCAAGATCGTAACACTGCCGGTACTTTATCGCCTTAATAAATTTTATGGGATCAGCTTAGTGATTAGCCTTGTGAAAGAGCCGAAGGGAATGTAAAAATAAGTTTTCTTATCACAATTCTGGGATATTTTACGTAAGTATTTGGCTCTTAGATATGTTGTCATTGTTCTATAAACGGCGCCATAGACTTTTCTATGATATGACATTGATCGAAGCTTTTAAGTACGAATCACTCGGCACTAGGCAGTCAACACTTTCCCAATTACTTCGCCTAATCTAAATTTATCTGATTTTGCACGTTTACAATCCATTATGTATGTTCCTGCAATGTAACTTTGCTCTGATTTTAAAGCTTTCGAGAGATCCAATAACTTATTAATTCATTAAACTCATCTATTATTCTGTAATGAAACAATTTACATCATGACTTTTATTTCGTTGTTTTAATTTGTTGTACGGTAAAATGATAAAAAGTATGGCATTAGGATCGTATCCCCTCGACCCCGAGCGTTTGAAGTTAGTGCCAAGACAAGAATATCTACATTTGACTTCGGCATTTTCAATACTTTTAAATTTTCTTTTATTTCACGACAGGACTGATGGAAATTAAATTTTTGTTAAATTATACGCGTTAATAATATGTCAGGCCATTGAGGCCAGTTGGCTTTATTTCTACTCTTCAAAGCAACTAGAAATGTTAGATAAAACAAGGCAAATAAAAAAAAAAATCGAAAGATACATGAAAAGTTTATTAAGCGTAATGTAAGTATATTATTGACATTTATTTTACGTATAATATACATATGCACTAATGGTCTACTTCGATTTACCATTCATCAAGTGATTAATGTGCTGTTACTATACATTTATACGTATATAATATGTATTCTATGTTCTTGAATTGTCGACAAATTTTTTCCTAATACTTATACATATACAACTCAAGTTCATAAAAAAAAAAAAAACGAAAAAACAAAAAAAATAACAATAAAAATAATAATAATAAACGATGCAGAAAGAACCATACGGGAGCAACGGAACGGATTAATGGTTACAGTAGTTCATGTAAATTTCTGAAATATGATGACAAATATCAGAGAAATATCTTTAAAAAACTGTGTATATTCCTACTAAGTTTATTGCTGTTTTATGAAAGACTGGATGGTTCAGATACCATCATCGATCACACATTTTTTTTTTTTTTAAGTCAGTCACATTTGATATGAATACGCGCGTGCATTAAATTGTTTGTATGTATGTTAAATAGTGTATATCAGTTGAAAATTGAAAAGTATCCGATTGTATGCAAATATGTTATAAATGCGAAAAAATCTACGTTGCAAATAAGTTTGTCTTACGATTTTTTTTTTTTTTTTATATATATATAATGTAAATTAAAGTCGTAAATCAAATTATTGTTATAATTTGGTAATTTTTTTCAGTGCAACGTGTACATTTGCATAAAAATGGAAGCAGGTAAACTTAGAACAGAATGTCAGCTTGTCAAACATTTTCCATGCGATTTGTAAGATGTTTCGAGAGAATATATTATATATAATATAAGTGTCTTTATTTTCTACAATGTACTTGAACCGAGGGCACACCATCACTACCTAACTTATATCAATTGATTTTCTTCATTCCTGATTCGATTTTTCATTCTCTATTTATAATGAAAAATTGTTTAAAGAGAATCATGCAACCCTCCACCATCACCACCTAAAGAATAATATACTAAAATTCAATGGACCTGCATAAAATTAAAAATAAATTAAATAAAAAAAAAGAATATTAATGCACGTAAGTTTAATAAAAATTAATATTTTTGTACATCAAATTTATGATTTCACACTATTTGTAATTTATTTAATATCTGTGAAAGTTTATAATCTATATTACAAGAAAATACATCTTCCTAAGTATTTTTTAATTTACAAACTATAAACCGTGATACACGATTATTCAACTATTTATTCAATAACATATGCCTATAACTCAGGTTAATATTTTTTTTCTTCAATATTAATGACGTTTTACTTTTTTTATTTTTTATTTTTTAGAGGTTACCGAAGAAAGCACAAATAGATAAGCAAATAGATTCTTTACAATATAAAATAAAATAAAATTAATTGAGTATAATTATACTATACATTAATTACAGTATATTCTCAGAAGTAAGAGTAGTAATAGTCACATTTTCTTTACAATATTATGTACTAATATTCAAAATATAGTATCATTTTACACAGTCGAAAGATTATTAATGTTTTTAAGACTTACTTCATTTTAAAACAGTTTTTACTTTTCTATATTAATTACAGAAAATTATTAGAAATAGTTTTTAGTTTTTAGTCTACGTCAATAAATTCTATATTTAATGCGATGACACTATTTAAAAATGATTCGATTTACTATATTTTTAATTTTTAGCTCTGAATAAAGCCGTACAATTCATATTATTGATTACCAAATTAAATAAAACAGCTTAAAGATTTTTATTTTATTAAATATTACGTATATTTAAGATATTTTACCATTGTTATCGAGTATTCACATAAATCTGTTTAGTAATTATATATATTTTAAGTAATTAAAAAACGAAAACATTTCAAATATTAATTTCGTTGATATTACTGTAAGAAAAACTTTTATGTAATTTAATTCTGTTTTTGTCATGTTTTAAAAAAACTATTTATACCCTTATTAATCGTTGACTGTTTTAAAACGTTATTTAAACTAAAAAAAATTTCAATACTACATTACAATATTATACGTATTTTATAATAATTGCAATATTACTTTGTGAAGTCTTCATATATATAAAATTTATATATAAATATTTTTTTATTAAATATGTACAGTTGCGTTTCACGATTTAATTATTTTTTTCTTAATTGTAATAATTTTTTATTTTATTAGTTGTTATACTGCATTAAAATTAATATACTTTTCGAAGGCTTTACTACACGATTGATATTTAGAAATTATTTCTAAATAAAAATTTACTTTCGATACACTTTTTCGTGAATAATAATAACACGATTCCAATGGTTTGAAATATAATTATTTTCGGTTTAAATGTTTCATCTATAGAAAATTTTTGTAAATTGTCTAATCTATTTTTTAGTAATTAAGTCCTTATTATTAATTCCCAACCTAACAAATGCTACAGCTGGCCATAATTTTAAAAATAGATAAAACTAAGACTGTTTATTACCAATAATTTCTGAGCAGGTAAGTGTAACTGTTTTATGTAACATTTTTTACAACGATAGGGCTAGCAAACTGGATATTAATAAATTCAACCAATTTACTTCGATACTGATTTATTTAAATGCACACGTTCGGGTATATCCTGCAAGAACTACATTAAATATTATGTGATAATATCGAGATTCAATAAATTAATCAAAAAAAAAAAAAATAAATAAATAACCATATAAAGAGTCTGTTGGAACTGAACACCACACATTTTAATATGAAAATTAATTTATTACTATTAAATATTATTTACGAAAATTTAATAAAACATTAATTAAAAGATAACCTTAGTGACAATTAATCCTACATAACAGAATAAGAATAAAAAATTATTTTACTATTAAATAACACACACACGTATATATATACGTAGATTTATGTAAGTATGAATTATAATCATGAATTACCGAATGTAAAAAAATGATTTTCAATGAAATGTAATAATTATAAAAAATTTACATTCAATATTTTCAATTGTTTCTCGTCCCCTAAAAGAAAGACGGTGCATTTTACACGTTATACTTTTATTAAATAAAATCTATGTAAATAATGCAATATGATGTAATATGTATTTAAATTAGATAATTGCTTTTTTTAAATTATAGATAGTTTTAGATTTATTCATTTGATAGTACGATTGACGTTCATTTATATTGTCTTTTTACAGAGTATTTGTATTTATTTTTTGTAGAAAATAATAAAGTAAATTTTTTCTTGACAAATTTTAAGGTCGAATTGTGTTTAACCGTTAACCTGACTCGTTTAAGATTTTTTTTTTTTTTTTTGCATTAACAATTGTAATTATTGTCAAAGCATAGGTAACTATGAAGAGCAATTTTTAACATTTGATTCTTACGTTGCCCTCTTTTACTGATTTAAGATTTTTCATTATATTATATGTATATATACAGTATAGTATGAACAGTATTGCATGTAATTATTATCGATCATATGATTATAAATCATATTATCTTACGATTGAATATGATTTCATGATTGCTTGAAATAAATAATCCATCGATTTTTCTTTTACCTATTATAATCTGACATCTAATTTATAAACAGACTTGTTACTCCCGTGTATTCCCATGCTATATTATTATTTTTCCTTTATCTGTAATAGGGCTTTTAAAATTGTTAATTATTTACCAAGTTCTATAGCAGATGACGGAATAATTTACTTCGATAAGTTGTTTTACTTCAAACTTGGTAAGACCGGGCTGTCAAGGCCTTTGACGTGATCAAATAAGCGCTAAGATGAAAATCCGAGTAGCATCAGAATTTTTAAAAGAGCAAAATCGATAAGACGCTTACTGTTTTCTTTTATTCCAAAGGTATTGTTAATTCGGAATTTTCGCTCAAAGGTACTTGGCGAACCCTTTCAGAAATCGAGTTCAATGGTTTCGGGATTTTTAAGACCAGGCCCGTCAGCTCTACTTTATTACTCTTCTTTATTTATTACTTTTGAGCCCTGGGTTCATAACTAACTAGTTATAAAGCTGTTCTTCTGGAGTCTAAAAAGCTTTCAAAGTGTGAACAACTTTCACGCTTTCTTTGCCTAAATTTCTATGCCAATGGTGCCAATTTCACATAATTAAAGATATTTAAAAATGTGTAATCGACTTTCTAAAGGACTTTTTAAAGGGCAGATTATACTTTAAATACAATTACAATCTTATTTCTTTGATATACATTGTTGATAATATATAAATATGAGCAGCTGTTGTATTTAGACCATTATTCACCAATTATGTTATCATTTCGATTACCGTTACAATGCATTTGTTTATTTAAAACTTTGTGCATTATTATATGTTTCCTTAAATGTTCATTACAGATTATTATACACATTATCATTATGTAATACTGGACCGCTATGAATATTTATTTATCTATTTTCGAGCGGATCTTTCTCTTCATATTCTGCAAAACTTGTTTAAATAACCTATGAGAACATGTCAGAGATCCGTTTCATTATATTGTTTCAATACATAAAAATAAATCAATATAGTATTACAGTAATCGTATATAATTTGTTTTATAACAATTTGGTTAGGTTTCTACTTAAAATTGTAATAGGAGACTTCCGCTATCTTTCGAATGAGGATCAAAAACTATGTAGAGCATTAAAAGATTTGCATTCATATTAAATAAATGAAGATTTTATTTAAATAATTGCTCTTGCACAAATACATTTGTATAAATAACATAAATTTAGTAATAGTAAAAATATGCCCTAAGTCAAACAAGTAAAAGATTAATGTCAATTATACCGATATATTTACACACACCCACACACGTAAATATTTATAATTACCTTTTAACTTTAAGATATATAGATTTTATTGTAAAACTACGCGCATATAAAAAGAGATTTTCTTAAATTGACAACACTATTCGTATTTTCTAATCGCCATTTATTCCGTCCTTTCACCAATACGCTATATAATACTTTGTAATTTTTTACCTTTCGAAATTAAGATTTCGCTATAGAGCAAAAACTAAGTGTGTCAAATAAATATTCGTTTGTCCGCATTATTCCTCAAAAAGTATATCATGTACATTCAAATATTTTTGAGGTTAAAATAAATCAATAATAGTGCATGCACGTGGTGCTCGTAATTTCTAATTCATTGGAAAATTTTCTCTTCCGAGACGTTTTTCCATTTAATCGTATATCATTAATCAATTTTAACTCAAGTAATGTCAAAGTAATCAAACTATAGTTTTTTCTATAACATAAACATAATTGATTTTAGTATACAATAGTATTTTTCTTAAATTACATTTTACAATAATAATTTAACTTTTTCTATTGCAAAAAATTCTATTTAAGAAATGATATTTGACTTCTATTCTTATTACATAATCATTTACATGCAGATGAAAATTACATTTGTACTAATATTTATGTAATCATAACTATGTATGATTTATACAGTAAAAAAAAATTTAGTAGACTAAAAAAAACGATACTGCAATTCAAACGCCAATTTACGTTACACCTTTATTAATTGTTCTTCTAAACGTAATTCAATAATTAAACAATTAACTTTATATTTTTTAAGTATTACATATTTTAAGAACCAAAATTCATTTTTAATTTAATGAACCAAAGTTCATTTTTTTAGTTCATGTTAAAAAACATTTTAAAATAAAAAAAATGAATAATGTTACTAAATACTATTTATGTTACGAATTTTTTCAAAGAATAATTCGTACCTTTTATACGAAATAAAAATGGATGAGAATATTTAGAAAAAAGTAAAAAATTATTATTATTATTACGTCGAATTAATTGGTAAGATTATTTAGGATAGTGTAAGAGTAAAAAATATCTGTAATTTATGATTAAATGTTTCTCTTTTAAATTCACTTTTTATGTTAATTTAATACTAAACTGTTATGAATTCATTTAAATTGATAAACCAGGTAAATTTTGTAATAATAATTAAATGATATTTGTATAATTATCATATCTTTTATTGCTGTGAAAACAAATTGTAGTACAATAACTAATATAAAAATAAAATATTTTAAATAATAGAGGTAAATTTAAATAGAGTACTTGTATTGTTAAAAGTTGATAATTAATTAATAAAAATAGAACTACATATAATAGCAATTACAATTAAATTATTAATGTGCTTTGGATTTACTTGTAGTCAAGATACACTTATACTAATCTATCATATATTTACTTAGTTTTATTCTGCCATCTATTATAATGAAGGTGTGAATTACATGCCTATTTCTAAATAATCCATTAACTAAGCGATATTTAAAGTTTTCTTCATTTTAAATATTATACATTATTAATGATTACAGCCGCAGTTTTTATTTATTTTACATTACTTTTATATACAAATACAAATATAAATTATTATAGTTCAAGACACTTGCACTTTTTACTGTTACAAAACAGTAAACTTATTTTACAATCAACTGTCACGTATTCCATTAAAATCTTTGTTTATACATTTTTATTTTTACATATCTTAATATAGAAATTTGACAAATATAGTAATTATTATTTAATCCTTCATTAATATGTGAGAGTTGATTATACCAATCGTTAATACATATATTTAGTCACAAAAATTTAATACATGCTAAGCAGTCACTTAATGTAAAAATATGTATTATTTAGTATTCAAAAGTATTAACAAATTATAATTAAAGGACTGTAAATTCTTGAAGGTAACATAAAAATATTACATTGATAAATAATTTTAGTGATATATTAAGAGCTTTATAAAATAAGCTATGATTTATGTGATATACTACATATATATCATTTGGTAATAAAATAAATATTAAATATTGTTCTTCTTCAAAAAGTTTCGTAACAGTTGAAATAAAGGAAAACAGCAAATGAGTAATAGATTTTTTTTTCTTGAATATGGTAATGAAGTGAATGGTCTGCAGTCCAGAAAATTTAATTATTTAATTATAATTAGGTTGAAAATAAAAGGAATAGTATTAAAAAAAGTACATGATCAGCGTACAAATGTAAACACCTTAGCTACATAACTAAAAAACAGTTAATTTTCAAGAAAAAAAAAAAAAAAAAAAAAAAGACCAAAAATACAAAAGAGGACGTAAAACTCATTTCCTGTTAACTTACTATTTTCAATACAGATAAAATTGCGCCATTTTAAAGTACGAGCTTTGTCTTCCAACTTATATTTATAATATTTTGTAAAATTTTTAGTTTTTAAATTTTTATAATAGATATAAGTAATGTTGTAAAGAATTTCATACTTTAGAATATTCTTTAAAATATAATTAATAAATATATTTATATAGAGTAATAAATATTTAATGTTTTTATCATATTTAATTTTGAATTTGTTAAGCCTCTAAAAAATATTTTTCGAAATATAAAATTTAAATATTGTATAAAGACTTCAACTCTCCATTTGGTTCGACCAGAGGGAGCTAAAAAAATTTAACCGATGCTTAGCCAAAAAAATTTTTGTGAGGAGGCAATGTAATATTTCCTCAAATCTAAATACATAATGAAATAGTATAAATTTATCTCATTACATACTAAATAATTAAATTTTCAGCAAATTAAAAAAATAAAACTAAATTTATAATATACATGTATTTACTGCTAACAAGTAATACTTTCCTTCTTGATTTTCTGATTAACTGTAATATCATTTTCTTTAAATCGAGTGTCTTCAAAGAAAATTACATAAGCATTACTTTGAATGCATTTAAAAACATCATCATCAGAAAGTAATTTTACATTCATATCATCATAATAAAACCAATTGTCTTCATGCTTCACAAAGCTTATGTAATGCCCAGAGTCTATATTATCACCTATATGTGATATTATACAAATTGGTTTATATTCTGGAAAATCATTGAACTCTTCATTATTGCTACTGAAATGACAAACATTATTTTTTATTATTATACTGACAAAGCTTTGAGACGTTGATCGTTTTAAAACAAAAAAGAAAAACTTACATCACAAGAGAATCAAGTTTCAATAATTTTGGTATCTCAACTAAAGTACATTTTTTTGTTATCATTCCATCTTTAGTCATTTCATATCGTTTTACTTGAACTATAAGAATTTTAGGAAGCTTTTTAAACTTCGTTACCATGCTGTGTACATCATGATTACATGACTCGCATGTCATATATCTGTGTTCTAAAGCATACGTTGTGTTAATTAAATCAACTAAATTAGCAGTAGTTCCATGATCTTCAGAAGGTAAATCTATAAATAATATTAAATTTTCTACTTTTTGTTGTCTTTGTTTTGAACAGTTATCACAGACATAGTTTTCTATCATGAACAATGAAAAATATTCATCAATAGGATTAGAATTCATTTCAATTTTATTTTCCTGCTTTAATTTCAATGTCGATGAATTAGATTTAACATTTGAGATATCTTGCTGTCCATTATGTACAGGAACATTATTATTTCTAAGTTGACCAGCCAATGATGAAATGTCAGCCAAGGGCAATCGTTTAGTTGAATCGTTTGTGCTATTTTGTGATCTCGGAATCGAATCTTGCTCATTATTTGGTATATTTTCAATTTCATTGTTATGTATTTCCTTGACAGATAAGTTTTCAAATTCTGTTTTTATGAAATTTAATAAATTCATGACAAACTCAGAAACATCCTGCTGTGCTTTAGAAGAATATAATTTATCTAGCGTAGATAATTCTTCTTTAAAAGTGCTGGAATAAAAGTACAATTACCTATTATTATTTAAGATACTAAAAGAATAAATAAAAATGTATTTGAATCACATGTAGGTATAAATATAACTTACGAAAATGATTGATCGAAATTATTACAATTTGTATTTCCTTTACACCAAAATGTTTTTATATCAATGAGCGATTTTATTAGCTTTGAATAATCGACTGTACCTAATGTATCCAATTTATTTATTATAGGCAGTGTAAATAAGGCTTGTAATGTTGCATTAGTCCAACACCTGTTTTCTCCTGGTGGATTGGGAAAGCCAGTAGCATAGTAAGGTCTATCTTTGTTATTTGAATAAAAATTATCACAAGAAACTCCAAAATTGAAAGGCTCATAATCAGAGATAGATGAAACAGGTACATGATGTTCAGATTCTTCTTCAAATAAATTATTTTGTTTCATACAATTAGAGGAATCAGAATCTGACTCAATAATTTCTTCAGAGAAGTTGAGTTTAATGTCAAAAGTAAAAACTTGTTTTGCTTCAGGTGAAATTGCTTTTAAATTAGACTCATCAGTTTCAATCCCACTTGAAGAAATAAAAGATCTGTGCATTGATTGTTCTTTTTTTTTCAGTAACTCTTGGGCTTTTGCAAGTTTTGTTTGAGTTTTAACAAATTTTGGAGTCTTAGACTCATTTAAAATAGGGGAAGGGGGTGATGATTCTATTATTTTTGATTTGTTAAAGCTTGGATATGGTTCAATGGTAACTTCTGAAAGTTCTATTGAGTTTGAATCTAAGAAATTATTTGTCTGCTTTGAAGTGTCAGTTGATTTTTCAATAGATTCTGATGGATTTTCTACACTCTCTTCACTTATTGAATTATTAATTTCATTCTGATTTATTAATTTTACATTTTTATTTGAACCAAGTTTAGTTAATTGTATTTCTTCTGATTTTTCTAAAAAATATAGGACTACAGGTGATATATTTGTGGGTATTCTGTCACTATCTTTGATCTCTTCTTGAGTCTTGTCATTAATGTTTAAATCTTCTTCTTCAGTAACTGGAGGTGTCTTTATTTTACCATGTAAAAGTTCTTTAAAATCATTTTGATTATTATTTTTATGAATAAGAGTCAATGTTATCTCTGGATTGTTAAAATTCAAAGACTTTGTTAAATTTTCTATGGAACTTTTGGCCAATTTCTTGTCAACAACACAACAATCTGGTTCAGTCTTTCTACGTTTAAGCATATTAGGTCTTTCAGAAGACCAAGGGCGCACTGTAATGTTAGAAAACACTTGTTTATAAAGATTTACATAAAAAGTGAATGGTAAGAAGAAGAAGGGACACGAGTATGATGTAAACATTGAAATTTTAATAATGATGCTAAGAAATTTGCTGGGGAAATTATAAGAATCATTGAAACACGTTGTTAGGGTGTGAATTAATAAATTTTACTCGAAGTATCATTGAAAAATACAGGAAAAAAGGGGGGGAATTTGAGAGAAATTCTTATGTATAATGCGGTATGTATCAGAGGCAAAAACAGTAAACACGTTGGAGATAATGTTGGTAAGTGGTTAAGGGACAGTATTAATGCAAACCCGAATGTTTTGACGCCGATCCCGGTGTTTCCGGATGGTGAACTGCTTGCGCCACGCTCAACATGTTGACGGCTTGTCGAAGGAAAACTCTTCACGATGGCTGCTACTATTTCCAGACTCAACGAGGTCGAAGCGGCGTACACGAGTTGGCGGGAAATGCCGTCTGCGTTCCTATTCGCCCGGTTCTATTCTAAAACACGTATTTCCATCGTTTCTTAATTTTAGTATTTAAATTTCCCTTGTATTTGGACGGCATAAAATATTATATCGATTTTCAGAAATCTGTTAACCCCATTGCTCCTGAATTCTTATTATTTTTATAAGAAACATACGTATTCTCATTAAAATACATGCTTGGCTTTATAAATAGAGTTTATAAGGTTTTGATAATAACATAATGCTACGATCGAATGGGTAATATTCAAATAACACATTTTAGTCTACTAAAATATTCATTTATTTTTATAACTTAAAATAACATTAATATAATAGAAAGAGAGAGATAGAAAGAATACAAGGTATAAAAGTTACATTTCAAAGTCATCCCGCTGAAACAAAAACAAAAAATAAAACATTGTATTAAATTGTATTTATTAAACTTTAATTATTTATAACAAAGGACGAAATTAACAATGATGGAATGTGTTGTAAATCTAGCGTAGGAAAGTTCTGCAACTTTCATATATTCTTAATTGAAATCAAATACAAATTATCTTTTCAGTGGTATTTGTATCTGCTAATAATATATTTGCTAGCGATAAATTAATTTAAATAAATTCCTTTTATCGTTGTAGAAAAAATTGTGCATAAAGATTTTAGTAGCAGCGATCATAAGTATATTCAAGTTATATATTATATTAAATATATTCAAGTTATTAAATAATTTTAATCCAACTTTAAAATTACATATATTTATAAATACTTAAAGTACTAAATGTATTTTAATATTTAAATTTAAATAAACATTTTAAAAAATTCTTCATTAAAAACAGGATTTAGTTCAAATAATATTTCACAATAGCATTATAGAATATAAAAATGTTTAAAAAAGTAATTAATAAAATCTATACATGAAATTATTAATCTAAGAAAAGGAACAAATTAATATTTTAATGAAAATAATTTTATAATAAACATTGTTATATAAAAAAAATAGTTAAGAAATAAATATATTAACAAACTTAGTTTCTTATTAATGTAAATATTTAGTTTTCATTTTGTATAATTGGATTATTATTAGCATTTTTTTTATTAAAATTATTGATTTTTATTATATAATATGTAATCGAAGAGATAATACTTACCGTATTATTATAATTTCTTATATGTTTTTTAATAGCTGATGTATCGATCCAGGTAACAAAATCTTCTAAATTTCTATAATAGTAAATAATAATTACTGTAAAGTCAAATAACTTCTAGAATATATATTATAAAATTTTACCTTGTGACAAAAAATGCAGGATCTTTAATGACTTCAGGTCCTACACGAACATGACTTTGCTCAATTAATTGCGTTGCCATTTTTATAGTTTCACACATTTTACTGCGTACCATGACTACAGGTAGTCTTCTTCTGCAAAATGAACTTGCAGTAATTTTGTCACATAATGATAGATCCCATTTTGTAGGAATAAGTCCCATCATGTATAATTTTTCTAATAGTGCAGCACTTTGTTCAGCTCTAAATATACTATTGCTGTCCAATTCCTTAATTTTTCTAGCCAACTCGCGAATTTCTCTTGACAATTTATTATATCTATAAAATATTGAATAATTTAAAATAATTATGAATTCTTAACAGATATTTTCGAAAAATAATGAATATTTATAATTACTTTGTATAATCTTCTCTTTTTTGTATTCGATAACGTTTCAAAATTTTTATCTCCCGTAAATTGTTATCAACTTTCCAGGAAATAAAATCAACTTTTTTTAATAACTTTTGTTCATGATACTTTAACTTTCGAACCATTTTTAAGAGTTTAGTTGTAAGTTTAATTAATATTAAATTTTAGGTTATAATCTCATAAGCAAGTCCACATGCACAACAAATTCACAATTGATCAATCGTTTTGCATATAATTAATATTTATTATTAAATAAATTTAGTAAGACTTACAATTCGATCGTGTTTTAAAAAATTATACTTTAAAATTAAATTAATCTCAAACTAGGCTAATAATAAAAATGTCAAGGTTTATACATAACTATAATTACCAAGGATAAATTATACTTTTATTTGAAAATTAAAAAAACATTTTATACAAGAAAAGATGTACATAAATCCCAAGAAATAGTCTGAATAAAAGCGAGAAAATGAAAATAAGAAAATAAGTTCTAATTTGCTTGACAGATACAGTATCGCCTCGTGTATTTTCGTATGATATAAAGGATCTTGTTCTTCAAAAACGTCATTTCATCCTTTCATAAATAAGGGTAATCCTTTTTTTTTTTTTTTTTTTTTTTCATTACAATATCATTTGCGTATAAAGTAATTTATTTCAGATCATAGTAATTAGTCATTTAGTAATTGAAGTTAACTATACAGAATATCTATATTTTGACTTAGATTTGTATACGTAAGTTTACGTGTAAATTTTCATTATGTAATAAAGCGAGGAAGGAATGATACAATGCCAATAATGTTGACAAATAAGAATTCTATAATTATTCAAATCAAAATAAAATCTTATTAAAATTACAAAACTGTTTTTAAAATATTATAAATATTTCTCCATTTTACAATTGTCAAAATATTAGATAAATAGTGATAAAATTTATAATAAATATAAAATAAATATAGAATGTAGAATTTTGCATTTACATTAATAATAATCGAAATGCTATCAAGTATATATTAAAAATTTACTTTGGGAGATCATTAATCTTAAACGAACGTTTGATCTCAAACATTTTATCAATTAATATTTAAAATTAGTAAAAACTAAAATTTTGTATTAAAAATAGATTCGTGAACTTAATGTAAATCAAGTGATGTAAATGAATAATAAACCTAAAATTTTGAAAAAAGAATGGTATTTTAAAATAAAAAATTGGATTAATGATAATTTTTTTTATTATGATCTATAATTTAACATACATAATGTGTGTGCATTACATTTTTTTTTAGATTATACACAGCAAAAAAAAATGAAAAAAAAAGAAGACAACACAGTTACTATATAAAATTTATATTTAAACATGATTTTGCCAAATTTGATTTAAGATAAATATCAATAATTTTATATATATATTTTAATAAAAATGTGAGGACATAGTTAACATTGTATTATGAGATATTGGAATGAATACTGCAATGTATTAATGGTCCATACGCCTCAATTTGCCTTCGACAACAAAATAGTGCTCGTCAAAAGGTTTGTACTTTGTAGATTTGTATTTTAAACAACATTAAAGAACTCTTTGTTATTTGCAATTTTTGCAAAATAAAAAATTCTTTAAAAAATTAATCATATATATTTTATACAAAATGCAAATTATATTTTATATAAGTTCTATAAATGAACTAAATAGCATGTGAAATATTCAATCCACCTTTCGAAAATAGTTAAATAATCGTGAATACAAAATATTATAGACTATTCACTTATTGCATATTCCATGCAATCAAATTTTACGGTTTAGAACCAATTACGTTCTACTTACATAAAAAAACTAATTAGAAAAAAAAAAAAAAAAAACCCGGCGAATAAAATTAAACACGTAACTGGCAACTTAAACGCACGAACCACTTTAAAGGACAGTTTTCTAATCACAGTTGAAAACAAATAGTTAATCTAAGTCCTCAAGTATTCGGCTTTTGCTCAGTATTTATGCTCAATACTTATATGAGAAAGTCAACTATAATTATTGTATCCATTACTCCTATTGCTGTCGAATCGTTTGTGTGTGCCAGAGAAGGTGTTTTCTCGCCCTCGTCCGCCAGAGTATCCCCATCGGTCTAAAAGAAAATTTATTTTTTAAGATTATATAATTTTTATGATATTTTCCAAGATTATTAAAAATAAAAAAATACTAACTGCGTCCTCCAAAACTGTTCCCTCCTTTAGACGCCAATTCAGATAATTTGGGATTAATTATCTGATTAGCTTCTCTAAGAACGTTTATAAGATCTTTCGCCTGACGGCCATTTTGTGGTGTAAAGAAGGCGTAACTGGTTCCCGAACTTTGAGAACGACCAGTTCTGCCTATTCGGTGAATGTAGTCTTCAGACGATGACGGATAATCAAAGTTTATGACGTACTTAACATCATCAACGTCTAAAAAAAAAATCTTGATAAATATCATACTTTTGTAAGAGTTGGTGAAAACTATGTCCGAAAAATTTTACTTTTCATTCATGTTTATAAAGTAATGTACTTTAATGCTGCTTCTTATAATTAAGTAAAATACAACAATCAAAAAGTAAAATTAAACTTTTAATTATTCCAAACAGAAAGAGAAGTTGTATTTAAAAATAATACTATGCTGTATAAAATAGCTGCAGCGTCGTTAAATAAAAATACAAACCATGAATGTTGTACTATGCATTTTATGTGTGCACTCTTGAATGCAAGTTCATATTTTGTAAGATCCTGTTCCTATATATTACCATTGAGTAGCGATAATAGCTAAATCAAATGATTGTTGTCTCGCACATGTTGAGCATTGGCTATGTGGATGTGTGGAAGTTATGTAAAACCAGAAGCCAACGTTCCAAGGCAATATAACCTGAGCACCACCTCTTACTTTCTTTTTATATTTACTTTTTTTGTTTTGTAAATGCGTGGTACACAGGCTGTACACAGAGGCACATTTAGTACACAATTACACCTCAGAAAAAGTGCTTGCGTGTACTATTGTCTATATATCGCTTTTATATATAGTCTTATCAAGAGCACAGACAGTGAGTGAGCCATGGTATTATTCATGATGTTCATCAATTGCTTGCTCATCGCACACTCATCATAATCTGTGCACCATGTGCCTCTGAAACAAAAGACAACCAGACTGATTAACATAAAATTCAAGATGCCCACGCTTAACATATCTTATAGGTTGCAGATTATTTCACGGCTTCCGTATTTAAAATCTGTTCTCAATCTTATCTGCACAAGCAACTTCATCTTGATTCTCCCATTTCCTAAATCCTAAGCCGATGTTCTTAAAAGGTACTACATATGGAACTCAATTTAATATATTTTTTAAGCAATATAAGTAATATTGAGTTATCAGAAAGAAAAAGTATAAGTTCGAAAAAGAAAAAAAAATATCAGCAACTTGGAAAATTAAATTCAACTTAACAATTTATGTAATATGCGAATTCTTGTGCAGTTTGAGAAAATTGTGACAACAAATACGAATTCTGAAATTTTTAATTAAAATAATTAAATGTTTTATAGGCTTGATGGGTTTCTGTCGTTTTTTGGTATAAATAAAAAAAATTTCTTTTGATAATCAATACCGGACGACGAAAACCTACCAGCTACACCAACCAAATAATTAATAACGCTTGAGCTCTTCAGAGCGAGGCATCAGTTCATATAACCAGTCTGTGCTACATCGCCACCCACCCAATCTACCTGCTATATATTTTCTCCCCCTATTCTCGCGGGTTGTATTTTGAAGAAACTCAAAGGAATTTTACATACCTAGACCACGTGCAGCAACGTCAGTTGCTACTAATATTGATCCTTTCTTATTTCTAAATTCTGTGAAAGAGAAAATGTTTTAAAACAAGACCTTTTTAAATTAAATTATTTATAAAGTTTACCTCTAAGAACGTAATCTCGCTCTTGTTGAGACTTATCACCGTGCATACACACTGCAGGCCACCCATAACGACGAATATTTCTTGTGATGTTCTCAACTTTTTTTTTCGTTTCTACGAAAATGATGGTTTTACCACCATCGTCGTTGACATTTCCAATTTCTTGGAGTAAGGTTCCTAATCTGTAAAAGAAAATTATATGATAGTTTGTCACATATTATGTGTTAAATATTGCAATTAATTTTTGTTTTCAGGTCTTCTTAAAGGGATAAAAACAATCACAAAAATCAGAAAGTTTTGTCATCATGAATTAGAAGCAAAAAAGTTTGTTTTGAAAATAATTTACTCACTTTGTTTCTTTTTCATGTTCTTGGCAAACATCAATGATTTGCAGAATATTATGATTTGCAGCAAGTTGTAGAGAACCGATATTTAATTGAGTATAGTCAACAAGGTATTCTTCAGCCAGATTTCTAACTTCTTTTGGCCATGTAGCAGACCACATAAGAACTTGTCGGTCTGGTCTAATTTGTTCAATAATTTTTCGAATTTGGGGTTCGAAACCCATGTCTAACATTCTATCTGCTTCATCCAGAACTAGATAAGTACATCTGTGCATATTAGTGGTGCCCCGTTCTAAGAAATCTATTAATCTTCCGGGTGTGGCAATGACAATTTCAACTCCGCGTTCCAAATCACGTGCTTGACCTCCTTTCGGTGCACCACCAAAGATGCAAGTATTTCTAACATAAGATAACGAGCCAAAATCATTTACTACTGTTTGAATTTGTTGAGCTAATTCTCTTGTTGGGGCAAGAATAAGAGCGATAGGTCCATCACCACGATTCAGAGGTTGTTGACTATTGATATGAACAATTGCTGGCAAAATATATGCTAAAGTTTTGCCAGATCCAGTTTGAGCAATACCAACCATATTCTTGCCAGACATAGCAATTGGCCAACCTTGAGCTTGGATAGCAGTCGGTTCAGAGTACCCTTGTTTTTTAATACCTATAAATTTAATAAGACTTGAAGTATGTTAAAGAAATAATATGTATTGAAAAATTTAGTAACTAAAATTTTCAATACTTATATTTCTAGATTATTATAATAAGATTGATACCTTGCATGACATAATCAGGAAAATTTCCTTCCTCGAAATATTGAATTGGATTGGGCACCTTTTCTCCCTTAAGGGTGATTTTGTGTATTTCTCTGAAGTCATTCACTTCTCGAGGATGGCGATTGGATACGTCAGGATGTGGTATATAGAAGTCTTTTTTAAAAGGTCTAAGGGTCTCATGATCCCAGTTTGGTTTTCTAAGGTTATTGCCTGCATTATTGCTGCTTTGTGGTCTTTGACCCATACGTGGACCTCCACGATTATTTCCCATTCCAGTACTGCCAACTCCTCCACGACTTCCATTACTAAAGCGAGAACCTCCACTACTACTGCTAGTTCCACCACCAAAACTACGTTGACCACCTCCCATTGAACCACGATTTTGGCCAGTTCCACTATTACGATAGCCAGTGGCTGATGAGTTTGCGTAAGTCCTAAACATAAATTGATTCATTAAGTCTCAGTACTTTTCCAGGAACTTCAGTGCTTGGTCACTTTTTAAGTTTTATTTCTTTTTTAAAACAGTCGTATTTGGTTATTTACAAAAAATTTGTTAACTTCAAAAAACAAAAAAAGAAGCAATGGTTTAATTTTAGAAACATTTCATTGTATTGTATATCAAATATTGTATAAATATTCAATGTTAACTTTTGATAAAAATAAAACGAATGTAAATATAAAAAAAAAAAAAATTTGTGGTGAAAGTAGAGAAATAAGGATCCAGACATTAGATTGTGTGGACTCCGAAGGCACGTTCACAACCTTTCATCTTCCTCTTACAAGCATTCATGCTCCATCGAAATACAAAATGGAGGCATGCCAAAATAAGAGGTCTATATGTATTTTTATTTTTTCATAAAATTCAACAAAGAGAAATTATTAATTGCGTTAAGATTAAAAATAGTTTACAAAATTTTATATTTAAAAATGTGAAAACGATCACGAAATAATAAAAGTGACGAACGGTAATATTATAAAAATCGTAATGCGTACAATCTACGTACTCTAAAATGGCCGTCACTTCATTACTTCCTAAGTTCTACGCTATATATATATACACATATATATATACATATATGTAAACGTATATATTACAATCGAACAAAGAAACAAATATTTAATAAAGCGAATGACTTCATTAAAATACAAATGACCTCAATATACTTACATTTTTAAGATAATAGATGAATGATAGATTCAGTCCCTTTTAAAGATGTTACGAAAATGGTGGCTGGAGTTGTACGAAAATGTCTATTGCAAAGCCCTCTGCAATAATAAAAATTAAAAGCATACGTTAGAAAACGAATGGAGCGAGAAAAAATGACGATTGCAGCTTGGAAAATAAAGAAATATGTAAAATCTATTTAGTTTTCGAAGGGGTATAATAAAAAATCTAAAGGACTAGTTAAACAGAAAAAAAATTTTACTCACCCGTGCCACGATTCGGGACGGAAAGAACAGGAAGAGATGGTTCTGTATTCGAGGTCGGTCTCGATGGGAGGAGTAAAGTAAAGCGAATACAATGCAAGTCAAGCGACGTGACACGCACCAATCGGGTTCGCCCGTCGGTCACGTGATCACTTTATCCTTGACGATTAGGCTGTTCTATGCTGCTGATTCTTACAATGGCTTTGTGTCCCACTTTATATGCACTAAAATATTTAATATCATATTCGTCTACGGACATCAATTCGTCATTTAAAATATAAATAATGCCTATTTTCCTTCTCAACCGTGACGCTTGATAGTTAAATCCAACGTGGACTTAAAAATTAGCGTTAAACGGGCTTGAGAACTTTAGGAATACTAGACCTGTGTATCTCTAACGATTTTACTCTCTCACTCTCTCTTTCTCTCTCTCTCTCTCTCTCTCTCTCTCTCTCTCTTCCTCTCACTCATTATCTCATATAACTGGCCTCGTACACAAAGAGGAAGACGACTCGGTAGCAGAGCATACGTCTTTAATACGTATAACTATTTCTACTGCTTTTTTATTTTCATTTGTATTGGAAGTTAATTTTAAAAATATTATAATTTTAATAGAGCCCTGTGCAATATTACAAGCCCTTTGTTATTGGCTCTTTATAAAATATACCCTTTCCTCGATTATCAAACTACTTGACTACGTAGTAGCTAGCCCTGACGTCATTTCCGCCGTTTTGTGTAAAAGGTGCGTTGCTATGTAGGTTGACTAGATGATCGATCCATAGTCCATGACACCATATCAGGAGTCGTATTTATATATTAATAAAATTCACTCAGGGTCCAAAGATTCTGTACTACTTTTACCAAATTAATATAGTATTAGTAAAATTTACTTCAAATTAAATGAAGATTACTAGCCGTATTGAATTAAAAGTATAAAAAGTAAAAAAATAAAAATATTTACTGTTATGAAAGACGTGTTCTTTATTATTACGATCTGAATTTTGATAGAAATCATTTCTCTCCCTGCGTTCTAATTTAAAGAAATTAATATTATTATTTTTTATTTTTATCGCAAAGGGAATTTTCAGGAATTCGAACACATGTTTTTACTGAAATGGAAGTTAAAAAGTACTAAATTGACAACTGTTCTTTCATCTTTGATTCTTTTTTTTTTTTTTACAATTATACGCATAGGATATTTTCGAATAATCTTTATATTAAATAAAAAAAGAAAAGTAATCAAGTAATATATTATGCACAACATATAGTATTGGCATTGAGTTTAAAGTAGATACAGTATAAATATTCATATTTTAGATACTTAGTTTTAATATAATTTATTTAAACCATTCAAACATGAGTACTTTTAAATTAAATAAGAAATATACATATAATAAAAAATTCTCGAGTTATGGTTTAAAGATGTAATATTAAAATGTACGAAATGTTTTAATAATGGTCTGCAATTATTAGAATTATATAAAAATCGTATATTATATATTTATTAAAATGTTAGGAAAGAATTTATCTACAGAACAAATTATATTAATGTAAAAGAATGAAATCTATCTAGATGTTAATGTTTAATAAAATTTTTAACCATTTTTGTATTTTTTTATTTTTGACTCGTCAGTTTTTTTCAATGCTTTAATACGTTCAGTTAATATTAAATCGATTAAGATTTTTTACTCTGTCATTTCCTTTCAATATTTCGTGTTATTGTAAGTTAATAAATTTCAACTTTTAACGCGCATGCGTTAAATGTATGCATTATTCTTTGCTTAAAGCCAGGATTATGTGTAGTGTCATCTTTTTTAACATTTTATTCATGGTTTTATGAAATGTGCAATACTCTGGCTGCTAAGAAAATTATCATTAATTTTACAGATTGCTTTTCAAAGTTTATATATACGTAGATTTTTAATGTAATATTCATGATATTCAATTCTTGAATGGTGTTCTTATTCTACTAGACTTCTAAAAAAAGAACGCATAATATTGCGTAAGCAATTAAAGCATCGGATAATAACAGATTTTCATTAAAAATATTTCGAAAGATACTATGGCGGAAAATATAAATAATTTAGTAAAGCCGAGTCTTGATTGGATTCCATTAAGTGAAGAAATGTCTGGATACGCAATAGAGAATAATAGTCAAAAATTTATTCGTAAATGTAAAGAGAATCCTGTAGTACCTTTAGGTAATATAATATTTTCTAATCTTTGAGTTTCCTCTCCTCCCTCACAAAAGCATTTAATTTTTTTTTTTAAAGCAATTAAAGAAAGTCATTTTTATTTATAGCCATTATTTGCGAGTATATTCATTTTTTAATATTAAAAACTTATTTCTTCGTAATGCCAGGAAGTCGTATAAATTTAAATTAATTCTTATATTAATATATTTATACATTAGTAACTATTTATGAATAAATATTTACATTAAATACGGTCTTGAATAAAACACGGTGATTTGTTATTTTTATCAATTTTTATTTACGTTCAATATTTTTCTTCCGATCGTTTTATGTATTAGACAAAACAAAAGTTATTTCGAATCTTATAAAAAATTTTAAATGCAATATAATTTTAATATAAATGTAATTAAAATATATATGTTATTTTTATACTTAATTCTTAGAATAATATTTTGTAGTTTTATCTCGAAAATTATTAAAGAAAAAAAAAAATTAGATCATTTGAGGATATTAAAAAGTTTTTTAATTTTATAGAAAGTGTGTTTTTGTATATATATTTAATTTAGCAAACTGAAATGTTATGGATTAATAAAATACGGAAACTTATTTATGAATCTAATTTTTTATTTGCATTTAAATTTATTTAGTGATCGCTAAATATTTACAAATAAATTTTAATAATTACTTTTATTATGTTTAATTGTATTACTAATATATTGTTTCGTATAAAGATATATGATACTTTAAAACGTATAAGATTTATTCTCTGAAGTAGATTAATTTTAATTATTATCCATCTTTGTCGAATGAACTATGATTGTATATGTATGTAAAAATTAATAAAATAATTTTTCTTGGGAAAAGGTTTCATAAATGTTATGCAATATTAATAATTACAATCTTATTAAAAAAAATACAATTATAAATTGATCTATAAAAATAATTTAATTATGTGAATTTACTGTTAATTGTATAAAAATAATTAATATCGATTTCCATTATTTTATTTAAATGAAATTAAGATTCTTAATAATCCCTGAATGTAAATGATTTAATTATTTAATTTATCAGAATTTAGTCGTCGATTTTAAGTGTTTTCCAACTCGATATTTTAATATAAGTATTATTGTTTAAAACATAATATATATATATATTAGTATTGATAATAATAATAACAATAACAACAACAATAATAATAATTTTAGTTATATTATTTATGTAGGTGCTATGGCTACAGTTGCTGCACTATCCTATGGTTTAGTTAGTTTTTATCAAGAAAATAAGTTGCGACAACAACAAATGATGCGTCTACGTATTGCAGCTCAATTGTGTACAATTATTGCTGCATCTGCTAGCATTTTTTATTCTGTGTATAAAAATAACAAAAATTAGGAAGTTCATACAACGAAACAAAATTTTCATTATGTATTTATTAAAATTTATGTCAATTATTAAGTTGATTATTATAGATGTAAAGCTATTAATTTAACTAATACTATGCGCATTAAAAATAATTGATTTAATAATGTAAAAATACTCAAGCAGAGAAGCTTAATCTTATTGATACTCCTGAATATTTAATTAAATCAAATATAATAATAATAAAATAATAAATAATAATTAATCGATTTATATTATATTTATTTTTTATGTAATTATAATAATGGATTGTGAAACATAATATACTACCTGGTTTCATTATGGACTGATGTTGTTACCACTTTGTTTAAAGATATTATAAAATCAAGTAAGAAATAAATATAATTTGTTTAAAAAATAGATGAATAGTTAAGAGTATACTATTTATTAATTTTTCATCGTTTTAATTCAGCACCAAGAATTGCCAAAGAGGCATTTGCAAATAATTTTGATATTTATTATAATTTACGTTGAAATATTCTATTAAGAATATACATTTCGAAATCAAGAAAAAAAATATTTTACCAATGATTAGTTTAATTAATGTAAAGTTTGTTTACCTTAAATATTAATTGCTTTTCGTTCAATAATTAATGTAAGATTTTGATATTTAATAAGATTGATAGTTTTTTATTACTTCATTTATATAATTTACAATTACTATGAATTGGAAGACTAGTATTTGAAATTAAACATAATTAATAACGAAATATTCTTTAAATGCTGATAATAATTTTAATAGATATGTGTTGATTTTTTAAAATTACAATTAAATAAAACTTTAAACTATTTATTTTAAATGATATATTTTATAATTAAACGAAGCAGAGTAATACAAACTTATTTTTAAAATGTGTACTTTAAAAAAGATTACTTTTTTTTGTCTTTATCTTTGTCTTTTTCCTTTTCTTTCTCTTTGTTTTGTTGTAAAGATCCAACTGCTTGACGAACAGCTTCTGACTGAGGATCTACTCCAGGTAGATTTTCAAGCACTGATTGTAAAAATTCCGTATCAGACATTACAGTAGCATAATCTTCTTCAACTTCCATCGGTTCTTCTTTTTGAGTTTCTTCAAGATCTTCTGCAATTAAAATAATACTATATTTAAATTTGTTTTATTAATTTATTGTATTATAGGTATCTTTTAATTTACAATAAATTAAGTAAAATTACTACTAAATTAGAATAATTATCTTACGTTGATCTTGCATGGACATTTGCATTGCAAAAGCTATTTGTTCTTCTTCTGTCATATGAGCAAAATCAGGAACATTTCTAGAAACTGTTTCAGTATTTTCATTTGGTGCTGCTGATTCTTCATTTGATTCGAGAGACATGGCAAGGGCACGTTTTAACATTGCTTCTTCGTTAGGAACTTCTTTTGTAGGTTCTGGTTCTTTTACAGGTACTGTTACTTCAGGACCCTGAGTTCTTCTCGCTTCGTCTTCTTGACGTTGTCGTTGTTCTTCCATAGACACACGTAGAGCCTTAAATAAATAAATAGGAATAATAAAATAATAAGATTTTCCAAATCATGAATATTCTTATATACAAAACTAAATATTCAATTATAATTAGATATAATTGTAATTTTACATTAATAAATTATTTTATAAAACAATTTTTTAAAGAAACCGTCAGAAAACTATAAGTGAAAATCGATCATTTAAAAAATTCATTTATAAATGGCTTTAATTTTACCAAAGCAAGTTCAGGATCTTCATTTGGATCAACTCCGAATTCAAATGCAGATGTACCAATACCACCTCCACCCATTCCATCTTCACCTTGAATAATTGGTGACGAAATTAAGGCATCAGATAAATGTGGTCCAGGAGGAACAGTTACAAGATGACTACTTGTTCCATCTTTTCCATTTAAAGCATTTACAAATGCAGTTAATACTTCGTTATTTACACTTTCTTCACCAAAACTTATGATATCTACATTAACCTTTTCTTTTTTCAAACGTTTTGCAAGTTTAACCGCTTCTTTTTCATCAATTAGAATCGGGCTGCCAACAAATGCTACAATTCGCATTTTATGATTTTTTCCTTGACGATGTTTTAAGGCTAGCTTAAAATATTAAAAAAAAAATTGTTAAAATAATTACCTAAATATTGATTTCATAAAAATAAATAAATAAGTATACAATGAAAAGAATTCTTACATGTGCAATTCGAATTCCTGTAATAAGAGATAAATTTCCATTTGGTTGTACTTGATGCAATTTTGATAAAATACGGCCAACATCACTAGTCAATGTAGCCAGTACTTCAACACTACATAAAGACACAATTATAATAAGTGAATTAATATTAATTTACAAATAACAAATTTGGATATTGAATAAAAAATATAATACTTTGCTAAAGTAATGAGTCCAACATTGTTTTCTGGATTTGAGCGAGTTTTTGAATGACACACTAAATTAACAGCATCTTGCTGAGCTTGCAACCGCGTAGGTAAAAAATCTCCATTTCTCATGTAATCACTATTGTCAACGCTGTAAAGTATATTTAAAAAAATATGATAATCAATAATAACAATTTATACAACACAAACGTTGAATTCTTGCAAAAAATAAAAATGCTATTGTTTACAATAGAATTTTTAGTTGGTTTTAACATAACTTATATTGTCCAGTCTGTTTATATTACAATGTAAAAACCAAAAACAAATAATTTCGTTCTAAATTTCTATAAGTACAAAAAATAATCGAAAAATTTGTAATAATAATAAAAATTTTCTTTGACTTTGCTGTGTCACCCTAAGAACAAGTTAAGATATTTAAAAATTGCTCGTGAAATATTGAATTATAGACATATTTTTATATGTAAAAAAAATCCTTAGCATATTAGTTATGATGATTATATTAATAATCTACCGAAGCTTTACATTATAATGATTAAATAAATAAATTATATCGACTTACCATATCATAGTACTTTCAAGCACCATTTTGCTAAATGTCTGATACGTGAATTTGTCGTTTCTTGTGTCGTAACCTTAAACTAAAGGTATTATAGATGGGAATATGTTCTATATCACTTTTAAATCTGATTACTTTAAGTGTTATATTAATTTCATAGGATTTAACAAATAATAAAATAAAAAATTATAAATATTATATTAATATATCTTATTGATGTATTAAGTATTTTTAAATAAAAAAATAATAATATGTATAAAAAATAAAATTATACGTAAAATTTTAATAAATAAAATGACCTTACATTATTATATGTTGCGAGGGTATGTTTTTGATTACATATATTAAAATTTATTTCTACTCACTTAAACTGACAAGAATATCACTAGTATATCGTTCGGAAATTAAAACGCAAATATGTAGTAAGAAAATAGTATAATAAAGTTGTATTAGTCGACTATAAATTGACAAAACTCAAAAATTTACCTAAAATTCGACAATTTTATTAAAAAAAAAAGAAAAAAAAAAGTTGATTTCAGATTGACTAGGATCTCATCGATTCTAAGATATTAAAAAATGTAATATAATATTTTAGCTCATTAATCTCTCTATTACATAGAAACAAATTCCGTCACAGATAGCCCAAATTATATATATATCAATATATAAATCTAAAGTAATATATAAATAGATATTTTATGCAATTATGTAAAATATTACAGACTATCTGCAAAAAAATAGAAATTATTATATTTAAAGCATTAATTGCTTTAATAATAAAAAAAATTTTCACCTAGTTCTGTAAAATTAAAACAGAGATTTGGTAAGTAAGACTTAGCAGTATTAAATTGACATACTGATTAAATTATAAATTTTATTATCCATTTGTACGAAAATTCAGGAAAACCATAATTTATATTTTTTGGTTCCCTTAATTTTGGGTAACGTCGGACACTGTAGGTAATTATCTATTATATAATACATTCTTATTACTCTTTCGTTTTATTTTTACGAAGTACAGAAGCATCAGATTAAGATAAGGGCATGGGTATTTTTTAAAAATTTTAATATTTTGTCGTCGACTGTATGCAGGCGATTAGTCTAATTCGCTAAAATCGAATTACTTGTTAATTTAAAGGTTGCGTGTTGGAATTTTAAACGGAATGAGCTCGATTATCAAATATATACATTTATATAGTATTAAATTTTGATTTTTAGTGCGCAGGCGTAAAACATTTTATATTGCATATATACTTTTACGTGTGAATTTTTATATGCGTGGGTGATTAGAATAAAAATTCTAAGACTTTTATTTTCTAATATCGTTTAATGGTAATAAATTATCAGTTTATTATATGTTTTCTTAAAACAATCCTACTAAATATAAGTAATTTCACAAAATTCTTTAATAAATGTCAATCATAAAACACGTTTTCAAAACGTGTTTTATTTAGTTAACTTATACTACGGCGTAAACGATGAAAAAATATTGTCTTCTTTAAAAAGGTTAGTTATTTACATGCATTAATATATTTAATATTAAAAGGAAGTTAGAAGTATCTCTTATAATTTAGTAAATGCTATGTCTATTAAATCTTCTTTTTATATAGTAATGGTTTTTAGAAAAAAACGATCCATATATTGTATGCACACACTTCACCAATTATATTTTATTTATTATAAACATCTGCCTATCGTCCTTACAATTTTTGAATATTTATTTAAATAGTTCCTTTCATTATTTATTTTAATTAATTAATCATTGCTTAATTAAACATTTTTTGTTAATTTTACATAGTTTTTTCTGGTCAAATATAAAATGTTAAACATACAAGACAACGAAATCATAGCCATAGGAAAACTTCTGAATGATGCAAATCGCCCACTTAAGGAAAGATTTCGTGCTTTATTTACGTTAAAATATATTGGAGGATCATTAGCAATTCAGGAAATTCAAAAAGCTTTTGTTGATGATTCAGCCTTACTCAAACATGAACTTGCATATTGTCTTGGACAAATGCAAGATTCTGAAGCTATACCAATACTTATAGATATTTTAAAAAATAAATCTCAAGAACCTATGGTTCGTCATGAAGCCGGTTAGTATTAATTTCATATGTGTGATCATAAAATCATAAAAATATAAATTAATAATATAACTTAACTGAAATTGGAATACTTAATTATGAATTGTAAAAAGAATGTAAATAATCTATTTTAATTATTATAATTATATATTTTCAAGAAATCTGTTAAAGACAATATTTCAAATACAATATTTTAAATTAATTTAAATTTAATAGGAGAAGCATTGGGTGCTATTGGTAACACTAGCGTAATACCTATTTTGACTGAGTATAGTAAAGATCCAATTAAAGAAGTTGCTGAAACATGTGCAATCGCTTTAAATAGACTAAGGTGGATCGAAACTGATAAAATAAAAGAAGATAATTTATCAGAAAATCCTTATGCGTCAGTTGATCCTGCACCACCTGCTGTAATAAATGATATTTGTACACTAACTAAAATTCTTTTAAATGAGAATGCATCTTTATTTGATCGATATAGAGCAATATTTTCCTTAAGAAATTTACAAACAAAAGAAAGTGTTCTTGCTCTTGTAAAAGGTTAGCAAAAATAACGATACAATTATTTTTATATTTTTATAATGTTACAATGAGTTATAAAATAAATCATTTTGAGTGCTTATTTGCATTCAATGGCATAGCACATCTAATTATTATTTATATAAGTATTGATTTATATTTAAAAATTATACAAAATAATGAGCATTTTGATATAAAGCATGATATATTCATTTGTAGGCTTAAATGCAGGTAGTGCCTTATTTCGCCATGAAATTGCATTTGTACTCGGTCAATTACAAGAAGAAGTAAGCATACCATACTTAAAAGCTTCTTTAGAAGATGAAAATGAAAACGAAATGGTTCGACATGAATGTGCAGAGGCTTTAGGAGCTATAGCTACACCTTGCTGTTTTGACATTTTAGAAAAATATTTACACGACGATAAACGTGTAGTTCGCGAAAGTTGTATAATAGCATTAGATATGTGTGATTATGAAAACAATTTAGAATTTCAATATGCTAATGGCTTATCACAAATTAATGCTTAAATTACAAGAAATTATATATATATATACAGTTTGGAAAATTAAAAAATAAAGATGTATGATAATAATTGTAAATAAGTTGTATTTTGAACTTTAATTTTTTTTTTTAATAATAATACATTTTTTGTATTACGTTTGTATTACAATATTTTATTTATTGTTTGTTGCCATCCACGAAAAAAACATTTCATTAATTCAATTCAATTTTTATACACGTTTACTGTCTATTAGATATATAATTAATCCTTTTTTCTTTTTAGAATTATGTAATTAATACAAACCTTTTAATTTCATTTTCAGTTACTATTTACAATATAATTTATTATACATTGTTATTATATATAAAACACCATAATATTTTTTAAATTCTTTAAATATGTATTAAATTTTATATCACAAAAAAAATAAAACCTTATCTTAAGTTGAATTTATTGCTTATGATAAAATACAATTTATTTTTCTTATAAAATAAAATTACGAACATTTCATTTATAATTTTTATAAATTATTTTGATATATACAATGTATTATTAATGTAATTAATAAATATATAGTATTTTTTAAAGATTTTTGGAAATATTGTTTTACTTATTAATTATGTTTGTTTTAAATAATTATTAGTTATCGATGATTTGTAATAATTCTAAAAATTATAACTATTAATCGGATATATTTAAATAAAAACATAAATATTTTATAATTAGTTTACGTTTTGTTAGAGATTCCGCATTTTATAATAACTAATTTTATATTAATACTGAATTCATGTGCAATTACCCATAGTAATTAATACAAGTATTGAAAATTTTTATAATAATAATTAAGTGAGACTTTTATTATAATTTTATTTATAGTTATATTAATTAAATTACATTATGTATTAGGGATATTTAATTAAAATTAGATAAATATATGTCTAGTAGTAACATAGGCATATTATCAACTGAAAGTGCTTGTATTCAACTAAATTTTTTTTATAATACTTGCAAACCGAACAAAATAAATTACCTCTTTGAATCTGTAATACAGTTCCGTTTAATTAATGAGAGTGATATAATTACATACGTATATTTGATACATAAGGTGCAATAATTATAAAAAAAAATAATCTATGATTAAATAAAATATTTAATTTCTTCAAATTATAAAACTATAAATTTAACGTATTTATAAATTAAATTTAAAATAATCATTGAAACTTTTAAATTTTTTATTTATTCAATGTAGTTGTTATTTAATAATAGCAATAATAAAAATTATGTGAAAATAAATTTGATCCAATAAAATAGTTTTTGATGTTTCTCGAGCTTTAAATTTCCATCTAATTAATATAAAATCACAAGGTTGCATTACACTGTCTTACGATCATAATTCATTAACATTGGTACATGAAATATTTTTAATAATTTAATTGTAACAATGATATTATTGCTAAAGAAAAATTATCTTTATATATTAGCAGAATGCAGTCATGAAAATTTTTGCATTATAACAATAAAAAGTTACTTTATTTTAAAAATTTTATAATAAATTTCAATAATGAATTTTTAATTTTCTTATCGAAGTTGTTAATTCAAGAACATTTAAATGATAAAAAAAAGTGCTCCTTTATTATTTATTCTTTAAGCACACGATACTTGAATATATTTTCTATTACTTCTTATATAATAGTTGCAACAGCAGCAACAACAACAACAACAACAACAACAACAACAACAACAACAACGTTATATATTATAAGTTGATTTCATTACTCTGACTATATTTTAAATTATTTTTCTTACGCTTTCGTTTTTAAAGAAATTATACCATAATTTTAGGATCGAGCAGTTAATCATAAACGCATGAAAACTAGTCTATATATTTATATATATTTTTTTGTTTTCGTTAAACGCCTTTTCTTTTTGTTTTTAATTGAAATATTTATTTCTTACGAAATTATTGTTTAGCTTGGGCATCATCTAGCATACGATTTGAAAATAATTTTCATAACGAATGCAAGGAATTGAATGAGGTATCAGAATAATATACGATTTGTGATCCCTAAACTTTATTTGTAATACTCTTCTCCATTCTTATATTTCAATTACAATTTAACAAATGAACTTCGGCCCAATATTTTTAATTCTGTAAAAATATCCTCTTTTGTTTTTCCAAGTATTTTGATTTATCTTTATTTAGCAGTATTATTTATATATAAGCTCATTTATTTTAATATTAGAAAGTTATTAATCTTCTTAAGAAAATTACGATCGCAACAACTAACATATCAGCAAGATATTCTATCATGATCTTTTAGAGAATTCTCTAGGTCAATTTCAGTCTTTACAATATCACTCAACTTGTTCTCAATATTGTTTTCGTTTACTAAATTTAATTATGCTATAACTTTTTTTTATCTATTTGTTAATAAA
Source organism: Ceratosolen fusciceps (assembly GCA_018883505.1). NCBI lineage: Eukaryota > Metazoa > Arthropoda > Insecta > Hymenoptera > Agaonidae > Ceratosolen > Ceratosolen fusciceps. The sequence goes on from RCIC01000008.1 coordinate 4,142,001, forward strand.
ACGCCTTATTGATGATAAGTAGACTTATCGTCCAATAAAATCGTGGAGATGAATAAATAATTAATGCAGACTTTGAATATAAAACTGGATTAATATTATATTTATGAATTCATGTTGAATAATGTTGAAGTAGATCCTATTATTAAGATTATTAAGATTTATGATGAGTTGAGTGCATGAATGTATCACAAGGGTTGCTTGCTGGCTATTTGCAAAAATTTACTCACTCAATAAATTGCCTGGCGTATATCATAACCGAATGTCTATTAGCTTTTATATTATGCTCATAAATAATGCCCCGTGTACTTGTATTATAAACATTCGGTATTAGTTTAAACGCGACCAATTTACCACCAAGTTAATCACCCATGGGACTCGCATAGAACTATTTATTCCTTGAAGGCATTTTAAGGTTTTTATCTTTGTCGGCGTCATACCTTTAGTCAACGTGAAAGAAAGCTTATGAATAATATACGTTGATTGGGCATTCGGTGCGGTCGGAAAATTGAAATTGTGCGTTCTTGCATTCGACCGGACAATGGACAAAGACGATTCTCTAACGGAGAACGTTCGCCACGGGAAAAAAAGTTTTCTATCCCTTCCGCTTCTCCTTCACCCCTCTCCTCCTCCGCCGCCATCATCGCCACCACCGTCACCGCCACCGCCACCAGCACCACGAGCACCACGAACACCACGAGCACCACGAGCACCACCTCTTCCGCCAGCGCAGCCGCCGCCGCCGCCGCCTCCCTGCCCCATACGGCCATCACCCGCCGACCCCTTAACCCCTACCCGCTGACGAAAACTGTCCCGCCAACCCCGACCACCTTGCCGGCCCCCTCCCTTGCCCACCCCGCCCCGCCCACGCCACCGCCACCGCCACCGCCACCGCCCCCATCCCCTCCGCCCCTGCCCCTTCCACGCGCTATTTTTATAGGCGTCCCTTTCTACGGAGCCGGTGTGCGTTTCCATTCACGGGGCAGCGCTCTTCGTTACATCGGTAGACGAGTGTGTCAGTTAGTTACGAGCCAGTAGAGGCTGATTAGCCGGTCGTGGCACGTCGTCTAGTTTACCAGTGGAGTCGTTCCCTCACGGCCAGGATATACGAGGTAGGCACCGCACCACGTGGCCCCGCAATCTCCATCACTACAGCCTGACTCTTGTACGTGTTTTTATTATTTTCCTCCTGCTGTCAGGCGGTCGGCGACAAAGTTCCTTTCCTTCTTGCTTCGGTTCTCGTCTTACGCGTCGCGATTCCAGCCCTACCAGGACAGATCCATCGGCACAATGTTACGCGCCTATTTTCAACTCAGGGTCTCCCTACCCTCTCTACCAAAACTCTTTCAATACTCATCTTTCTCTGCTAACAATCTCGATTTTTTTTTTCCATCCTCCTCGTGATTGCGTGCTCCTCGCATATTTCTGTCCTTTAATGGAAAAAGTAATTATACTTTCGTCTCGGCGCGTCTTGCCAATCATAATATTATCATTTTTTAATCGACAAAATTGAATTTTAATGCTTTAATGAACCCTATGAAAGTATTTCCAATAACAATAATAATAACAACAACAAAAACAATAAAAACAACAGCAACAACAGCAACAATAATAACAACAACAATAACAACAATAATAACAACAACAACAACAACAATAACAACAACAACAACAACAACAACAACAACAATAATAATAATAATAATACAAAACACCTCTTAATACGCTAATAAATATTCTTCGTTTATGGCTACATGATTGTTGTCGAAAAATAGTCCTTCAAGCATTCTACAAGATAATCGGACCTTCACTCCCTTAGCACACACTCTTACGTACTAAAATAGAGAGATGTCCACTCATAATTTCATAATCTTTATTACATATTTTTTATGGCCAGTCGCTTCTTGATGCGTATATCTAAAAATGTACTTAATTCATCGTTGATAGCATTTTGATCTTGTAATTTTAGTGTTATAACGATACGGGCATGTGTTATTATTTATAATAAAAAAAAAAAAAAAAAAAAAAAAAAAAAAAAAAAAAAAAAAAATTCTCTTTTAAGAATATTTTTCCTCTTGCTAATCTTACGATTTTTATATGAAAATACTATTTATACAACGTACAACTGCATTCTTACAGCTTTGCGTCTCTTTCAATAAACGCTTGAAGAATCTTCTATTAAGTCTTTAAGCGTAAGAATCGGCATGGTTACTTCAAACAATTAATAATGATTAAATTTTTTTTCAAATTTGTGCAGTTTGTGATATTTTGACCCTCTGCAGTTTTTTTTTTTTATTAATAACCAGCTCTAATTGTATTTTATTTCTTTTCTTTTTATTTTCGAATTTAATTTTTATAAATTAGCTTGTAAGTATTTCTCCTGTATAAGTTAATGGAAACATAATTTTTTAAGTATATAAAGTTTCATATAATATTATTAGTCGAATTTATTTTTATTTGGTATTATAAAGACTATCGTTGCATGTTTAAACGGTCCGAATTTTTTTTATCTTATGTATTTAGTATAGAATATAGTTTTTAAATTTTACTGTGTTATTTAAAAAAATTATATCCTTGATTCGAAAATAACAGAATAGAAGCACATAATACGTTAATACCGAGTATTTTACTTATGTACAGACTCTCCTGCTTAATTATCAAAATTATAAATAATTTAAGCCTCAAAATTTCAGTTTACTATATAATTTTAAAATTTTTTCGACCGACATTAACTATTACTTTACAATATGAGTTATTCGAGCTCTAACTTATTTCAATCCATGAACTTATTTCATTTCCTTCAGATAAAAAAAAAACAAAACAAAAAAAACATGAAAGTATTTACCTTTGAAATAATGTATCATTGTAAGAGGGTATCGAATAAGCATTTATAAAAATCTTTCTAACTGTATTGTTCAAATTATGTTTAATACACGATAAAGAATTAGTTTTGAAAGAAAGAGAAATAATTTCTGAAATATTTCTATGGAGAATACGATTTGCGCAACTGAACGTCATTTTATCGTTAACTATACTTTGGATAAGAATCAATTACATAAGTAAATTAAAATAATAGCATTATGAAAGAAATTTATATTTAAACTTTTAATTGATTAGATTTGAGGAATTTATTTTATTATTATATTTTAATTTCTCGGTTTTGCGTGAAGATATAACTTTATTAAGGTTGAATAATTTGTAGTTGGCTTGATTAATAATTCAATTTATTTATTTAATTATTTATTTATCAAAAGAAAAACTGAAAAATCATTCAATTATTATTAATTAATATAAATCACATATCAAATAAGCTAATCTAGAACAAAATAAAATAGCTCACTTTGAAATATTATTAAATAACAAATTTAAAGCTCCAATTCAAACGCAGGTTTAAAAAATTACATTTTTATCGCAGTCCGTGTTATAGAAGATTATTTATTTAAGATTAGTTTAAGCTAAGCTTATTCTTTAAAAAATGTACTTCTTAACTATTTATAGTTATATTTATAAGTTATCATAAATATCAAATGCCAGTATTATATAACATAATTCTTATACTAGACACAAAATTAATGATTATGGATTAATCATTATATATCCTATATTTATTAAGAATATTAGTTTACAAGGAAATCATTAACTACTTAGTATACGTATGTAAATTATTATTGATATATATTTATATAGAATTTAATGCATTCCTTTGTGTTAACATCGACTTATACAGTGAAGTTATTAAGCTAGCTTTTTAAAATGAAAGCTCGTATGTTACGCTATCTATACTTAATTAGTAACATAATTTGTAAATTTACCAGCACTGTAAGATATAATTATAATTTTTTTAATACAATGAATTTCAATAACACAAGTGAAATTATTACGTAATGCTGCAGCTCGTTCTTCGAAATTATATGCTCAATCAAATTAGATTTTAGTTAAAATTACGTTTTACGATATAACAGAATTAAAGAATTTTCAATGTTACGAATATGTTTACTAAAAGTATCACGTTCAAGGAATTATATCTTTACCATTTAATTCTGTATTATTTACACGAAATATTTATCGTATACATAAGTATTAAAACTGTATAAGAACATGTAAGAACAATAAGCGCTATTAACTAACAGTCGTATCGGAAGTATCAGTTTTAAGTTCACTTAAAACATTAAGACTTCTCAAATGTTCTGCCTTTGGCTAATAAATAAATTATAATTCGATCGGTGTTTTATTCTAAGCTTTTTGTCTTACCGTGTACAGTATGATTAAGGGATAGTTTCACTTCTTTACATTTGCAATGTAGACAAATCATAATCAATTCATTGAATTCATTGTTCTTTGTTAAAATTATCTATTTATATAAGCATTCTACGGTACGACAAATCAATGAATATATTGGGGATGTCTTATCGTACCACAATAATCAGGTCAAAATTCTAATATTAACTGTTTAAACTCAAATGATGTAAATTGAAAATAACAATATTTGTGCTTACTCTGGGAAATAAAAATTTGGGATAACGAACTTCTTTGTAGTACGTACGAGTTGATTAAATGTTTTATAATTGGAATATATATATATATATATATACTTATATATAACTTTATAATTTGAGAGATGAACGATTGAATTCGGGATTATGTTTAGGGCAATACTATAGAGTAAAATACGCGTTATGTCGTAGTAAAATGATCTGTTATTTCTAATCAGTAAGATAGTCGAGCTCGAATTACTGTTTTTTGTATTTTTTATTTATTTTTTACATAATATCATTAATTAATGAATATTTAATAAATTGATTTTGTTATTACGTAAGCTATTCATTTGGATACATAGTCTATTTTATCGGGATGTTTATATTAAAAGCATGACTATTTCTTTCTTGTTAAAAAGAAAGCTAACATCGACTCACTCTTAACTATTTTAATAAACAAGTTTTAGTTAAATTATATACCTAAGGTACAATTCGATATACATGGATTAAGAATTCGGTATTTGAGTAATTTAGAGTATGAGTAATTCTTTTGTATGATATTAAAATTTATTTCGCTTACTTTATATATACCCGGATTTTTTCTTCATAAATAACTTTATACTTATGTAATTGCATTAATTAATTATATAAACAAATTATCTATATAAGTTTATATGATACAAAATTATTTTGGAGCTCTGAAGACAAAAATATTTAACACTATATAATGATGACTTTTTTACATTCATTACGAACAAAAAATCGATGGGATTTTATCGTTAAATTTTTAAAAGAATAACTTATACGTATCTACACAAGCTACAAAAAATTTAAATTTTTATACTTAACCGTATTATTGATATACATGTGATTTCAAAGTTACTTCTTAATGTTAATTAATTGATAAACTCCACACAATGCAATTTACACGCCAGAGAAGTCATTTTTTCAAGTTTATCTTATCCGAGGCTTAACGAATGGTGGTTAATATTAATAAACAATAGCATTTTTCAAATTGTTAATGTAAATGTATTTATTATTTTCAATACTAAATCATTAACTGAAAATAATTCTTTCGTCCTGAAAAATGTCCTGATTATCAAAAAAACTCAACACGGAAGCCAATAAAAAAAAATATAAAACAGCTTCAATAGCATTTAAATCTATGAGGACGTAAATCTAAATGTATTCAATAATGTAACATTAAAATCTATATCAATATTAACGAGGGAGAGAAAACTTTTTTTGCAAATAATATTTCTGTTAATTGAAAGGAAAAATTGAATGAATGACGAATGATCGAGCGAAGCTCTCTATAATATATTGCTATTGAAGTTGATATTAAATAAGTATAAATTCCTCGAGTTGCAAATTCTTACCGTATTCGACGTATTTTCTTCAATTCGATTCATTATAAAGAATAAAATGCAGTTCACATTAATAATTCCCTTTGTTTGCATGAATGTGATATAAAATTAGTTTGAAAATACGAAATCTGATATGAAATTACTTAAATATGAACTTGTGCTTTCAAACGCAATTTAATCTAATGAATAATGTAATTTATAGGTTACAAATCAAGTTAACTGGTATCGCATTGCGCCAAGCCGATTTCTAGGAACTTTAATCCCTGATCGAATCTGATATGACGGTTGCGAATCACGAGGATCACGATAGCCCGTGCTTTCAGGACAACGGCTCGGTCCACGGTCATGTGGTACTCGGTGAACAGGAGGACGTAAGCAATAAGCTCTCATCCCTGAACTTACCTTTGGAGAATGGACGGGGAGCGATTACCCCGATCGATGTTTCGACGAAGGCCGCGGGGGTCGAGGTTGTTAAGCGGCTAAGTACAGAACCTCCTGACGGCGGCTGGAGGTTTGTATATTGCTCGGCTTAATTCTTACGAAAGTTTTGTTAGAACTGTACTTTTTTTTTTTTTTTTTTTTTTAGAAATTTATGCACGTTTAAAACTGTAATTATTGTACAATAAACTTAATTTATAAAAGTACGACTTTTGATGGATCAGTTTGTGGAAAACACAATTATAGAGATAATTTATTAAAACTCGTGCTTATTAAGTTATAATTAAAACTAAAAATTGTCCTCAAAAATAATAAATATAAATAATATTAAAAAAAATTAAAGAGCAATGTATCGCGGTCACATGGTGAATAATAATTATTATTACTTTGTTTGAATGTTGTATCAATTTAGAGCTTGGTCTATTATGATCGGAAGCTTCCTCATTAATGGCGTTTTATTCAGCATCATAAACACTTATTCGCTCATTTACCTGGAATTGCAGAAAAGACTGAAGGAGAGTGGCGAGACCGAAGTATCATCCAAAGCTGGTAAGATGTATATAAAATAACAACGTAAATAAATTTTCCAATCATTATTTACTTAAAAAATTTTCGAATTTCTTTATTTATCGTACTAATTATCAGTTTTAATTGGAATAAGTAACAGGTTTAACGAAAGTAATCATTATACGAGGCTCGACTAGACACGCACGCACGCTCATACGCGCGCGCGCGCGCGCGCACACACACACACACACACACTATCAATTTTATGGCAGAGTATACGTTTCATAATTCCCTATGAAATTTTCACGAAAAATCTTAATTTTAATAAACAGTATGTAAATGGCTTTACGTTAAGCCGCTATTTAATATATAAAAAAAAAAAATTTAATATGAAAATTTCTAATAGCGATTGGTCGGCTCAACGAACGCTTTTCTAATGACCGTTTACTTATTATTCGCTGAAGAGTTCAGACGAAGAGTGAAAGTTATCTTCAATTAAGAATAATGTTCGGATTTCAAATAAGATTGAAGTTCAAGTAACAGTGCCGCTTTACTTGCTACTGAGACGCTAAAATATATGTAGACCGGCGTGTAATAATTAATGCAAAATATACACGAGAACTGACGATTAAAACATTTAATTGAATTGTTCAATTAGAGCGTGGCTTAGGAGGTATAATTTGTAACAATTTAGGGCAATCATCAGGCCACGACGTATTTTTTTTTTTTTAAAATAATTTTCTCTTCTCCTTCCTCGAGAGCTTAATTAAAAGATTATCAAGGAGTTTGGTTCATTAAACATTCTTTGCCGTCTGCTCTTCGATATGGGACATTCCTTTGCTTTTTTAAAATCAATTAACAATTCCATCGAATAAAGTTTTCGACTATTAATTAGTTAATTGGATTTTTTTTTTTTTTTAGCTAATCGTCAATACAAGCGCTTCAGCTGATCGATTTCTATCGATCGTATACCTTATTTTTAATTAATACGTTAATACGACCTAATGGGTACGGCGTCGTTCCCCTAGCGAAAGCTTACCTTAAGAAACCTGGGCGTTGCAGGGGCAGTGCATTCCCGACGTTGCACCTTATTGCAAATACTGGGACGACCGTATCGGGAAAGCGATAGATTATCTATCGGCTATTCGAAATTCTGAGCAGGATTGAAAGCGTGGCGGTAGGTAGAAATGGGCAAAATGTAACTGCTGATAAATATTCAGGGTCGGCTTAATATCAGTCATGACATTCAGCGGCGCACGTGCCAAATGAATAGCATAAGCGCGCGAAATAACCTCATGGTTGTTAAGGAATGCTCGACGAGTCCATTGGCTCGAAAACGGACACGATTACTCGATCGGAGGGCTATCGCTCTTGCAATTTACCGGGCTCTCTGCGGCATTAAATAAATGATAAGCGGTTCGACGGCTACGTCGGCGACCACTACGACGATACCATCCATCGTATACCCTATTTCTTCCAAAGCTCGTCTTACAATGGCCAAATGGATATTATTATTATTCGTACTGGTACGTCGCTCTTTACGCGAATAGAAGATTCTGGTTATAATAGCTGGGAAACGCTTGTTTCCCAATGTATCGATACATCGTCGCTACTTCACGTAACGACTCGTCACTTTCGCCAATTGTGCGCTTCTCTGCATTATTTATAGACACTGTTTACCCGACAATCTCGACATAAGAAATCTTTATCTATTTATGAACTGTTCCAAAGCTGTTTGTTTATTCATCATTATTCCAAGCTTTTGACATTTGCGTCACGCTTCCGAAGATATTTCTTTTATTTAATTTGCAAATTTAAAAAAAAATCTTCATTCATTCATACGTACACTATATCATTAAATATCTCTCTATCATTTATTTATTTATTTATTTATTTATTTATTTGTTTTTATTTATTTATTTATTTATTTATTGCTTTGTAAATTTTATAAAATTTAATCGATTCAAGAACGATATAGATTTTTAATGTATTTTACGCACACTTATTCGTTTTAGCATAGATTATTCTTTTAAAACATGATTTTTATGAAACAAATAAATTTTAGCTCTCCGTAAAAATATTTTATGTAATCTTCGATTTTATTTATCAGAACTAGTCGATGTTTCCGATATCTATTACATAAGTTTTAATTAAATATATTGATTTCATAATCAAACGAAAATAAAAAAAAATTTCTTTCCATGTTTTAAAATTTTTTTTTATTTTGATGTTATGTTACGCTGGCTGAATACTATTGATTCCTAAAATCTGTGAGAATATTATCAATAGTCTTTCCAAAAATAAAATGGAATTATGTAATAATTAATACATAAATAAAAAAAATTCGAGAGAATAGCAGTAGTTTTCGAAAAATTTAATATATCATATGCAGATACTTTTATGAAGATAATTAATCAAAATATAGATAATTAGAATGTAAATACACTTTCAATACATTTGCATTTACATTTACATAATAATTTATCATTTTATAAATGGAAACAATTAAATTTGAATTTGAATTGAAACATTAAATCTGCGTCTCTAGAAAATAAATGACCTTTGAAAATTGAGTATGACGCTTAATAATTTCGATGGAACATTATATTTTATTGAATGCGGGAATTAAACAAACATAAGAAAACGGATTTCTACACAATGAGTCTAATATTACACACGTTTAATACAAGTTTTTTTTTTATTATTTGATAAAAAACTTATAATCATATTAAAAATTTGGAAAAATGAAAGTGAATAACATATGAAAGTAACAAATTTCTATGTGATTGGCCAATTATGTAAATATTTAAATAATGCTTTAAACTCTATTATTTTACAGTTATTATAACCAACTTAATAGAACCTAGCACAGCAAATAAATAATATTACACAATTTACTTATTTACAATTCATTGATAATAATATTTTATTCACTTTTATAATGATAAAAAATTGTATGTAATTAATATTGATTATTGCTGGTTCAAAATGTACAAATCATTTTATTTGTATGAAAAATTTGTTATATATAAATTTAAATTACGGTCTTTTAATAATAAAAAAGATTCTTTTAAGATTTATACATACATTTTTGTCAATTTGAAAATATTTAGATTTATTGTTATTCATTATCTAAAATTGGATTAAATTCTGATTAAAAATGCTTATTTATATTTGATTTTTTAAATTCATTATCACTCTTATCAATGATATAACATAAAATAATATAAAATATAAAAATTACTGACATTGCAGTTATTGCCTGTAATAAGATATATCTAAATATGTGGTGGGAACGATACATTTACAATATTTTTTATCTCTTATTTATATAAATTTGAAGAATTATGTAATTAGTGGCGAAATACGCCAATTACAGATGTTTATTTACTAAACGGGATAACAAATTTTATTTTTCAGATAAAATTGATAATTACTCATGTATGGATAAATTAAAAGCTTTAATTAAAGCCTAATATGTTAATTGTCATATCAAAGATAATTTTTCAATACATTAATATCAAAGCCTTGATTAGCTTAATTAATGAAATATTAAACATCATAAAATCCGTTCCTTTTTTTTACGGCATTACATGCATTTCGATGTAGGTATGTTAATTTCAAATCTTAACGGATTTTCATGCGAGGACATTATTAGGATATTCTTATAGGCTTGATATTAAATACATTCGCAATTAACCGTTTTGCGCAGCTACGTTATCTATAAAATAAATTAACGAATACTAACGATGCGTAATTATTTTATGTGGTTTTTTTTCATTCTATCAACATTTTAATGTACACGTGAAAATTATCGTTTATTTTCTAAGCCCAACTTCTTTGTATTTGTTAAAGCTTTAATATTACCCATAATACATTTTATGTAATCTACGCAGAAATATATTATTAGAGACGGAAATATTTTATTTCCAGCACTTGTTGGTTCATTAACAATTGGCACCACGTTTTTCTTATCCCCAATTGCTGGAATCTTGACGGATAAAATTGGTATCCAACTAACGACATTTATAGGTGGCAGCTTGGCGGTTGGCGGCATGTACTTGTCATCTTTATTAGTCGACCAGGTAAAAAAATACATAAAGTTTATTTTAAATCGTGAATTATTTTAATTATATTCCTAATTGAGTTTTTTTTTTTTTTTTTTTACGAAATAACGGAAAATATATTGATACATTGAACTTTAATTCGATATTAAATAATCGAGTCGTATATTTGCCTCTTAATACTAGGAATTTTTATTATTGTTATTACTACGACATAAGCAATGATTACGGGGAATAGGGATCGGTAAATGATTACTTGAATTTACGCAACAATTACATGCGTAATTCGAGCATTTCAACAATAAATATAACTTTGTTTTTATTAATCCTGGCCCGAAAATAACATTGGACAAGGCCAATGCTGCATAAAACAGAAGTCATTTAAGGGATAACGAAGAGGATAATGAAAGAGATGGGGTCGGGGTCGGGGTCGGGTTCCGGGTCGGGGTCGGGAAAGGGTAGAGAGTTAGATAAAGCTTTGGATAAACGGCCGAGATTTAGTCCATGGAAAATGTTCGCTTGCTCACAGGTGGAGTATTTATGCTTAACGTATGGAGTGATGTACGGACTCGGGGCGAGCCTCGCCTACACACCGAGCCTGGTGATCCTTGGCCATTACTTCAAGCGTCACTTGGGTCTTGTGAACGGGATCGTCACCACGGGCAGCTCCGTATTCACCATACTTTTGCCGTACGCGATGGAGCTTATGCTTGGCGAGTTTGGCCTCGAGGGCACCCTTAAGAGTCTTGCTGTACTCACTGCCACTGTCATGCTCTGTGCCATACTTTTCAAGCCCATCCCAAGTGAGTTAGTTAATCTACCGTCCAGCCCCTATTCCCATCCATCATCCATCACTGCAGCGATGATTCCTGCCACGATGATGCTACTAGCTGCTTCATTCTCCTTGGGCTTTTAATTTTACTTACTTTACTTACGGTAACGGGGTTAAGGATTGATCGGGATTTGTTTGGGACTTGGTCGAATCTTCCCATACGAGTGTTGAAATTAAGACTATAATAAATCTGCTTTACTTTTACCTTCTTTTCATTCTGATTTCAATGCCTTGCATATTTATGTATATGTGTGTATGTATATATATATATATTATTATTATTATTATTATTATTATTATTATTATTATTATTATTATTATTATTATTATTATTATTATTATTATTATTATTATTATTATTATTATTATTATTATTATTATTATCCTTGATTCAGTGCAATCTCCGGATGACGAGAAAAAGAAATTTGGTAAAAAGAATTTGGGGAGAATGCTTAAAGAAGCTGTAAAAGTATCGATATGGAAGAGGAAAAAGTACGTCGTTTGGGCAGGAGCTATTCCTATCGCGCTATTCGGGTAAGCTGCTCCTCGCTCCTCATCTATGATTATATTAATAATGAATAAAAATGCCTTTCAATCGGCTCGACTAATTAAGATATTTTCACGATTTTATTCACAAAATTATCTAGAATTGCAAGCGGATAATAATTTTACAAAGTTTCACGAATGCGAAGACGTAAAACTTTTTAATTCCTCATGAAAATATTTTACTAACAATAATAAAAGTTTGCTATTCGCAATAATTATTAATTAATTATAACAAATAAATTGTAATTAAATTAACGACGGGTACTTTTTTTTTTATTTATTTATTTATAGAATTATTGTTGTTGTTGTTATTGTTATTGTTATTGTTATTGTTATTGTTATTGTTATTATTATTGTTATTTTTATTATTATTAGATACTTCGTGCCTTACGTACATATAGGAAAATATGTCGAGACATCTTTTCAAGGTGCTGATAAGAAATTGCCCGTGATGTGCATTGGCATTACTTCCGGTATCGGACGTCTTATTTTCGGCTACATTGCTGATTTACCAAAAGTAAATAGGATTCTTCTTCAACAGGTAAATAAATAGACAATGGTTACAATGATATTATTATTATTATTATTATTATTATTATTATTATTATTATTATTAATTATATAATTACATATCATTTTAAACTCTGGACTATAAATTAATTTTTATTTGTAATTTTCATAGATTATTACTTACACGAATATATATATTTTCTTTTTTACTGATTCTAATTACTGTTAGATTAATTAGGTTAATTTGATAATAATGTCTATCGTTTGCTGAATTAATATTTAATTTTTAAATTGTAACGTATCTTACGTAATGTGACTATACATATATAAATTGCACGACATTAATTACATAAAATTTGATGTTAAGTCAGTAATTAAAATTAACGTTACAGCATAAAGTGTTATCAATGAATCGAATTGTTTAAAAAAATAAAAAATTGCGTAAAATTATAGATATTGGATTAATGAATATTTGTTATGTTTAGATTTCTTTCATAAGTATAGGTATCCTGACAATGTTGCTTTCTTCAACCAAATCGTTTCCAATATTACTCGCTATATCACTTTGTATGGGTCTATTTGACGGATGCTTTATCTCGCTTCTTGGCCCCATTGCTTTTGATATTTGCGGCCAAAAAGATGCTGCTCAGGCAATCGGCTTTTTATTAGGAATGTGTTCAATACCTCTGACAGCTGGACCACCAATTGCCGGTCTTATTTACGACCACATAGGTAGTATTTTACATTAATTTTCTTGCTTAAGTTAATTTCTAGTTAACTGTAATGTCGTAGAATTATATATAAAATGATAGATTTTTGAATCAGAAACAAATTTTTCTTAAAATCTTTCTCATTGTATCTTGCATAAAGAAATAATTCGAGCCCGTAATGAATTAATGAATAACGAGCAATTCCCTAGCTATTCTTCTCTATTAAATTATTTATCAGTACTAATTACCAATATTCACATTTCATGAGTTTCATTCGTCAGTACGAATAATAAATAATGAACGAGACTCTGAAATAAAATAACTGTTTTGTATTAATGATTGTATTTAAGGATCGTACCATCTGCCGTTCCTACTCGCGGGTGTACCACCGATAGTTGGTGCCCTTGCGATGTTCCTCGTTTATCGTATAAAAGACGAGCCGGCCGAGCATTGCATCGATGAACTTGGCACGCTTGAAGAATCCTTAACCGGGCAGAAGCGCCAGAATGGTTAGTAACACAGACACATGCGAAAAAAGAATATGGTGAATAAAAGAGAGGCAAAAACAAAAACAAAAAAAAAAAAAAAAAAAAAAAAAAAAAGCGAGAGATTTTCATAGATCGCAAATCAAGATTTTCACTCCGATTTCACCGAATTATATTAGATTTTCAAAGCGAATGTAGGCTTGATTCAGAAACACGAGAAAAATGAAAAAAGGAAGCACAAATAATGTTGCTGCGCAGGCAAATACGATAATGCTCTTCCTTTTTTTTACTTTTTACTTTCTACAAATATCACTGGTTATTGCGCTTTAATATTAGAGGAACAATACGAGTCAATAATTGTAGTAATAGTACCATTAAATCGCATGATAATATCGAACACAACGAGTTCATATGTAATTTAACTTTCAAAGATGTAAGAATTTTAAAGTTATTAAGAAAAGAAAACAGTAATTTATATATATATATATATAAATTATTACGTGGGAAGTTCGGAAAGTTTATACGTATTTGAGATAAAAGTTTTAGAATTTTAAATCAAAATATTTTTTTAGAATAATAAGTCTTTTATTATAGTAGAAGTAAATAAGTATTAAGCGTTTACGGAAAAAGAGAAAAAAATCTACATTTATGAATTTGTTAAAGTCATTTATATATGGCTTATACAGACATTACTTATTTTTTTAATGTTACAATTAAATATGTATTACGAAGAGATAATTATATTATGAATATTTTTCGTTCCTTCTTGTTATTCTCATTAAAAGAATAATTTGTCTGTTAAGCAAATAAAATGTATTTAATCATATACTTTTATTAATATTAGACGATAATTATTTTAAGTGTAAGTAAGGTTTAAGATCTTTTTTATTAAATTACATATCGAGTATTTTACTTTTGAAACGCGTTATTAATAATTCATAAGAAAAGACTAACATTCAATTCATAAGATATAAATCAAACATTTCTCTCATTAATTTTTATGATAATATACAATAATAACAATTATAACCACAACGGTAATTATAATAATAATAATAATATTAATATTAGTATTAAAACCAGCAACGACAACGATAACAACAACAACAACAACAACAATAATCCCAACAACAACAACAACAATAATGTATTATTTGTAGTGTAAATCTCGAGTATCGTATCGTCGGTATTATTGTAAATTATCATTTAAAGAAATTTGACAAGCTTTTCCACTCACACGCATTCACGCGCATTAACACACACACACACACGCGCGCGCGCGCGCGCGAATAATAACAGTAATAAAACAAAACAAAACAAAACAAAACAATGCGTATCGAATGAATGAAAGCGCGAGATTGGTTTTAAACATTGTTGGTGCTGCAATATTTCGTTCATAGGGACGTGCTGCGCACCGACGGCGCCTACTAAAGTGACAGCTCTGGGGAATCGTTGCGCATACAGGGATTGTGCGAATAGCGTTAGTTCCTTGGGACGGCAGCTTGACGATTTGCCTTATAGCGATCGTTACGTTCGGAGCGACGAGTGCTCGCCATTGCTGAGAAAATACCGGAGGACGACGACGGCATCGGCCAAACAACGTGACTCCGTCGAAGCGATCATGATCGATTGTGAACCGTCCAGATGGGCAAACGATCTATCTCTTGGCGGGTATACGTAACACGCGGGGCATTGTCGTCCGTATTTTGCGTTTGTTCACATGAAGCCACGGGACGAGAGTTCCTTGAGTTTATATATATATATATATATACATATATATCTTTCTTTCTTTCTTTCTTTCTTTCTTTCTTTCTTTCTTTCTTTCTTTATTTCTTTCTTAGCATCTCTTGACACTACGAATGCGCCGCGGAATTGTACAGTGCGTATGAAATCAATTGCTGTACGAGCTTCTTCCCTATTTCTTTACCGTTATTTTTTATCTTTTTTTTTCTTTTTCTTTCCCCTCTCGATAATCAGAATAAATGGTTCGAGTGGTGAGGAGGCGCGCGACCGATGATCCGAATTTATTTAGAAGGGTAAAATATGATTACCGCGACTTGCAATGCTTTTGTAAATACGAGATGGACTGGAAACGCGTCGTTTCCGAATGATGCTTTTTTGAATCATGAAAAATAACTCGATGTTAATAAATAATCCAATACAGTGGACAGTTTAAAAAGTTTTTATTCCAATGCATCTTAGGGATTTTCTCATTCCTTCTGAGCGTCTTCAACGAGTCGTGAATTTAATAATTGTCGTCTCACGTAAAGGGATATATATTTCTTTTTACGCAACCTTTACTTATCAGATATAGAATTTAAAAGTTTTTCAATTTCTAATAGTAGATCGTACATTTTCTCTCGGTTACTTAACGTTGTAGCATTTACTTAGCTTTTTATTCCGAAGATCTGTTAAAACATAGTAAGATTCCACATTATAGTCTGTGGAAAGCTCGATAGCTGTAATGCTTATATTAATAAAGAATTTTTAAGTAAAATTGATACAAAGCCGAATGAAAAAGAAATTTTTGATAATAAACAAAATATCCTGTCAAATATTCAAGTCAATTGAAAAAAATTAATCTATCAAGTCAAGTTCCCGTTCCTTAAGTCGAAGCATAAGTTAATATTTAATAATGTATGTTATTATTTAATAATGTATGAAACGTAACGAATGTTGTCAAAGTTGTATGATTATTTTTTTATACTCGCGAGGATGGAGATTTTTTAGTTTGTGAAAATTATGTGTTGATATTTGAATGTGAATTTGCGCAAGCTTTGTACGCGCGGGCTTCTCAACACGTGCGTATGTACATTTAGAGCCATGCTTGCATACATAGCCGGAGAAAGATTCAGATAGTGCTTGGGTGCGCGCGCGCGCGCGCGCGTGCGACAGAGAGAGAGCGAGAGTGAGAGTGTGAGAGAGAAGGGGGGGGGAGGACGCGATAAACAGAGATCGTTCAGCCAATGCAGCGCGTGGCTCTGCTAAATAGACACAAATTGTAAAGGATATCGAAGCGCACCGATGGAAGATTATGTAAATTCGGAATTATTATTATTATTATTATTATTATTATCATCATTAAAAAGTTTATGTAAATAGAAATGCAAAAAAAAAAAAAAAAAAAAAAAAAAAACTTGGTGGAGTTGTACTTCAGATACTTAAGTAAACGAAGTATTGGAAACAATTTGTCTTTTTAATTCCTGAATACCCTTTAAAACCGTCTCATTTAACAATGGCTCGTATAAATGTAAAAGCAGAAGAGTATCATTTAATGTTGCGGGTATGCGCGGCTAGGGTTGTATCGGGTAGTATCGACTTGTCGTAATTTACGGAAAAGAGAACCTTGCCGGGTCGAGGCGGGGAAGGGGGGGGGGTACTGGGCGGAGAAGCCGACGTACCGTTGGGTTCGATATATAATTTGGATATGCCGAGGCGTAAAAAGTCAGGGCGGACGGGAGCGAGCCCAGACGACGAGACGAGACCCGTGCCGCGTTCGTAGTTCGTAGGCTCCCGGGCCGTATCCTCGAGGCGCCACCGGTCTACGAGTGGCTGGTTACGGTGGCGCCGCCCTGGCGGTGAGGTCGTGGCATCGGCGTCCAGCCTCCAGAAGCGCCGAGTGTCCGACTGGCGAGGAGAGCGTGGGCGGCGGACGCGGGGCCGCCGACGTTATCTCTCGATGGTTCGGAGCAGCTCGATGTCAGACGAATCGCGAGGCCTGGCCGAGTGAGTGTTCGTTGCCTCGGCATTTTAGTCGACCCGGGCGTCGGATTATGCTGTGCAGGTCCGACGGGCACCTTACCGCCTTGATCGATATTTCTTAGCCGTTCGTTTTTACGTGGGAAAAGAAAGGGGCGCGAGACGGGATTATGAACGAGCTTCATTACCATCGAGGTGAATACGTAGCATAGCTTCCATTATTTAGTTTTTTTTTTTTTTTTTTTTTTTTTTTTTTATTTCTTAGTTTTTTATTCCTTTATTCCTTTATTCCTTTATTTTGTAATCTTTGCCATTGTTATTGTATTAGACTTGTGCCGACGTGCTTGTACGATTGTCTCTCTACGTATCAGACATATCTCTACCTGCCTGCCTCCCTGGCTGCCTGCCTCCCTGGCTGCCTGCCTGCCTCCCTGCCTGACAGCAAGGCTTCCTTACTGATTGACAATATTGGGCGACCTGTGCATCCGATCTGCTGCCCCGTCTTCCCTCCCCACTCGCAATGTGCGTAGCCGCTCGATTCATGCATTATTTTCGAACCCCCGAACCACTTCCATTGCCCACCCTCCTGTCACTCCGCTCCCCCTCCACCCTCCCCCCTCCCCGACAATCGACCAGCGAAAAGCTTAAAAAACAAATCTCGATAAAGTGAACGATTTGCATTTATTTTCATATTTTTTCATGCGGTGTCTCTTATTTTACGACAAATTTTCATATTCAAGTAAGAGCAGAAGATTCCCATAATTTTCCACTACGTGCATTACGCAGCTTATTGTTTAATTAAGTGTACACAAGAGCGCGTGGAATATAATAACAAATGATCTCTAAATAATTTCCCTTAGTTTCGTCAATTCTTATATGCATATACTGACTCCGCTCATTTCACAAAGCATAACTAATTGCTTCTTTCACGGAATTTTCATTTACAAACATGAAAGCGTAACTGCAATAATAAATTTTTGCTTTTCCTTCTTACAATACAGTCTTAAACAATGAATTGGCAATTATCGGCCAGTGTCTTGTTTTGAGTACCGTACTTACCTGCATGATTTGGAAATCACCTTATTGACAAATGTACTCGTAGCCAGGGACATTTACCAAAAGTACTTTTAAAAATTATAATTCCATCTTAATAGACGAATATTATTAGAATTATAAATGCACTCACGATTTTGTATTTAAAATTGGAAATATTATCTTTATTAAAGCTATAATAATACATGTAAAAACTTTTCTAATCACACATTTTTACATTACATTTTTTACTCATGCGTATAAAAAATAGAACAAATTGTTGTTAATTCTAACGTGACTGTTATTATTTTGACGTATTTTGATTCACTTTTTAAGAAAAGTAAATGCTTTACGTATAATATTTTTCGACATTGAACCTCAAATTAATCCTTATTACATTACAAATAAATAGATTTTGTAAAATGTTGAGGAATACTTTTTGGACGTAAGTAGTGATGCGCATTGAACATTTATTCGTAATCGTATTCGCAAATATTTTTGAAAGACCTAATTTCCATCTCTTACGTTTTATTTTATTTGAGCATTGCATGACTTGATAAGTAAATATTAATGTTTATTGTAAATATACGAGCGTGCAATTTGTAGAAAATATATTTATTTCCTTACAACATTTACTGCAAAATACATTAAACGTATAATTATTTTTATTTCACACGTGGCTTTAATATTTTTATAACGTTATTTTGAATAAAAAAAAAAAATCAAGAAGCATTTAATGTAAAAATTAAGCTATATAAAAGAGCTTTTAATCTCCGAATGGCATTTGATTTTAAAGGTTATTATTGATAATTTCAAGAGAAAATGCATCGTAAATTTTTCTAATGAATAGAAAGTTTGAAAATTTATTTACATAGGATATTTAGTAAATAAATAAATTTACAAAGTAAATATGACATCAATTTGAAAAATATTCATATTGTATAGCCATCAGACTAAATCAGATAATAAAGCATACAAAAGATAAAAGATTTTTATAGATAAATTTAATTAGATACGTGTTAAAATTAATTTTTACTGTCATTAGTCGACCAATAGATTCTTTGAGTTTACAATTGAACTGTGAGAACTGTATTAAGAAAATTTTGATGATATTTTTCGCATACTTGCATTGATCTAAGCGTAAGTCTAATTGAATCAGTTGCGTCAAACTTGATAGAATAATTACAAATCAAGCTCGATTGAATAATTACAAGTATGTTAATGCTTGATGTATACCTACAAGTAAATGTACCTATGAATGTTATAATTTCTTCGTCTAAGAATAAATGTCACGAAATTTTTTTTTATTTTAATAATTATTAAATTTTTTCTAAGTCCATATTAATTGCTCATACGATCTAAAACAGTAGGATTTTAATTGCAATTTGACTATTTAACAATATGATTGTTACAGCGTTAATGTGCACTGTTCAGTTAGCTAATACCTTTTAAAGTAATGTATAATTAAATTTGTTCTATAATTAGTATATAGTATATTAGGTGTAAACAAATGAAATAAAATTATATCGCATAAAATTTTTTACAATCAAATATATCTTCGAAAGTAAAATAAATTACAGGCATTAACATTTATAATTAATATATTTAAACGAATCTTTTGAAATGCTACAGTTCGTTTACAAAAAAAAAAAAAAAAAAAAAAAAAAAAAAAAAAAAAGTTAACAAAAAGCAGTTAAGGATTTGGTACCGCTAAATGTTTTTCTTTTGTTTTTATAGAAAGTTTTTAATGAATAGTTTTATAGTTTAATTTTAATTCATTATGAACATTAATTTTACTAATCCATTAGCTAATTAAAGCAAAAAAGAACAAAATAAAAAGGTTGAAGTAGGAAACCAATTGGGTACGACAATATTCAATAAAAACATAAATTTCATAATTTATTATTTTACCTTGTAAATTAATAATTAGTTTTACGTATTTAAAAATAATTTTAGTATCTATTTAGAATTTATATAGTACAATTTATACTATTATAAATTATTTTTATCAGAAAGTACTATTTTTTTCA
The DNA here is from genome assembly GCA_018883505.1 of Ceratosolen fusciceps. Classification (NCBI taxonomy): domain Eukaryota; kingdom Metazoa; phylum Arthropoda; class Insecta; order Hymenoptera; family Agaonidae; genus Ceratosolen; species Ceratosolen fusciceps. The sequence continues at coordinate 4,162,693 of RCIC01000008.1, forward strand.
TGCTATTATATATTGTAAAGAAAGTAGTTTGATACACTGGATAATAATTATATATTAAATTATATATTATATTAAATTATATATTAAAAATTATATATTTAATTATAAAGGCATAAAGTTATTACGAAAGGTATGGGTAATAAGTTGAAATACAGTGTTGAAAATAGTAAACGACAAGATGAAGGAATACAAATGAAATACAAAATTGTTTAAAAATACGATTAAGTAATGGCTATTAAATAAATTAAAGTTATGAGTATGCTTCGCGTACTGAGTATAAAAACTATAGTGTTCTGAGAAATGTATTTACGTAAGTGGGAATAAGAATAATATTTGATTATAAAATTTGACAGACATTACACCATTAATGCAGAATTAAAATTTTTTACATTAACTTCTTAAGAGTGTGCCTCAAGTATAATTTTAGAACAGCTTTATTAATATATAATAAGCAATATTAATAAAAAGTGTAAAAATATTAAAAAGTCGAGTAGTTATATTATGTGAGTGATACGTGTATACGTAATATAAGACGATAGTTGAATTTGTAAAATATGCAAAGATCTTGATATGCAAGCATCCTTTTTTGTTTTGTGAATTGTGCTTCCCTTTCAGGCTTTAAATAAGCAATACCCAATCGATTTTCTTCTCAATTCTTCATATTAATCAATTGTAAGGTCGTGTTTGAATGACGAGAATTGTCGATACGTAAGTATTTCACCCCAGATATTAAAGATAAAACTTCTAATCGTATCAATTGTTGTTTCTCACGTGTACAATGACAAGAAAAGATTATTACTTAAATATTTAAGGTAAAAACGAATTTAATACACGAGCAAATCTATTAGTTTTAATTAAAGAATGTGTTGGCAATGAGTTCACATTGTTTTGCTTAAAAAGTATTTTCCGTCAAATCAGTCAAACGATTAACTCTTACTGCTCGTCATTAATAATGCACGATTCCAATTTTTTTTTTTTTTTGTAATATTTTCAATTCAGAGATTCCAGCCCTTTGTTTTTCTTACCAGTTAAATTTCAGGTCGAATGTACAATTGAAAATTCGAATGACTTGCTCTTTTATTAATTTCATAATTTTTCCATTATTACAAACATTAAATTATTGTCTATATTAAGAAAGTGTATTACGAATAACCTTGGCGTTTTACTCGATTTCGTTATTCAACAATTCAAAAAGGCCATTTTTTCATTAAAAGCTTGATAAGAACTTCATTTCACTTAATACGACTATAAATTGCTTTACAGTGCGAGTTCCAGCCCGTAAATTTTTTTAGAGATTTTCAAGTGACAACATTTTTTGCGAATTCTCACGTTATCATATAAATTACGAACCGACTTTTTTTTTATCAACTTTAAAAAAAGTTATTTCAATATAAATTGATATTTGATATTATTTAAGAATTGAATATACAATTACATGTCGCTTATTACGTACAGCACATAATATAATTTATATTCAAGGTTACCTACTGGTAAAACAATTTGCATGTTATACGACATTTTTTTAAGCTTCATTATTTGTTTTAACAATCCATTAACTTTGTTTAGTAAATCGAAGACGTTAATGTATGCGTGACAAAAGTTTAAGTCTTTATACAAAGTTTGTATTTGGAAAAGCTCCGTAATAATGAATAACAAACGAAATATTGTCGAATAAACTAAAATTAAAAATACATCATACGTTGATATACAAGTTGAATCAATAATAGTGTTTGTGACTCTTCTTATTTTCCTGGTTAATAATCCTGTCTTCTTAAAGCTTCTCGTTATTTATGCACAAACGATAGTTTCTAGCGAACGATACTGAACGTTCCTTTTCGCTAAAATAAAATAGAATAATTCATAAATAGCACTATGTTATTTAATATAATATAATATAATATTTTATTTTAAGATATGGAATATGCGAAAGTGATTCGAACGTGATATCCATATCATCACATTATTCAAGTAAATCAATTGATAAATAACGATAGATATCTTCGAAACTAATTGTAGTATCATAAATAGCAAACATTGCTGATTGTATTTTATTGCCAATTGTAAAGAACCGTGAATAAGTTTCTGTACTGTTGATCTGCAGAATTAAATTAAAGTAATACTGAATGCAAAGGGTTTGCGAGAAGTTGTTGCGCTTTAAAAAAAATCTATTTTTAATAGGCTTATTTTCTTACTTAGTTCGGGAATCTGTATTTTACATGATCGTCACAGTCAACGTTTGTAATGCGCTAAACTGAATCATGACACGATCGATTCAGTGACGAAAACAACTTTTTTAAATTTAATTTTCGCCCCGAGAAAGAATAATCCGTAAATTATTTGTTACGTAAATCCAGAGCAACGCACGCGCAATTTCTCCAAGGATCCTTGTCTCGCCTTATCGCACCCTCACGACACTTACAAGTAGCTTTGATTGCATTGTAGTTCTTTCTTTTCTTTTTTTTTTTTCGCCAGAATGAAAGAAAAAAAGGTAATACGTTTCAGTGGGACGTGCGCGCTTGCCTGAGCAACACGTTTTTTCTTTTGGAACTCAAGTAGCTTTGTCGATTAGACTAATATCGATAACTTTTTCTAAATTTTATTGTATTATTTTAAATGTACATATCCATACATATATTTTTTTATATATATAAAAAAGAACTCTAATTTTGTTTTTATCTAAGAATAAAAGTTTTTTAATCGTAAATCAAAGTTTTATATTCTTCTTCGATTTTTAAGGTTACTTATTTTGTAGAAAATTGTTGTTGAAAAATGTATTTAAATAAGGCATGGAACGAATTTTTCTTGATATTTTAATTTTCAATGTGCACGTGTTAAAAGCATAGTAATTAAATTATTATAAATTCTATTGAGATTTTGCACTCTATTAGAACTATTAAAAATTAACAGAGGAATATTTGTTACATTTATTTTTAAATATTTTTACAATTAATATACTGTCAATTTCTACACGTTAGTTAAAAATATTAATAAAAAAATCTAAAACTAAATTTTTTGTATTATTAAACATATGGAATTTTAAAAATAGTTATTTTTTTTTAATAATGAAATAATATTTATTTATTTGGAATCTTGAATTGAAGATAACAATAAGATATTAATGTCATTTGTATAGTAACAGTATTTCTGTGCCAAATATTTCGACATATTTAATAATGAATCGATTTTTTAAAAATAAACTAACACGAAGCAAACGTTAAAATAAATTGGATTTTCATAAAAAACTGAATATGGAAAGTAAAAATTATCAGATTTGTAGTATCACTTGAATTTTCTCGCGGTTTATACCACTCTTGCCAATTAACATTTGTTTATCTAAGTTTGGCAATAAAAAAAACTGTTTTGATCTCTACTAACAACATTAATAATATTTTGGATTACATTTTAAAAATGAATATTCCAGTGATTGATAATTTTAAAGACAAAATTATTATATTGCTTTCAAAATTTGTGTAAAGAGGCAAAATTACAATATGGAATTATTAAGAAAACGAAAATTCAACCAGTATCACAGTATTTTATAATAAAGTTATAGTTGAAAATAAAATTAAAAAGCTTTTAAAATTTTCTTTAACTTTATGTAAAACATAAGATCAAATTCTTTCATTGGCTTACAATGTTGAATAATCTTTTTTTTTACAAAAAAGTAATGACAAAACTGTTTTAATAACAGGTTATTTAACATTTCCTATAACAATGCATTAATTTATTTATATTTACAGACACGCAGGCACACGCGCGCTTATATATATAAATATATATATGCACATATATATATATACATGTGTGTACTTTTTTTTTATAGATAATGTATAGCTCTGGAGTAGTATATACAATTTCGGGGTTGGAAAATCTCTGTTTGCATCTTTAAATGATCAGAACTTGAGGAAAGGTTAAAATAATATGTTAAACAATGGATGGATCATGTCATCAACAATTTAATATAAACATTAAAAAAGTTCTGCAAATGTGTCGACTTAAAGAGTAAGCAATGAATTTCATTATTTAATAAAACTTTTTGAAAGATATTATGCATCTGTAGAATATATAGAGTATAATATAATTATTATTGGTATAAATCTTTGTAATCTAATATGTTTATAATACAGTTACGTAAGAACTTGTATAATTATGTATGGTATATATTGTATATATTGTAGTTTAATTAGTAACGAGTTAGTATCATACTCTTGAATAGATAATATGTTTCAAAAGGTTATCTTATGCATGAGGAATTTATCTTAAAATGGAATTTTCTACGAATAAGATGATAAGGAAAAGTAGATCATGAGCTTGTAAAATTTGTATCATCGAAGAGACAATATTTTCTGGTTAACATTTGTTAGTTTACAGAACAAAAAAAAAAAAAAAAATGCAAACTGTATTAAATACCTTAGGTAAATTATTTCCAAGCTTATTATCATTTACGCCAAAATAAAGTTTCGACTTTACAAAAACGTGGTTATTAATGCCGGCAGCGAGGACCGACACATGGCCTAATGCTTCAATTTTTAATTGAATTAAGTAAAATAGTATTGAATGAAAGTTTTATTTGAACTTGAAAACTCTCGTAAAGCTTCTTTCAATCTATACGTGCGGCGGTTTAAGCGGTTTCGCTTTATCTTTACATCGATTTAAATTACAATTGTTAATATAAAAAAAAAAAAAAAAATCGAATTACCTTATCATTATTATAAACAAACAAAATTTTATTTTTTATTTATTTATTTATTTTTTTTTTTACTCATTACTGTAGTGCTATATTATATATTATCTAATTAATTACTTTCTTAGTTAAGTAAATGATAAAGCGATTCGTAAAAAAATGTTCAAACTTTGAGTAAAACTATGAGGTTTGATATTAGACAAACAAACAAACAAAAACAAAAACAAAAGAAAACAAAAAAAAAACAATTGGACTTATATGCACGAGTGAGAGAAGTTTATTTTCCAAGTACTCGTGGATATGCGCCTTGTCGCGAAGCGAAATACTCTGGTTATTAAAGTGCGCGCGTTTACCGCCGATTCAGGGATGTTAGAGACAATGTGAACTAGCAGCTAAATTTGTCGAACCGTCATCTCTCTTTGCATCGCAGAGTAAAATGGATGAACCAGCAGGCCTGCACAAACGAGGCCTACGTGCCGACCCTCATCGAGCACATCGCCAACGTCTTCACTCACGGCATTTGGATAGTGCCAGCCCTCCTGGGCGCCCTCGAGCTCGTCGAGCGCGCCTCCACCTGGCCCAAACTGCTATCGGCCCTCATCTACGGGACTTCGTTGCTTCTTCTTTTCACGGTCTCCACAGCCTTCCACAGCATCCACTACTGCTATCACAAGGGGTATGTGCGTGGTCCGCGATGTGATCTGGCGTTATCTGGTTTTTACCAAGAGATTAATTATTGCGCGTTATCGAGTCCTTGTGTATCGAGCGTCGACGGCTACCCGCGAGACGAATATCGCCGTCGACGAGTCCCGGACATAACGCATAACGATCTTACACTTTCAGGCGATTCGTCCAGTTGAAAGACGTACTCCATCGGTGTGATCGCGCGATGATTTACGTTTTCATAGCGGCTACGTACTTCCCATGGCTGAACCACGAGCCATTCCAAGGTGACGTACTTCTCCCTACCATGAGAATTTTGATTTGGATAATGGCAGCAGTCGGGATCCTTTATCAACAGATCTTCCATGAAAAATATAAATGGCTGGAAACGACGTTTTATGTGATAATGGGAATCGGACCGAGTGTGGCAATCGTTGGCATTGTAAGTGCACTTATTGTATGGCTATTGATTAAAAAATTAATCCTTTTAAAGTGAAGGTTGGGGCGGGGGGGGGGTGGGGGTGGGGGTGGGGGGCGAATACGATGAATTTATTATGGCCGAGTAACGATTCGAAAAAAATTGTTTGTTTTTTTTCTTCTTTCTTTATTTTTCTATTATTATTATTTTTTTTTTTTTTTTAGAAGGAATACAATAACATACCGGAATTGAAGATCGGAGGCCTGGCATATCTTTTAGGAATCGTATTTTTTAAATCCGATGGTCGTATTCCGTGCGCCCACGCGATTTGGCACCTGTTCGTAGTGATGGGCGCGGGCTTCCACTATCAGGCGATTCGGCACCACCTCTACCTGGACGCCGGATCGCGACTCTTGACCCCGAGCGAGCAGCATTACGGCCTCTTCGTCACCGGCGACTCCCATCCCGAGTTCTAAGCGCCCAGACGTCCCTGGAGTCGCTTTATTCCGACCGCAGGAATTGAATTCACCTGTTTATTATTAATAATATTATTATTATTTTTACTATTATCATTCTTTTTCTTCTTCTTCTTATTATTATTGCTATTATTATTATTATTATTATTATTATTATTATTAAATAATGAGAGGACCAAGGATTTTGTCTATAGGCCTCGAAATGACACTACCCGCCGCTCCACAGAATGGCTTTCGATGTATAAAATTCATGACGTAACTTTTTGTGAAAATCTACTGTGTTTAGATATTGAGGTATATGTACACAGGATAGGGGCTGTGAAACTTAACATATAGTTTACTTCTGTAAATAGAGAGAAAGAGAGAGAGAGAGAGAGAGAGAGAGAGAGGGAGGGAGGGAGCGACGCGTGCTCACGGTTCTTTTTTTTTTTTTTTTAATCCCGCACTGGTATTTATAAACCTTTCGTATGTACATTTACGTTATTTCCATTACCAATCAAAAAATTGGCATTTAATAATTTTTTTTTAACTTCAGCATACAGAATAGATGGAGGCAATAGACTTTTTAAAGACAGCTTCCTGATTAAGAACCTAAAGGAATTTTTCTGTTAATCTATTTCTATTTTCGGTACTTCTTTTAACGAACCCGAACAATCATTTCAATTCATCTTTTAGTGGATATAACGGAATAGATTAAACGAATTCAGAATTTTTTTAAACAAACGCGCTTAAATGCTTTATTCAGACAGTTAAGTAGCATTGACTAAAGCCATATTTACAAATACTTTATTTAATAAAGACATTCATTATCATTGAATATGGATTTCACTTTTGAACTTTTTTTTTTTTTTTCATTTTATCTATTGCATTAGAGATTAATGGTGCCAGGCATTGGACTGAATCCTTTCACAAATATTTATTAGGTTAATACAACCGATTTACCAAGGCTTTTAACTTCTAATATTACAAATGGGTTCTCTATATGCAGAATCATTGTATTATACATTTAGATATTCTTACTTATTATTAAAAAACTTAATAATAAATCAACTGATTTTTTTTCTTTTTATAACACTAAAGTGACAAGCGTACGATCAAAACTTTTATTTATTTTGAGCTTTTAGAAGCTAGTGATGTTATCAAGATAAACCAAATAGAAAATATCTTGACTGATATTTTAGCATAATTAAAAATGTGTAGGCATAGCAGTTCCCAAAAAAATGGTTTATTTCCAGGTTCTTTATTAAGCAATTTTTATACATTTGTATTTATAATGAGCCTGAATTTTACAATATTAATTTATACGTAACACTTTAATATATTTACTTCAAAATGAAAATTTAATTTTTTCATTTTGTAATGACAAGTTCGATTTGATTCTTATAGTAGATGATTTTTAAATTGCAAATTTTTAAAATCTCATTTGTCAATAAATGATTCGATTATCTTTTGAGTTATATTTCAAATATATAACAAGTCGATTTTTGACAAAGAATCCCAATTATTTTAACATTATGAATGGTTCAGTAACTGTTTCAAAAATATATCCACAGTATAATAATTTTAAAAAGTCTTAAGCATAACGTAAAGAATGTTACTTTTGTAAACGCGAATCCAAAGTTATTGAAAAATTGCTTTAATATGTAAATAAATATAATATTCGGTTTTAATAACCGATATTTGGTGTTTTAAACTCTTTATGATCATTATTATCGATCTCAATTTTTTGTTATTTGTTAGGAATTAAGATGTAAAACTACGTTAGATGATTTATTTAACAAGTATATTAAAATGTAAATATCGTAATGATTTCAATCGAATTTGAATTGGATTAATTTTAAGTGTATTAAAGGACCTACTTAACACGATGGTGTGTTTTTTATATAATAATAAATCTGCATAAGAGTAATTGTAATTAAAATATTGTTAAATGCAATTATAAAACTTTTATAGGTAAATTTAATGTGTTTACAAAATTTTTTTAATATACAAGTGTTAGTTAATCGTACGAAAATATTTGCATATATTTTATTAAATTTTTTACATCGAGTAATGAATATGAATTGTATAACTATTTTTCAAATAAATATTTCAAAAAAATTTGAAGGTATTATGAATATTATACATAATTCTATGATTACGAAAAGAATTGTTTAAAATCAATAATTGAAATAATAATAATAATTGATGTATGAATTAAAAAAAATATTTTTATGCGTTAAAAATAAATTAGATGACAATTAATTTCTAGCTTCATAAAATAATTTACCATTCATTTTAATTTCATTTATATGTTTATTTATAATTTAGTTAATTTTTCATAAAAAACCTTTTTCAGTAAGCAAAGAATATATTAATACATGTTTAAATATCAAATTTTTGTTCAGTAAACAATCTTAGAATAGATTGTAATAATTAGTTGAACTGTACAATCGCTATAATAATTGAATTAGTATAACCGGCTGCAATCAATTTATTAAATAATCAAAAATTTTATTCCATTTAAGTTTTATTGACTGTTTAATATATAGAATAAGAATATACATAGACTTTGGTTTTTATTTATTTGAATCATTATATGAAAATTATAAAACAATTTAATGTACATTTACAATAAAAACTTTAAGCGTATGCTAAATATTTATATATCATTCATTAGAATAAATATTGTGTATGAAATTAATTATGTTGCAATTGTACTTCAAGTATTATGGATTGGCCATTGTAATTGTAATTTAAAAATAATAATGAAATTAATATATAAAAACGCGATTTTTTGTAGACACTTATGTATGACAATTACATAGACTTACATAAATGGCGATAAAACAATTTTATATATTACAAAGGATTTTTTGGCATAACTAAATGCCTATTAAAAAAAGTTTGTATAAAATTTATTACAAACTTGAAATATATTTTGCAATACAAACATGTTCTTAATTTATATTTGTATTAAAAAAATTTCTTAAAATATTTTTTGAAAACATGTATTTGAAGTGTAAAGTTTCACTTTAAAGAGAAAATTTTTATTATAAAAAAGAAAATTACGAGCCTCAAATAAAGAGATATAGATTTTTTACGTGTATCTGTTGTAAATAATATGAAAATTAAATATTATAAAATTGTATAAATGAAGCCTAATTGTTAATGTAATATTTCTATTATACGGAAGAGTTTTATAAAATATAGCTTATAATTTATGCTGAATTTATAGGCTTTAATTAGTTATTTAACGTTAATTTAAAACAATAATTTTATCATAATAAAATCATTCTTATTATTCAAAACATTTAATTAAATAAAATTGTAACTTTAAAATATAGTTTTAAAGTATAATTCATATTTAATCCAAAAATATAAAAAAAAATGTAATAAAGTAATTTTTTAATTATACACAACTACTTATTTAGAATAATAGATAAATAAAACGTTAAATAAATACAAGTTTGATTCAATTATAATTTAATTAATCTTTTTGTGTATATATATATATATATATATATATATTTATATCTTGATTATAAAATTAGAAAATATATGATCAACATATTGTTTAAAATTTTTAATATATATTTATGTATACTTGAAAATAGATGTATATTATTTTAGAATGAAAAGGAAGAAAAATTAAATCTTATATGAATATATTTATTTTTTAATAAAATCTTGTAATACAATATTTGCATTATATAACAAAGAAAATACTTTAGTAATTGTGTATATACTTTTTAATCTGAATTAATCTGAATAAAATCCTGTAAGAAATCGATAAAAATAAAAATTATTAAAAAATATAAGAGAATCAAAATTTTTATTATTAGAAAAAAATTAATAAATTATCCTTATTTTATCTTTTTTTTTTATTATACCTTGCATAGCTGTATGTTGTTTGAAATTAAGTCATACGTTCTGTAATGCCAAAGGTTTAAGCAGTTAATTGCACTATGGTTTAAAAATATAACTTTGTAGGTATAAGTTTTTATAGAAATATACATAGTATTTTGCACAGATATTTTTTTTCAAATTTTATTATCATATTTACAACTTTTTTTTAAAATTAAATTTCATCAAAAGATGAGATAAGGTTCACATCAGGTCGCTGAATTTTAAAATACTGTAATCCTTCTTTTGTGACAGACGTACCTGTCACATCAAGATATTCTAAATTTGGACCATTTGCAACAAAATGAAGTAAAGTTTGATTCGTAACTCCTGTATAGTTCCTAATACGAATTGAAAACATAAATTACTACTTACGATTTAATGTTCTAATAAAATTTTCAATGAATAATTTTTAAATTTATTATTTTAAATATATAATTACCTTACAACTAATTTTTTTAAATTTGGATTTGTTGAAGTGCGTGGTCTTCCTTGAACTAATTGTACCTCATCGCGATTATGAATTATTTCCTGATTATTTTCATTATTACGTAAACCTAAAGCACATATGGATCTATCTGAAACTTGACTTCTATCTGCATTATTTACAAGATTTACAATTAAATGATGAAGATCATTTTCGTTAAAAAGCTAAAAATAAACAGTTTTTAGTTAATGTTTTTTTTTAAATTAAAAAACATATTGCTTAAACAAACCTCAACAGCTACATGATTATTTTGATAAACTACTTCTGGTCCCCTTTGTAACTGAACATACAGCACCTCTCGTTGTTGAGGATGCTCATCTGGTTGGTGTTGTACTGTTTCTGAACTGGGACACTCCAAGTATATATCGGTTAATGTAGATGTGTGACTGAAGCTACTTATTACACTGTCACCCACAAAAGTATCTTTTAAATCTAATACCTATAAATAAATATATGAAATTTATTAATAAATTGTATTGCCACATTTATATTTAAAGTATTAGATAGATTACTTCTAATGATTTAAGTCCATATCTACATGCAAGACTTGCATATGCAATATCTTCACTCAATCCATAACATGAATTTAGTCTTACTTCCTTAAGCTTGGGTATTTTACTGATTGCCATAAATGAATGGGAATTAAGCCAGTTGCAATTTGTAAGTATTAGGCACTAAAAATGATTTACATCTAAAATATTCCGTTATTATGAATAATAATAATAATTTATTAAAATATTTTTCATAAGAACTTTTTATTTCGTAGTTTTTAATTGCTAATTTAATTTGAAAATAATTTTTTTGAATAATAATTAATCACAATATAAAATATAAATTGAATAACAATAGAAAACAATTAACATTGTAAACATAGTAATACATTACTGTTAAATTAGGCATGTGAGAATCTATCATACAAAGATAAGATTTATTTATTTGCATTGGACATTCTCTAAAAATTTGACAACCTTTTAAAGATAATTTTTTTAATGTTTTAGGAAAATTTGTTATCTGTATCTGAAATAAAAATATTATTATTGTGTCAGTTAAAATGCATTTATAAATTAACATAGAAAATTAATAATTACTTTTTCTTGTGAAATATTGTAATCTTCTAAAATAAAGTCCTGCAATTGTTCACATTTTACACCAACAGTATTTAGAAAACTTGGTTGTAATTCTGGAAATTCATTTTTCTTTTTATTTCCCTTGATTGCAAATAATTTAGTAACTGGTTGCATAAATTTAATATATTTCTCTAATTCCTCTAAAGGTAAATGCCGAGCTCTTAGATCTAAAGACTTCCATAATGTTCTATCACAACACAATTCATTTAATCGATGACAGCATCTAAAATAATTTAATTGTTTCAAAAGACATTTTAAAGTGTTATTGAAATATCTTTGTTTTTATAAATAATAAATAATGTTTTATGCTATAAAAATCATTTATAAATCAATTTATTAAACTATTCTTTAAATAATTTATATAATATTAATAAATTACAATTAAATTTATACTCAAATTTCTTTAATAAATTAGAATCATATATTATAGATATAAATATAAATACTTACGAATGTAATGACATTAAATCAAATGATGAAAGAAAATTGAAAATATGAAGTAAAACATCATCCGATAAATCTAACAGATTATAACTGTATTGCTTTTCTTGGCAATTTAATTTAGAACGTTTTGCATCGAAATGCAAAGTTTGTGTATTTGATGGATCAAGTGATTCTGATTTAGCACGTTTCATATTGTCCTCGATCGTAATTTCTTGAATAAAACGTAAATAACTTAAAAGAAGATATTTTACAAGTAAAATTCTTTATTTTTATAAACAAGTGCATTTGTTTAAATGGTGTAACCTCAATAAGAAGCTTACACAAGCTTTCTTAACAATATAAATATCATATCATCAATTTTTAATACATAAAAAATATGAAAGGTAATTCGTTACTTATGAAAATTAACATTTAATAAAAATTCTTTGACAGTTTCGAAAATGTCAACAAACATAGATGAAAGCTATAAAACAAAAAATATTACTATGCTATATATATATACGGTGTTGCCACATTATTACTGACTGAAAGTAGTTACTTCTTATCATAATTGACATTTACATTACTTTATAATATAAAGTACTAGGCAATGTTTTTTTTTAGAATTTTGCAATACTGAAATTAAAAATTGATAGACAGAGTTTTATTAAATATGAAATGACATTAGAGAAATATATATTTTATTAATATACGAACATTTAAATTGGTAAATGAATTTTTGTACTTATTGTAGTTATATTTATTTTATGCTTTGCTATTTAATTTAATTTCACGTACTAATAATTTGATTGTTAAATGAAATTTTTTAATTCGGGTATTAATAAAGGATATAATTAATAAATAAATTATTTAAAAATTTCCTTGTATATGAATTAAATATTAGATTAAACACTAATCTATAAAATAAATTATAAATAAACTGTAAATCAACCTTAAAGTTTGCACTATTTATTTGAAAAGTAATGAAATTGTAAAATAATGAACACACATAACTATGATTCTACATATGCATATATATATATATATATATATATATATATATATTGGCTGTACGTGCAACATTGTCTAACTTCAGGCGAAACTATATCGAGATTTCGAGTCTCCCTCCCACGGACAGTAAGACTTATTAAGAAGACGAGCAGTCTTGCGAATTTGACATTTCGTAAAATAACTTTCTGGAGCATTTTTTTAAAATCCCAAACTGACACGAAAATATAACGGGCTCGTCGCCAGCTGTGGATCTTCGTGTCGCGACGCGTGTGTTCTCCAATACTCTAGACGGATATCTAAAAATGGAAATAAACTTAACCCTTCCGGTAAGGCTCGATCATACGGAGCAGTACTGATTCATCAAGAAAAGTCGAACTTTGTAATACGCAAATATTCATATTGGATAAGTGCGGATAAGACTTTGGCTTATCTGCTTAAATTCGGTGATAATAAAAGCATCGGATCGGAAGAATGAAATCTGGTAGCGTTAATGAGCCGAGGGGCTCGGTGTTGCTGAAACCTGAGGAGAACGAGCAAGTTTTCCGATTAATAGGGAATCGTTGTCAGGTGAATTTTTTAACGTATTATTATATATTAATTTTTGGGAAGTTGCTTTCAAGGTCAAACAATTTCATAAACAATCAATGATAATCGTCATTAGAAAGTCACAATAATAATGCTTATTGAGTTTTACCTGTTGGATTATTAGGTTTTCTTCATTATTTTGAAAGGCCTTCAATAATCTTATAAAATAAACGAACTAACTCACAACTAATAATAAATATAAGAATTGTAATTATAGATGTGCAAAATAATTGATATTATTAACTCCTTATTCATTTGCTGGTATTGTTAGTGTAATATCAATTGTATGAATCACAACATTGTTTAGAAATATTCATTGTGAATAGCTTATTTTTCTTTTGGCTCTATTTAAAACTTTTATATTTTAATTGTTTGTAATCTTTTTATTGAATGATATTTTATATACAATATATGTTTCAGTGTTTGGCTGCAAGTATTATCCAGTTATATTTAACAGAGCCACCTAATCATAATGAATGGATTAAAAAGAATACTGGAATTATTACTTTAATTCGGGATACATCAAAACGTAGCTTTTTTCTTAGGCTATATTGTATTCATAGGAAAATTATGTTATGGGAACATGAGGTTTATAATTCTATGGAATATAAAGCTCCTATTAATTATTTTCATACCTTTGAAGCAGAAGACTGTATGGCTGCATTTAATTTTGCGAGTGAAACAGATGCAATTATTTTAAGGTAAATCTAATTACGACCTAAAATTATACAAAGTAAATATAAAATGAATGAACGTCAAATTTCAATTAAAGTTTTTTTCTAAAACGATTGAAGTTTAAATATTAATATTAAAGCTTTACCATTTAGGTAATTTCAAAATAAGGATACGTTTTTTTATAGAAATACGTCATTGTAAGAAAGCAATATTTTACAATGTATGGGAATCTATGAAATACAGTAATTTATTAAAATATTGATCCAATTATATATATATATATATTTATAATTACATGTACTGTTTTCTTAATTGTCACTTTCATTTATTTTAAAGGAATATTCTTAATGAAAAGTTGAATGCGAAACCAAGGCGAAGAAATGAGCGACATTCTAAAATGGAAATGGAAAATCAGAGGGGTGTTATACTTCCACGAAAAAATCAAAGTATAAGTACTCCATCTTTAGGGCTTACTTCAAATGCTTCTGATAATTTTTCTAATGGCTCAAGTGTGCCAATTAATGTTAATAGAAGTATGTCCAATATTTCAATGAGTAATAAAACTAAAAAGAAAAAAAGAAGTCAAGAAGCTAAGAAAAAATTAACAACAAATGATATCAGCTTACCGTTTGATTTTAGGTATATAAAATAACTTTTATATTGTATATATAAATTAATAATTTAATCTAATGTTATTAATAATATAATAGTTTGATCATAAATGAGCGAAAACCTTTTCCTTCTTTTTCAGACATGTTCAACATTGTGGAACTGATATCAATGATTGCAGATTCGTAAGTCCGGAATTAAAAGAATTGTTTGATCAAGTAGGAATATCAGAAAGTCATTTAGAGCATCGAGAAACACGAGACTTTATATATGATTTTATTGAAAGTTATCAAGGAAGGAATGCAGGTAAGAAAAATGTTGTACCATCTTCTGGAACACCAACCAATGCGCAACAAGTTTCAAAACCTCCAATAAAATTAGAAGCTCCGCCACCGGTTCCAGCAAGAACTTCAATTAATACAAATACTCTTTCCAATAATGTAAGTGCATGGAGAAACACAGAAATATTTGAAAACTCAAAAAAAAAATATTAAAATTAACAAGTTTAATGTTAAATACATTTAAATAACTACGTTACTGTATAAAAATAAATTTTCGAAATTCTATACGTAAATATTACTACTGCTATTTATTAGTTTAAATAATTAATAAGTTTAATTTGTGAATATTAACGAATTCTCTACTTTCAGAGTCATCAAAGGAAAGCTCCACCCTTGCCGCCATCGCAAACTCAAAGTCTAATTCCTCCAGCACTTCCAAATGCACCTCCTGTTCACAGAACGCAGCCAGCAAGGCCATCTCCTCCATCAGTGGGACCAGCACCTGCCTTACCTCCCACACCTCCACCGCCACCTATGCCTCAAGAACACTCTCCTAAAGCTATTTTCAATGCTCCACCTCCTCCCCCATTACCCAATTTAAACATTAGTTCAGGAGAATTGGATAATGTTAATATTAAAAATGTTGATAATAAACAAACTCCAGATCCCAGATTGATGCTCATGGAATCTATAAGGAGCGGTATCCCTCTTAAGGTAGATAAGTATTAAAATGAAATTTACTATACTTAATAATTTATTTAAGTATAGACGCATACTACCTTGAAAATAATTTTATTATTTTCACGTAGAAAATAAACGTAGAAGAAACAAAGTCGCCTACTCCAAAAGATTCGAGGAGTAATCTTTTAGAAGAAATTCGTCAAGGAATAACATTAAAGCCGGTTGTTAATGAACCGAGACCCAATAGTGCCACGCCGAATTTAGCGGAAGGTGGACTAGCCGCAGCATTAACAAGAGCATTGGTTGAAAGATCAAAAGCTATGTACAGCGAAAGCGAAGATTCAAGTGATTTTACTGATAATGACGATGAATGGGACGATTAGTATTTTTTAAACGGTATTATATTTTTTTTATAGTTATTTTTCATAATCAGATTCCTTTTTAGTTTTTATTTTTACTTGTCCATACGATTTTAATATAATAGTAATTTAAAGCTTCATTAGATTAATGACGAATCTGTTCAAATGAATAAATTAATATTATAAATATTGGATTTATCAAACGTTCATTGTAATAAAAGCAAAGTTTAAACATTTAAATATTATAAATGTTATTGTCTTTCAGATTCAGGAATTTGTGAAGCATATGGATTTGAAAAAATATTCTTGTGTAGTACAGTATCAACGTCAGTACCATAAAAAAAAATGGTTATTATAAAAATAAGACTCATATTGATGTCGACAGTAATTTTTCACTTATTATCGATTGTAATAAATATTGTTTATGTTGTTATTGATAACGATAGAGTATAAACTTCGTTTGTGTGCGTCACACTTTTAATTTTATTATATAAAGAATTGAATTTTGTTTTATATATTTTATTTGAGTGTATGTGTGTACACACACACACACAAATACGAATATGCATATGAAATAGGCAATTTTAAATGCCTCTGCATGAATAAAATCTCGAACGAGCAAGGGACGAAAAATAATCGGCGGTTAACTGGCTACGACAAATAGAAAATTTATAAAATTTCATGTCCATTAAGAGATTACTAAAATTTAGTAATTTTAGAGAGAAAAAAATGCTCTTCAATATATTTTTCCTATCAATGCCTACACTTTCTCTAAATTATTTTATTATGCATAAAATTGCGTAGTCATTAAGTTACAACTGGTCTACGTTATTTGTGAAATTTCGTACTGTTATAATGTTATTCTGTCAATAAAAGATCCTACACTATTTATTAATCGTTAAGAATATAGTTGAATTCTATTAGTTAACAAAATAACAGAGTATTGGCCTAAAACAATTGTTGATTTGTTGCATAAACATATATTTGCGTGTGTCAAGCGGTGAACAATTGTTTGAGATATTAAAGCTAGTCTTTAAGTTCATCGACAAATACCAAGTATCCATTCATTTTGGATTCGTGAATATGTAGAAAATATATTATATATAGTTTTCACAACGTAATAATTTGTTATGTGCATAATACGTTAATTTTATTAGCTGAATGATAATAAAGGCTTTATGACTTCCAATTCGTGTTTTAATATATTCTTCTGATCGTAATTATTTCAGCATTTACTTTAAAGTAAAATTTTGTTCTTGAATAATAAAAAATTTTTATAGCACAATTATGAAAGAATTTTCAAGGTGTAGAAGGTATAGATAGAAATCAAATATTAAAAATTATGTGGAATTAGATCTATTTCTCTATTTAGTGACTACAATATATTACACAGTATATCTTAATCTTTGGTCTTATAATAATTTACACAAATATGCAAATTTAATTCTACTCATTTTCATATTTTTTTTTTCTTCATAATTTGGTAGCTTCTGTCAATTTTTAAACAATTTTAAATGCGTTTTCTGGCGAAAATGTAAGAATATGCGTCTGTCTCATCTTATACTTAAGGAGACTATAATTTTTCAGAAGTTTATAACCGTTTAAAAATTGACATGAATTTCGTAATCAGTCGCATCTACAAATTTGGAAATTTACAACATAGGATATAAATTTAATAATTGATAGATAAATAGAATAAATTCCGATTTACTATAAATAAAATTGTTTTTTCCTTTCTTTAACGCAGGGAACATGTCACCGTTTTTTTTTCTTTTCATGCATTCTTGGAATATAACGAAAAATTATGATTTTCACGTGTACAGTCATTTTGTTCACTCTAAATTATTCTACTTCATTATTAATAATTGCTTTTTTCTCTCTGTCTTTTGGCTTTAAATTTAACGTTTTCCTACGGCGATTAAATCCTTCAATTATGTGCATAATGTAAACTAATTATTTATACTTAAAATTAAAAGTACATACTACAAAAGCATAAAAAATATAATAAAAAGCAAAAACAAAATATATAGGTTATTTTAACAAATAATACTAAAATTTTCCGAAAATAAAACAAAATTAACAAATACATATTATTTGTAAATCGCGACATTTTTGATCATAGTAAAGTCTATTGACACTTACAATAATAACATTTATTCTTTTCAACGTTTACTCATTGAGATTCATACTACATATATTTTCAGTAAATTACTAAAAGTTCAGTAAAAAATAATTTATTGGCTTGACAACTAATTAAACCGTCAAAGGCAATTATTATGTATTCTCTAAGAGATACATACGTTTAATTGTTCATCGCTAAGTCTCGGTAAAAATTATTGTAAATTATTTCCTTATTCGTTTACGGAGTATGAGGTATCGGCAAATTATTTGAAAAATTGCTTCTACATCAGTAATGAGCTTATGGAAATAATTAATACCGTAGATGTACAGACTTTTAAATTTGTATGAAGGGAGGTACTTACGGTACTTAAGAAGAATGTATTAATTACAAGCCAAAAGTTATTTTTTACCAAAGAATCTTAAAATACTTTAAGAAGTAAATTTGCAATTTTTAATGTATATATTAATAGTTAAAATCAAATTTTTTTTGTTATAATAATTTTCTATACTATATATTATTGAAATAAAAAAAAAAAAAAAAAAAAATCTTAACAGAAATACAATACATTTATTATATTAAAAATTTATCATCTTATTGTGTATAAATTTAAGAAAAAGTATTTATTTCCTCATAAGCAATATAAAATAAAAAAATTTGCGTGGCTTAATTTATTGTATTGTATTTCCAGGAATTAAAGTATTCAATTTGTCATTTAAATATTGGGCATATTTAAATTCACATATAAATTATATTAATAATACAATATTATATAATTTTATAAAAATCGTTTTGGAGCGACAATATTTTTACTTTTTTTTTTAGTATTTTTTTTTTTTTACCAAAGTTTATATAGGATTATAGTTTATCATAAATTTATTTTATGTAATTTTACATTTTATCGTAAATGTAAGTATACATGCGTTTGGCATCTCCCTGAATATTATGTGTAAACAATAAATTAAGATTATTAATAATATAGGAATTACAAATTTAATGTTATTGTAGGAATATTAATATAAATTTTATGAATATTAATACAAATCATGTGTAATTTTACTCAACTGCAAAATATCTGAGCGTATTCTTTCGCGTATGCATACTGAAAAAATATATTACAACACGATATAGCACCAGCTATAACTTGAGTTTTTAGTTTTATAAACTAAAAACTGTTCATTATCAGATATAACGATGTTTGACTTTTTAAACCAAGATTTTCACAAGATACAATTAAATAAAATGTCCATTTATTATTTATACAACTTTTGTGCTAAGCTTTATATTCGGATAACGTTTACAATGTATATTTCTCAAGTAAAAAATGTACAGATCCTGCTCGTGCATGTAAATCTTGGTTTAAAGCGTTTCTATCGATTTTACGTAAATTGATAAAGCAATAAATGTCTGTTATCAGTTTCAGATTAAACAGTCCCTATACATTTTTAGGAAATATTAATTATCCTATTTTATAACACGTGTTTATAATACAGATTTTTTAAAATATATATTACTCTTTTATATGTATAGATTCCCTTAAGACACTAAAAATCGACAATTTATGAATGTAGTTTTTATATTTTACTCTAATAAGTTATGTTTTCTTTTTCTTAATATATCATATTCAATTATAAATATTTTCCTCTCAAGGTACAAGACATTCTTTCATATAGATATAGTAATTTTATTATTTGTAAAAATATCAAAGAAGAAGGAAAACTAGAAAAATATTTACCCATTCAAACTAGTTCATTTGTATAGAAATGTTATGTCTGTATAAGAAGAAAATCTGTATCAAAATTGGTATTACTGTTTATCTAGCTTCTCGTTACGCTTAGAAAATTTTTACCACGATAAATAATCATAACGATAACAATAATAGGTAATAATAATAATAATAATAATAATAATTGCATAAAAAAAAAAAAAAAAAAAAAAAGAAAGGAATTTTTTAATTCACTCGTACAGATGATAAAATAAAATAATGGGGGGGGGGAGTTTAGCCTGTTTTACAGGTGAATTAATTATCGGACTAGCGATTTATTAGCCTCGTTCTGGTTGCAGTAGTCGCCCTGAGCTCAAGCGACACTACTAACGAATACTTTCGTGGTAAGAGAGATAATACCGGAAAACTGGCATTTAATTTTCCTTCTATCTCCTTTATACCTTCGCAACCTAAAAACCTAAATGCAAATACAAAAGAGTTTGTTTGAGTTGTAATCACCAAGATATATTGAATGCAGCTTCCCTGATTACCGTTTGTTCATCCAGTTAATTTAATTAATGTAACCTTTGACGAACGTTGTTGACAGACAAGGAGGCTTAATCGAAAATGATATATTAGCTTGAAAACGGAAAACACTGTACCAGAGAATTGGAAAGTGCAGTTTGTTAAATCCCGAAGCGTGCCTGGACATATCCGACCCTTAAACGACAACGATCTTATGATTGTTTCCATTGGGCAGGAGTACGTAATAGACACGCTTCCCCTTATCTCATTGAAACTGCGACACGTTGCCCTGGTAGTGATTGCTAACGAAGGAGTCGGTCTGTTGTTGTTGTTGTTGTTGTTGTTGTTGCTGCTGCTGTTGTTGATGTTGGTGCTGCTCAGGTCGGTCAGTGACGCCCTGGATCTCGATAACGGAGTTGGTCGTCGTGTGCCCAGTGCCGTTGCTCATGCTGGCATTGGTGATGTCCCTGGTGACGGTGAGCTCGTTGCTCGCGTTCGTCTGCTGCACCTGCACCTGCTGCTGCTGCTGCTGTTGTTGTTGTTGTTGTTGCTGCTGCTGCTGCAACGTACCGTTGTTCTGGGCGTGATTGTTATTTTTGGACCTGTGCCTGAGCTTGTGCGTGGTGAGGTACTGCTTGACCGAAAAGGCTTTGTGGCAGATGTCGCACTTGTACGGAAGTGGATCCTGGATGCAATTGAGGCCGTCGACGACGGTCGGAGCGTGAGTCGTCAGGTGCATGAGGTAATAGTGTTTAACAACGAAGGACTTGCCGCAGGTTTCGCATATGTAGGGGCCTGACATTCCGTGGGTCTTGCGGTGCTTGTGCAGGTTGTCCTTGCGCGAGAAGCTCTTCCCGCAAACCTCGCATTCGTGCATCTTTTGGCCGGTATGGGATACAAGGTGACGTACCAGGTGCTCCTTACGGCTGAATGCCTTCGCGCAGGTCGTACAGACGTAAGGACGTTCGCCGGTGTGGAGCTTCCGGTGCTGGAACAGGTGCTCTTTTCGTTTAAACGGTTTATTGCATACGTCGCAACTGAATGGACTTCCAAGGCCGTTCATGTGCGTTGAGCTTTCTTCCTTAATGCTACCGCTACTCATCTCCGTCACCTGTTTTTATTTCACATTATTTAGATCTTTAATAAGACTTGTATTTCTAGACATGTATATATTATAATTAATTATAACCGAGCCAGGTAATGCTGTTAATTATATTTCTTTTAAGGTCTTAATAATATCTTGGCTCGCTATTATTATAATAATATTATAATACATTGGCTCTTAAATAAAGCTATTTCATTATTAATTTAATTTAATTTAATTTAACTTTGTCTTAAATATTAAACAACGTCCAATATTGTATTTATATTTGAATGAATAGAAAATCATGTACGTATTATTATTTTTTTTTTTTTTTACCTCTAGATTTAAAAATACAATTTCTTAAAACTATAATATATAATCTTTTAGATGAAAATGTTTAATTGCATAATTAAAGTAATAACGTTTAATTTAAATTATTTTTAACATACTGAATCGTAATAACAAACTTTTTCGAACGTCTTATTTCTTTAATATTATAAATAAATAAATTTTTTAAAATGAATACTTGGAAACTATTGAAATATGTAAACAATAACTGCAGCATCATATTTTATAGGCGATAATAAAAAAAACCTCATTTTGAGACTAAATTAATTGAGTTTTGAAAGCTTTCATTTCATATGTAATACATCTTCAATATTCTTAAGTAATTACAAAATGCTTAGTTTTTTTCTCCTTAACATAAGCTTTATTATCCACTTTATATGTAAAACCGTATTGTTTAATATTAAAGATGCAAACAAAGCTAAACAGTAATTATCATTTTATATAAACAATTAAAATGTTTTTTCAAATTATTGATGTATTGAAGTATATATCAATGCTCCATAACCCAAAATAAGATAATTTCTTATCAAGGAAAGGATCTCTAATATTAATGAGAAACTTAAATTTATATCTAGAATTTTCACTAACTTGCTTTTCAGTTAAGAATACTATAATAACGTATTCTTCTTGCAGATTGTTTTTAAAAAGAGAATCCAAGATTTCGTTTTTATTTAAATGTACTTTTAATTGGTAAATATCATTAAATGTGAGAAAAAGTGAAGAATAATTTAACATCTTGCTGTGCACTTGCTAGATCATGAAGTTGTCATATAGCTTATGGATAATGACTTGCATGATGATTTCATTACCTCGTTAAGGAGCGTCGCGGTACAATCGTGACCGCTCATTTGATTTATGGAATTGAAGGTTTTGCCGCATTCGCGACATGCCACCTGCCGTTGCGCTGTCTGTGATATCGCCTGAGGATTAACCGTGACCAGCGGGGCGTTCTGCTCTGGACCTGAGCGGATACGTAGGAATTCTGATATATGACCGATTGAAGCGCGCGATATGCCGTCCTCCGAACTCTTGACGAAGTCTTTGAGCTCTTTGGGATCTTCACGTGTCACTTGAGTCGTTAGTGCGTCTTTGAAGCCCAGACTTAAAAATACCTCGGGCGTTGCTTGGACTGTCGTGAAAGTTTGTTGGTTTTGCTGATTCACCACCACTGCTTCGTTTTTTTGCTGATCATTCTGAAGGTTTTGCTGATCGTTTGCATCTTCGGTTTTGAGGATAATGTTACTTCGGTGGACCTCTGTTTGCTGCTGCTCTTGTATATTCGTTATATGAATATGTTGTTGTTGTTGCTGCTGCTGTTGTTGTTGTTGCTGCTGTTGTTGTTGTTGCTGTTGTTGTTTTTCTAAATGATGCAGATGTCTTTGCTTTTCAAACTGTTCCCTTTGCTGTCTCTGCAATTGTTGCAACTGTTGGGTTATTTGCGTTTGATTTTGTTGCTCTTGATTTACATGAGTCTGTTGTTGATTAGTTTGCTGGTTAGTTTGCTGATTAACCTGCTGATTAATTTGCTGGCTGACTTGACTAGCTTGATTCGATGGCTGCTGGGACATTTGCCTCAGTGTTTGTACCTGCTGCTGCGTTATTTGATTTTGGCTCTGTATTTGGTTTTGAACTTGTATTTGAGTAGGCTGGGGTTGTGACTGCTCTATTATTTGATTTTGGGTTTGATTTTGTTGTGATTGTATTTGTTGAGATGTCTGTTGCTGGTAACTGTAGTGAGTTTCTGCTTCAACCACAGCTGTCGCAACATTTCCAGATTGCATCTAAAAATATTTTGAAAGCAATTGATAAACAGAAATAAATTTATTCTTTTATTTCAATCTATATAAAATACTAACCTGCATTGCACATTTATATTGTTGCACACGAGCCTGTACTCCACCAATAATTTGTAAATTTGAAGCATTTATATTACTGACAAGCACTTGTTGCGGGAGCGTTTGTGCTTGATCCGTTAGAATTTGAGTACTTGTAGTCGGAACTATTTTCTCAACTGTATTTAGTTGATCTTCTTCGACTTGTGGCTCTTCGGTAATTACTGGTTTATCTTCTTTTGTACTTTTTACATAAACTTTTCCTTCCTTTAGAAAATCCTCTGAGAATCTTAACGAAGTAAAGTATGATTCTAACATACCTTCAGCATTTACTACAGCTTCTCTAAATTCAATGTAATTCTCCAACTTTTTTACACAGTCGAGACATACAATTTTTGGTAATGAGTCTTCTTCTAAAATCTATAAATGTTGAGACCAAGCAATTTGAAATGTTATTAATCAAATTGAAAGGATAAATCAAAAAAAAATTTTTTGATAAAGAAGAAAAAATATCTAGTTATAGTAAGGATGGTAAAGTAATATATAATACGTATGTATAAATATGGCTGTGTTTGTAAATAAATGAGCTTATACAGAAATGTATATAAAATAAAATTGTATATAAAATAGAATGTGAAATTAATAAAGATAAATTTTTAAAAGAGAAAGAAAAATTTTTTATAAATTACTTGAAAAAATAATTAACTTTAAAAAGCTGTGAATAATGGAGTAAAAAAGAAAAATAACGACAAGAAGAAGAAGAACAACAACGACAACAACAATAATAATATAAATAATAATGAAAGTAAGAGAGAACCGAATACTGATTAAAATAGTTAAAAATTCCAATTACGGATGTTAGTGTAAAGTGATATAATGTTGCAATTCGTGGTTCGCAGTACGCGAGTTTCGTGGTAAGAGGATAAAAATATTTGACGGTATGACGGTAGGATGTGTCAAATGTGAAAAACGATAGAAAATAAATAAACAAACAAACACCCGGCTCACCTGTATAGGCAGATAGGTTTGTATTTTGGTTTGAAGCTGACGCCTGCGACCCTCCTCGAGGAAGATATTCATCTTGGTACCTTCGCTGTTGGTGCAGAGCCGGCAAAGCTCGTAATAATTAACCCGCCGATATCCGGACATATTGCCTTCGGATGCCAGCCTATCATATAAATACGACGACGCGAGCCCTCGACAGCGATGATGATTCCGTTTGTGCCTACGGTTCTTTACTACTTGTGAGCCGGGGAATCGTTAAGAGGCCGAACGGAGTCGGTTTTCAAGGAGGCACGAATTCGAACGCGTCGAGGAGTCAGAGGCGTGCCAACCTTACTAGTTTCGCTAACATCGGCAGCGCGTCGAGCCTCTTGGCGATAACCTGCAATAACGACTCGCAGCCATTTGCAAAATGCAATCGCGCTCTCTGATGTCGTTTTACCGCGTGCATGTGCGTGCGTGTTGAGCCGCGTAATACACGTACGGCTGCGTGTTTCAGGGGTGCGCGACTGTGCGGTCACACGGATCCATGTACGCGGGTCGGCTGCTTTAATGGGCCGCGCATGGGATCCCTTGCTCGAGCCCAATACTAAGCCCAATACTAAGCCCAATACGTAGAATACAAGCTCTCGTCGAGACGTAATGTGTATCTGGCGGCGTGACGTGGGGGAATGGCGGGAGGAGATCGGAGGGAGGGAGGGGACCTCGGATCCCCTACGCGAGTACGCTCCCCGGCTCGTGCTGCTCCACCAAGCACTTACAAGTTACTTCCAATGTTTTTCCTCAATGCTTCGCTTGGCTGCCAGCATCGGCCAAACAAAACTATCATCTATCGTCTTGCTTACGTATGTCACTCACTTTGTACGCGGCTCTGGGCGGTGTTGCTCGCATGTGTGACCCGCATGAGCATACGCGCGCGCGCGCGCGCGAGAGAGAGAGAGAGAGAGAGAGAGAGCGATAACGGCTTTCGAGTCTGTTTTTAATAAGTGCTTTCGTGCTTATCACTAGCAATATCTTCGGCGATATTATACGCCTAAAGCTTTATAATTAGTCATCTGTCATTAAAGCGGCCAATTCTAAGCTTAGGCACATTGGCCTTTGAGATTCGAAATATAAGTTACAACGTAAAGTCATTGTGAAGTCACTTTTAAGGGCCGTCTATTGTCTCCTATTTCAACGATCTGTACTATCACGTACGCCTTTTCATTATTTCCCTTTGCGATGCTTTGCTTTCAAACGCGCAACTAGTTCAAGTACATTTACCGAGCCTATCGACGCGGTCCCAGTCGATGGATGCTCCTGTTGCTGATGATGCCAATGATGTTGATAATGATGTGCTATGATTAGGTACGGACGGACTTCTACAGATTTTTTTATCCCTCATTCCTATCTCGTTTCATTCAATATTTGATATATACTTTTTCACCGTTCCCTTTTATATCCCATTACACCAATGCTATAATATAACCTACTTTCAATATTTTCTAACGTCTACAATTCAATTTCAACAGACAATTTTTCATTATACAAATATCCAGTCAGTAGTTATCTTCCTGAATTCCCATTTCCTTTCATTATCATACCCCTTGTTTTTCAATTGTACTATTTTGAAAAATTGTCATTTCACCGTTTCCCATTTTTTCGTTTCGTTTGTTTATATACGGCACGAACTGTCGTAGGTGAACCTCAGTTCCGCCTGTTTTTCTTTTTTTCTTTTCTTTTAATTTTCTTCCTGATCATTTGTAATCAATCATTAGTTATTCCTTAAAAATCAAAACTAGAGACTTCAATTTCATACATCCCAAAGGCATTGAAATAAATTAAAACGTATTTAATAATAATAATAATAATAATAATAATAGGTAAATGAAAATCAAAGTACTCGCCTGCGAATTTCGTATAATACAATAATACTTTAGATTTAGCCTTAATTGTCATAAATGTCAATTTAGAAATAAAAAAAAAAAAAAAATTTCTTTTATGCCTTATTTCTCAGAACGTATATAACTTACATTATTATTTATTGATAAGTATGCTTCAATATGCTTTTTCATTTAATATAATACGAAATATCGAGCGTTTTATAATCAATTATTAAAGATTTATGTTAATTCTTAAAAAGTATCTATAATTATTTTTAAAAATTAAGTAAATAATATATTAAATGCGCTGTTTGCAGTTATACGAAAAATTTAGTTTTTGAAAATATAAAATATGTATTAGATATATATATATATATATATATGAGGATTCATATTTTTTTATTTTACCCGAAGATATTACCGCCATTAGTTTGCAAGATGGCTACCCTACGCTACTCATATTGTTTATTTATGTTACCTATTTGGTTGCTAGTCAATACTTTGAAGGTCTACAGAGTTAATCTATACTAATATTTATAATATTATTTTATGTAATATATATATATATATATATATATATATATATATATATATATACACATATAAGATGACTGGTACACCTACCTGCAAATTTCAAGAAGGTAAATCAATTTTATTTGATTTTATCTAAAAATATTAAATAAGAATTTATCAAACAATATTTTTATTAAAATGTGCAGGCGAGCGCGTTTTATGCTTTCATGGTCCATTAATTTATGAAGCTAAATGTTTAAAAACAAATATAACAAAAGAAAAACAAGTTAAATACCTTATACATTATGCTGGATGGAATAAAAAGTAAGGTTTTGTATTATTTTTACTGCAATAAGGCATCAGTATTTGTAATCATTTTTTATCTTATTATAGTTGGGATGAATGGGTTCCTGAAAGTCGAGTTTTGAAATATAATGAAACAAATGTGCAACGTCAAAAAGATGTTCAAAAAGCTCATGCAGCTCAGCAAATCGCACAAAAAGGAAAGAAATCTAGCGGACTTTCAAAAGCAAGTTTAAAGAATCGAGAGACTAATAAAGACAAAGAATCAGAGAGTAGATCTAGTACTCCGACTTTTTCAAATGATAGAGTAAGTAATAGGTATCAAAAAAATGGTGGCTCCATCACACCTACATCTAATGATTCATCATCAGATGGTCCTAGAAGAAAGCGCAAGTATGTATTTTTAAACTTATGCGTTACATACTAATGATAAGGAAGCAAAATGTAATAAAAATAACATTTTTTTTATAGCCGCATTGATCTTACAGTAGAAACAGAAGAACAGTTCCTATCAAAAGTTGAAATTAAAGTTAAAATTCCTGACGAATTAAAACCTTGGCTGGTTGATGATTGGGATGCTATTAGTAGACAAAGAAAATTAGTAATATTACCAGCAAGGCATACAGTTGATAAAATTTTGGATGATTATACGAAATTTAAAACTTCGAGTAAAACGAATACTCCAAATAAGTAAGACATAGTAATTAAATATCATAATATATACGTAATAAATACATATATCATAATGAGTACATTTTAAATAGGGAAGTAGCTCTTTTAGAAGTAACAAGAGGCCTTCGTGAGTATTTTAATGTAATGCTTGGAACACAATTGTTATACAGATGGGAAAGACAACAATATGGTGATATCATGAACGAAAAAGCAAATACACCTGCCAGTCAAATATATGGCGCTTTTCACTTATTAAGATTATTTGGTATACAATACTAATTTAAAAATAATGATTGTTAAAAAAATTTGCATTTATTCGTTAATTATTTTTAATTGAGAAATTTTTTATAGTGAAATTAGGTAGTATGTTGTCATATACACCATTAGATGAAAAAAGTATACAGCTGTTACTTGTACATATACATGACTTTTTAAGGTACATGCATAAAAATAGTAGTGATTACTTCAGCCTTCAAGATTTTGGTGCAGCACCCCCAGAATATCATAGAAAATGTAGTTGATAATGTTTGTAAATAGATTATATAATTATAAATTTCTTAATTTTAATAAAAATTATTGAAATATAAATAAATTATTGAAATTTTGGCATTAAATAAAACAATGTTTTTAAAAATTAACTTTTGTTTTTTTTCGAAAATTTAAATCATTACTTTTTATTAAAACTTATTTGAAATTTTTAAAATGGAATATAAAGCTCGAAAAATTGACAAATCATCAGCTGCGACATAATGATAATCTCAAACATAACCTTACTGTTTGTCACAATTTTAAGTGTTGATAAGTATTTATAATATTTTATTTCTCTTAGCATTAAATTTTATAGTTATAACAGCCATTAATTATGGCAGGCTCTGCCTTCAGGCGTTTGATGGCTGAGTATAAACGTAATATATAAACAATTGAATATTTTTTTTACGAAAAATAGTTTATTATAAATTTTATTATAAATATTATAGAATTGACTGTAAATCCTCCTGAAGGGATATTAGCTGGGCCAGCTAATGAAGACAATTTCTTTGAATGGGAAGCTTTAATTACGTACGAAATGGAATTTACACACAACACACACACAAATATATATGTTATATTTTCGTTTCAATTAAATTTATTTTTATTAAATTTTGAATTTTTAATATAGGGGACCAGAGGGCACATGTTTCGAAGGTGGTGTATTTCCTGCAAAATTAGTTTTTCCACCAGATTATCCTTTAAGTCCTCCTACAATGCAATTCACATGTGAAATATTTCACCCAAATAGTATGTGTCTTTATTTATTTCATTAATTTCGTTACATTAGTTTTTTTAAATAATTTATTTTAAATTCATTATAGTTTATTCGGATGGTCGAGTTTGTATTAGTATTTTGCATGCACCTGGTGATGACCCGATGGGATATGAAAGTAGTTCTGAAAGGTGGAGTCCTGTTCAAAGCGTTGAAAAAATTTTATTGAGCGTAGTAAGTATGTTAGCTGAGCCAAATGATGAAAGTGGAGCAAATGTTGATGCAGCTAAAATGTGGAGAGAAGATCGATTAGAGTTTGAAAGAATTGCTCAGAGATTAGTTCGTAAGACACTTGATCTTCCATTATAATAAATAATAAGATATTTCTTCAAAAATTTCATTTGTTTAAATTAGTAACATAAAATTTTAGATATCAGTAATAAAAAATTGTAATTACTTGTTCATTAAAATTGTAAATAATTTTTATTTAATTGATTTCTCTGTTATTTACCTTCAAAAATTTCAATGTATAATATTTAAAGAAAACTTTGTTTCGTAAATACTTATATTTTTAAAACATTTTTGACATTTTTATTAACTTCAGATTTTCGTAATAAAATTTTAAGATAATTTAAAATTATTTGTTTATCACAAATGTTAAGAAGAAAAGTACATATTATAATAATGAAAAATCAATAATAATTATTTTAAAATAATATTGACTTTGTTAGATTGGAACTGTTTATTTCAATTAGTTAGAACGTTTCGAATTTCTAATCTATATATTGATGTGGTATAAAACTTTATTTTTGTACTATAAAATTAATTATATAGAAAATATGTTTGTTTTTTTTTATTTATTTGATTTTTAATTAATTGTAAAGATCCCAAAGAGAAATATTTCCATCTTTGCCAGCAGCAGCCATTAAACATTTGCTATTATATGCTTCAACTTTACACGACGAGTAAATTATATCATGGATGGTAGCTTTATGCTGGTCTAAAATGACAAGCGGTCTTAGCGTTTTCCATGAATAAATTCGTATTCGACTATCCCAACCTCCAGTAGCAAATACTTTTGCATCTGGTCTGATTGTAATAACTGCTATACCAGGATTTTTCAAAGGCAATCGTGTTTTTTCAGTTAGCTCATTATCGACAGATAATGAAAATAACTGAAAAGAAAATAGAAAACATTATTATCCATCACAGTAAAATGTGACAAAAATATTCGTATAATACTAATTTTAAAAAATGTACTTGTAAATAATCTTGAGGACTCCCTATAATACCACGCATTAAAGATGTATTAAAGTCAACAGTCATAGGAGAATGTTCGATTTTTATAGAAGATAAGATCTTTTTTGATCTCACATCCCATAAAAGCATTTGTCCACCATCATACGTAACTAATGCATATTTAGATTTATCAATGCAAGGCTTAATAGTCATAACATGTCCAAGTGAATTTGCATCTGGAAGACTATGGGGGTTTAACTCTGATTCAACTTTTAATGTTTTTAATGAAAATAATCCAACTTTTGATTCGTTCAATGGTATAAATATTGTATCCTCTGTTGATACTTGGAATCTGCGAAAAAAGAAGGAATTTTTGACAAAATCAAGGTAAATAATTAAATATAAAGAGGCAGAGAACTATATTTACCGACAAAAGCCACAGTAGTCTGTTTTAACAGTTTCATTTAATTTCCAATTAGAACCGTCTGCTTTCCATAAATTAAATGATCCACCTTTTCTTTGAGTTATAAGACACTCATCTCCAACAGTGTATAATGCTAAACAAGGCTCATTGGAAAGACATTTAAGTTTCAGCGATTCTCTATTTTTCTACAGGCAAATGAAACAGATTTTCTCATTTAATTTAAATAAAATTAAAAGTTCGATATTAATTATTGTAAATATTGTACTCTCAAGTCCCAAATATGTACAATTCCACTTTCAGTTCCAGCATAAAGATGTTCAATATAAGGTGAAACACGAAATAGCAAACTATGAACAGGGCCCATGTCACCTCTCATAATATAAACAGGATCAGGCGGGAGTATTGCCATTGTAATATAATTTCCAAATTTTATTTTTCTTTGATTTAAAATTAGTTCTTTATGTCTAAAAGTGTCTCAGTGAAACTCGTGTTTGGCAGAAGACGGGAGGCTTACGGCACAATGATGGAATGAATGTTACCTGTTTGGAAAAGCAAAATAAGCATTTATGTAGAATTAATGCCAGAAGAAGTAGAGAATTTATTATTTGAGATAAATATTATTTAAATGGATTATTTAGACATTCAAGTATAGCTTTTTAAGATAATAAAAATTTAAACAGCTCAAGGGGTTACTTTTTCTTCATTATTATAAAAAATAATTGTAAATAAATTATAAAGGCTTGTGAAATATAATTATTGCATAACTAAACGTTAGTAGTTATTCTTGAATTGGCGATTGAATTGTTATGAGATTGGGTATGATGTCAATATTTACACTCGACCCTCTAAATAATGTATCAAAGTAATTTCTAGGCCACTGCATTCAACATCTCCTTACATCCAAATATATATATATATATATATATATATATATATTCTCTATCCAATAACACATTTCTTTTTAAAGAAATTAAATTGAATTAAAAGAATAAAATTAATTATTGAGAGAGTCTGTTATTGTAATAAATGGTGGGCTCATAGTAGGGATTGTAAGGCACTTCCAATCCAGACAGTTACGTACTTCATTGTACTTGTATTGATAGTTGAAAAGGGAATGGGGAAAAAAAAATACGGTATAAACGTGTACCAACCCTAGAGATAGAACACGGTATGATATTTATCGAAAATCGATCATGTCAAACCATGTTTTCTCGTAGTTGTAATAAACAAGGAGACGTGCCAGCCTCACCTCCCGTCTTCTTCCGCGGCTCTTCACGGTTTGTTTTGTTGCCGCATCGTAATTGCGAGTATGACACGGCAGCGCGGCAGCGAGGAGTTGCGCAGTCGAGCCCGCCCGGCAAGACCTACTTGCTTTTCGATGTGATTGGCTTCATGTTCTGGCCCGATGTACGTCGGA
This sequence comes from Ceratosolen fusciceps, assembly GCA_018883505.1. Taxonomy (NCBI): domain Eukaryota; kingdom Metazoa; phylum Arthropoda; class Insecta; order Hymenoptera; family Agaonidae; genus Ceratosolen; species Ceratosolen fusciceps. The sequence continues at coordinate 4,195,345 of RCIC01000008.1, forward strand.
CTTAAAGCCAGTTTTTAAATTATTCCTCAGACACGCGGGAGATTCATATGCGAAATCGCGATCGGCTCGCCGCGCCTCCCCTTCGCCCTTCTTCGCCCCTTCCCGCCACACGCACGCACGCACGCACGCACACGCACGCACGCACGCACGCACGCACGCACATCCCCATCCTACTACCCTACCGCCAGCCGACCCCTTCGGCTTACGACGAGGTTACGCGTTTTATTAGCCTTCGTTGATCGTGATATCGATCGAAAAGTCCCTTCTTTACGTGAAAGTTCTAGAGTACGTCTAGGGAAAAGAGCTGCTCTCTGATCGATAAATAAAAGTGGCCAGCGCTTCGATTGGGAATGAGGAAATTTAATTAAAATTCAAATGTCCGAGTCACGCTTAGTGAAATCGGGACGTTTATTTACATATATACTTCAACCGCGCTCTTTCGCTACATCAATCACAATTTACAACTTCGATCATTTTTTATTTCTACAAGTGCGCACGCATTGGATTGGCATTTATTAGTAAATAAACAGTTCTCTACTTTTACGTAGGCCATTCTACGTTTACGTATACGTGAGCTTTTTTTATTTCTAACAATTGTCCATTACGTTTTTAAGATTACGAATTTTCCTCGCTAAGCAATATTGCTTTATTAATATCTTACGAACTGTCCTTAGAATGCAGTCCTTTTGACTTAGAATGCAGAAGACTTTTTTTGAACATTGATTAACATTATAGAAAATTATTTTTCGCAAGGATTTTATCGATGAGTGTAGGTGTTAATCGAATTGAGCATTCGATCATTGGCTGGATTTACATTCGGCATCTCTCGTGTAATCGAGCCGTATTGCAGATTGCGGATCAGCATAGATGTTCAATTAAGTAAAGTAAGCCAGTCCGTTAAATTGGATGCTTGGCTTCCTCAAAATGCAAGAATTTAATTCCTGTTTGGGAATGAGCTTACGTATGATACGGCTTGTCTTAAAACGGGACCGTCAATACAATATGTACTAAGCTCGGACCAATTGAGCTGCTCTCTCTCTCTCTCTCTCTCTCTCTCTCTCTTTTGTGGGATAATAAATTTATCCGCTCGTCGTTAAGTAAAATCGCTTCCGAATTGAAAGGGGGAGAGCTTTGCTAATTGCTGGCAGAGGCAGCCGGAAGGTCGCGCGCGCCACCGCGAGGCGAAGCTTGCGTAAAGGGTGAGTGGCTGCATGTGTGGTAGGTCCATGCGTGTAGCGAGTGAAAATAGGTCTAGTTGCACTTGGGGAGCGGGGCTGTAGCGATCGCGAGGAGGATGTATGACTGACTCCGCACCTCTTACGCGCTAAATCTCCTCTCTCTCTCTCTCTCTCTCTCTCTCTCTCTCTCTCTCTCTCTCCTCTCCCGCCACCTCTCTCTCTATCTCTCTCTCTCTCTCCCTCTCTGTCTTCCACCTGTCCCGTGTCTCTTTTCCCTCCAGCCTCCGCTCGCCACGCCTCCCCCTTCCCGCCCACCCTCCATAACTCTCTGCCCGTTACGCTATATCGCTCTCTTACTCGATAGTTCCCTTTCCATCGCGGTCTCTCCACCACCCCCATGCCGATTATCACTATCGAAACAACATTGTAATTGCCCGTCGTCATTTTCTTTTTTATCTGAACCGTATTACTGGGATCGCGCAGACCAGCATCCCGCGTCTCCTCCATTACCTTTGTCGACCCGGACTTATCTGCCGCTTTTTCTGTCATTGCTTTTCTACGTCCGTTTTTCTTCCTCTCCTCCTCCACGTAATCCGTCACCCCCACCCACTCGCGTACTGTCTAAGTGTCTCGGAGCATCCGCGTGCACTTTGCACAGTATCTGTCTGTCAGCCGGGTCGACTACACCCCCACGAGGTTTACGAGGATTGCGCGCTGCACTCTCAAAGCACAGACGGAGATAATTTAACAAAGTACAATTTCCGACAAATAAGCAACCTTGTACAGTCCACGCTTCGTACTTGCCCGATAAAGCTTTCGGCACACGGGTGAGTACCTTTTTTTTTATCTTTGGTTAGAATAGTTCTTTCTTAAAAAAAAAAAAAAAAAAAAAAAGAGAGAAAAAAGCCTGCTACTTGTTGCCTCTCTCTCTCTCTCTCTCGCTCTCTTTTTGTTTCTTTTTTAAATTTAATGCAGCTTATACCAAGTGAAGGAATGGCTAGACCATTTTGAAATAGTAATTACTTTTCATATCGACATTCATTCATTAAACGGGATCTTTTTGCATTGTTAACGTCCAATAAATAATCATTCACTCCCTCAATGATTATACGAAGTACTAATATTTTAATTTTCATCTATATGTGCCTTTTTAGAAATTATATAAAATTTTCCTGCAAATAGAGGAATTTATTTGTCGTTGCAATATTCCTAGAAATCCTTTAATAATTGATACATTTAAGAATAATTAATATTTAAAGAATGATGATCAGTTAAGACATAATTGAAAGTTCGTCATTCAGTTTTATTTTGCTTTTGAAAATATAATGATATGTTATTGTGTATCAATTACGGGTTATTTATCACGTTTAATCTTCATAATATAAATTATTAATATATGTTAAAAAGGGTTGTTCATATTCCATACAACTTTCTATAAAACTTTATTATTACAGAGATCAAGTTTTATAATATGAGAAACGTTTTTTCAAATAAACAATCGCCTAGTAGTAATATCCGATTATAGCCTGGCAATAAAAAAATAAAATAAAAATAAGAATACTAGCAATAGAAAATTATTGATATGAAAATTAAACATACTATTTTACGGTTTTTATGTTATTGATCAATCGTTTGTTAAAGTAAAGTGCAAATCGCTAATAATGACAAGTGCTAACATTATTATGAATACGGAGAAAAGAATCAATTTTCAGAGGGCATCGGGTGGATTCATAGAATACCTGTACATAGAGATGTTAATTGTGTTACTCAGTCGGCGGTAATTAAAAATTCCACTCACATTCGAATGAAAAAACGAAAAAGTAATTACAATTAAAAAACGCTCTGATTATATTGAACTCCGAGTAAAAATTCGTGCATGTAAACGTTTTATTAAATCCTTTAACGACATACTACTGATTAATTAAGTTGTTCACGAAAATTGATGCTGCTCCGTCTTGTGAATAAAGTTTTTGCTTATCTTTTATTAGGCTTTCGTGCGAGTCTCTTTTAAATTCTACTCGCGAAACTCCACTATACCTTTTATTAAGATTAATAATAAAAAAAATGAATGTTTAAGGAGTCAAGAAGAAAATAAAGTAGCGCACAAAAATATCTTCGCTAATATTTCACGCAATTAATTAATACGATTAGAATTTTTTATTAAATTGCAAATAAAAAGAATTTTTCTTAAGTTCCGAGCTTAAGCTCCGAGAAACTTGTTAGAGCTGGAGAATGGCTTATTTATTCATGCATTTAAAAAGTAACGATTCGCTTAATTGTATATACGTACGTACACGCGGGCGTGTATGAACAATAACGTTAAATATGGGCTGTTCAAGTTAATAATGCATATTGTGCTTATAGAATGGGTTCGTCAGGGAGTCTCTTTTGGTCCTCGAGCAATGATAATACAGTCGATCCTGCAATTGGATTGACAGCGCGACAGAAGAAACTCGTGCAGAACACATGGGCTATTGTTAGAAAAGATCCCATCACTAATGGGATTGCTATTATGATTGCGTAAGTATTTTACGCAGTTTTTTCGTAGAGGACTTACTACACATTCAAAATACAAATAATTCAAAAAACTAATTAATACGTTTGAAATATATATATATTTTTTTTTTTTTTTTTTTTTTTAATTAAAGTACATTATGCATTATATCGTTAATCAATGTAGTTATAAACTGTATTTATTTCTAACACTTACATTGCTACGTGCAGCAGACTTTATTATTCATTCGGTAAGATACTACAATTTTATTTCTATTTTACTAGGAACTTTATTGTCAATCCTGACACGTCGAACGATCCCAGTGCCAATATTTAATTTTTTTAACTGTATCGTGAAAAATAATTGCTAGAGCTTCCTTCTTAAACCTTATTTTATCAAAACATATATTTTATCAATACAATTTAAATGAATTTTAAGCATAAATATAATCTTTGTAGATTTTTTGTAATACAATTTAAATAAATATACAATAAAAGAGTACTGTAACATAGTGTATTATACTAATACTATTATTACTTTAACTATTACTATTACTATTACTATTACTATTACTATTACCATTCTTCTTCTTCTTCTTCTTCTTCTTCTTCTTCTTCTTCTTCTTCTTATTATTATTATTATTATTATTATTATTATTATTATTATTATTATTAGTGATCATATAAATGTGCAATACGAAAACTTTCAGATATTGAAAACATCCTTTCAGAAAGTCTTTTCAAAACTACTAAAATTTAGTTTGTATATTACAATTATGACTGTTATTCTGAAAGAATACTCGTTTAAATTAACATAATTTGTTCAGAATCAATTTATATAAATGAGGATAATCTAAAGTTTCATTATAACTTTTTGTTTTAATATCAAATATAATTACGAAAAGTTTTAATACTCGGCCGAGAATATCTAAATAGTATTTAATTTCCTATACAATCAGAGTTTGATATAGAAAAGCAATATCTGAAATAATAACAATAATATCTATAATAAACAATCGAGCAATCGAAACTTAAGTTTTCAGTTTCATGCTGTATTGTACGGATTAATACCGAAGACGAGTATTTTAATATTGATGCAACATATCGAAAACAAATTTACTTTCCATCAATGCTTAAAGTACGTTTATGATTCATATGATTTCAATAAGATAAATACAATTCGCTATTTATTTAACAGTATGTATTTAATTGTTGAGCTCGTACTTGATTAAGGAACTGGTTTTACGTCCGATTTAATACCAGTCGACTTTTGAATTAGAATTTCGGAAAGTATGACATCCGTTCGTCGCTAATAAAAAAGTTTTTCTACTAAGCTTCTTCGAAAAGTATCCAGAGTATCAGAAGTTCTTTCCGGCGTTCAAGGATATGCCGCTTGAAGAGCTACCGGCTAACAAGAAATTTCAGGCCCACTGCCTTAACGTCGTGACGGCACTCAATAATGTCATCGACTCCATTAATGATCTCGCACTGCTAGAGGCAAATCTCATTGGCATAGGCGAGCGACACCATAGACGTGGCCAGACAAAGGAACAATTTCTCGTAAGCAATTGTTGTTATTAATGTAGCCATTAATAATTAAACTGTAGAATACCCTCTCAATGACTTGGGTCAATTTTATTTACTCTTATGTATGCCGATACACTCTTCCAGATATTTTTCAATCTAATACGTCTTCTAAGATTTTATACGTTTAATTACATTTCGTGTTATTTTATATTAACTTTTTTATTTAATTAAATACTATTGAACGGTATTATTGAGCTATAAAGTTATGTCGCAGAATTGGTCGCCCGATTATAAATATTAAAGTTTATTTCGGCATTCTAAATATTATATATTTTTTAATCGTAGATGTATATTTAATTTACATATTATAATGAAAAATATCTTTTTTAAAAAACTTTTGAAAAGTACATGTGATTATTTTTTTCCTGAAAATAGAATCGTTCTAATTTTATACGCAGTATATGCCAAGATACCGCGTATCATCTGAATTTTTTGATTGACATTAAAAGAAAGTTACTTTAAAAATATTGACTCTAACGAAAAGTTCAAATATTAAATAATAACAAAATATATTAAAATTTCTAAAAAATATTATCGCATTTTTTTTAATAAACGGAGCTTATTATTATTATTATTATTATTATTACTATTATTATTCTTTTTTTTAATTAATAATTGAACTTTTATTTATTTCGCATTAGAAGTAGAATTATCAATACAAATTTTGAAGATTTACTTTTGAAAGCTGAACGTGATATTTTTGCTTTTAGACGTTAAAATTATGCCAATTATCATCTGCAATGTTGAGCTATTGATTTATGGCCGAAATCGATTTTTTTTTTTTGTGATATATTATTATTATTATTATTATTATTATTATTATTATTATTATTTTGGGCGTTCGTATCTATTAAGGCTAGAGACGAGGTCCGAAATTCGATAATAATCAGTGTCACATTGTGAATAACGGGTATCCGAATCATAAAATCGTTGAAGCTCTTTTGATACAGAATCTACTTTATGTACTATTTATGTATTGATTTTTAATTAAAACTAGTAGATTTTGATAGATTGATTCGAAGTACTAATATTTAGTACATTAGTTTGAAAGCTGCTATTGTATGTGAATGTTTAAAATAATAATAAACAATATAGTAAATATAATTTATCGACAGTATATTTGGTATAAAGTATATACATGTAGAAAAAATGTATCCTAGATATATTACTTCTTCATGAAATATAATTTGACTTTGAAAATGTGTAATTTTTTTTATATACCGATTAGCATTATACGAAAATAATTTTGTAATATTATATTTTCAATAGTGAACATATCAATGTTTTATAAGTTATTGTATTGTTACTTGGAACGAGTAGTTTTTAAAAATTAAAATTAAAAAAATAGAATACGTCGTAAGATGATGTATAAATTTATAAATATTGAGAAATCTTACTTGCACGGTATATATTTTGTTACCATGAAAATCGAAAGCTTATTTTAATATTATAAAAAAGATATCTTCCCTAAGGAAAATAAAGCTTGAATTTTCCTTATCCAGCTCTCAGCTTTTGTATTTAATAGCGCTGTCATTTAATATTTTGCAGAATTTGAAGGATGTAGTACTGGATGTGTTGCGACAGAAGCTCGGGGCAAAGTTTACGTGTGAAACGTCGGTGGCCTGGACCAAGACGATAGACGCAGCTTTCAACGGCATATTCCAGTCTTTGACGACGTAATGCAGGCTCTTTTTCCTTCCATATACATGGAAACCTCTCTTTACATAACTTTCTTTTCCTCTTTCATTTCGTATTCTGTATACTTCTTAGAGTGGAAATGAAAAGTACTATTTATTACTTGGCCAAAGATTGAATCTGTTACACGGACATACTTTTGTATACGTTACAACGAGTTCTTCAATTTTATTTTATTTAATAATTTAAACAATAACAATAAGACGCATCTTCGTTTTAATATTAATTTTAATTTTTATTTTTATTTTCTTTCATACAACTTGTAGGTAATATTTTATAATTTTTACTAAAAACTTCATAATAATCCCTCACGACTTGTCATGCCTTTGATTTTTAAATTTATGTGCAAAGCACTCTGATTTATCTTTCCAGAGAGCGTAACAGCTACTTGAGATTCTTTCTTAATCAAAAATAACTGTTTGCAGTTGTATTGTAATCAAAAAATAGGGACGACAGATAGATAGATAGATAGATAGTTAGATAGATAGATAGATAGATAGATAGATAGATAGAGAGAGAGAGAGAGAGAGAGAGAGAGAGAGAGAGAGAGATTTTAATTAATTTAAGGAATTTCTATTCTAATAATTTTCTAATTATATAATTCCAACGGGAAATAAATATAATTATATATCTTAGAGTGAAATTATATACATTTGAGCATTTACCAAGATGAGCATTTACCATGTAAATGCCTATCAAAATTCAAACCGATTAACGATTTTTCCAAAACTTAAATAAATTAGTTTTATTAATTATGCATTTTCTTTCTGTTTAATTCACAACAGACATTTTTTTGTAAGTATTAGGATTGAAGTGAAAGGAAATTTTCATTCACGAGTACGAATCGTTATACGGATATTGAATTGTTTTCTCTGCAGATGGTAATTTCGCATTCGTAGGTACGTTATCAATCAATACACATTTCAATATAATGAATTGTGATTGAGCACGCACATGAAAATTTTCATCTCGTTCTTCTTAATGTCTACATCTATTAGTTATTCACTTGGTATGTCTCTCTTCAATTTTCTATCTCTTCCCCATTAAGCGTCAAGTTCAGCCGGACTTATTTAAAGACACCCCCACCCCCTTCACCAATATATAAATGGCGTTGACATGTAAAATAATAAACATCAGTTTTTTATGTGTATTAGTCTTTCAGGTAGTATAACATTGCATTATAATAATAATATATATATATATATACACATGCACGTATGCATATACATATATACATACATATATATATTTTTTAATAAGAGATATTTAAATCATTAATAAATACAAGTATTACGAGTACGCTTCAGTAATAAACTATTTTAATTCATGAAGATTAAGGTTATAATTATTTGTAAAATATTCATTCGGATTGTTCATAATTAATTATTGAATGTTTTACAAATGAAGTTACTATTTGTTAAAATTGTTAATATCTATTAAAATATTAAATACATTATTCAAGAAAATAATAATACTATTTTTTTATTTTTTATTTTTTGTCGATTTTACGATTAAATATACTAATTGAAAATTCCCAAGTTACTGTCACATGCTACCAATATAAAATAAGGTTCTTTACATAATGGTTTATGAATTTATATTTTCTATAATTTCATTTGCCATGAAATTCTGCGCACGCTTTGAAAAATAAAAATATAATTAATTAGTGAATCGAATGCCTTATTTAAATGTTTTTTAATAAATAAGATTACTACTAATAAAATTATGAAATAAATAAAAGAACCAATGAGTTTTAAAAATAAATAAAAATTTTCATTTGAAGAGAGGCTGCGATTACGTACGCATGAATGCCCCACGATTAAGCACTATTTAGGTGTCAATGGCCTTAGGTCAATTATTATAATTTCATTGTAAAGACTTGGCAATGAAACATCGTACGGAAACATTCTTTCGTTTAATTCTCTTACAGTGTTTTAACTACTATCTTGTATAATAATTTGTACCATTTGCTTTTCTAAGTTACGAAAGGCCGAGTTTAATTATGTCAATCATTTAATATTATATTGTACTAATTAATATAATATATTTAAAGCTGTTTTTTTTTTTTTTTTTTTACATTATTATGGAAATTTTCAGTTGTTTTTCAAATTTATATTACTAAAATGCATTGCTTTATTCTGAAGTAGTTGTACATTATTTTTTTTTATAATTTAAAATTAGTTTATTAAAAATAAGTTTTATTTTGAAACTGTTTATTTTTTTTTAATATAAGTACTGTTTATAAGTACGCTTTTATACAATTTTTTCTTACCTACATTAATATAATAAAATATCGATCTATTGCAAAAAATATTATTCCTGTATTTTATCTTCATCCAGTTCAATGCCATTAATAAAAAGTAAACAATGTATTAGAATAAAAATTTATTGATCAAAAGCAATTAATCAATGATAAAGGGATAAATACGTAAATAAATTAAACAAATTAAAATCTGATCCACAGAAATTCTATCTATGCCTTAATGTGTTTATTATATATTGAAATAATACTGTATTTATTATAAGCCATTTCATCTGTTGCATTTGCAGAACTGCAGTTGACGGATTTTATACTTAGCACGTAGCTTTGTAAGTCCAGGTCCGTTGAAACGAAACAGCTGAATTTACCGGGAGCTTTAGACTGTTTTTATGGTTTGTTCACATCTTGTTTCTGTTCATGCAACTGGTATGATATTGACGCAGTTATTACTTGGAGTTTTCGCGTAGCAGGTGCAGTCATAAATCTTAGAAAAGTTGAACCGAGTAAAGTGTTTGTCTTATAATATTATATTTTGTAATGAGGGGCGGGAAGGGGGTGAAAGGGATCTGAGAGTTCGGTTTTAGACTTAAATTAAGCCTCGCGGATTTTATATTAAGAAGAGCGAAACATAAGATTCGTGACTTGAGGATAAAATAGAAAAAAGAAAAATCTTAAACTAAAGAAGGCCAAGTGAGTAAGAAGAAGGCACAGGGATGAAGGTAAGAAAGGTAAAAATTAAAAATTAGTAGAGAAATCATATATATCATATATGAATAAATAGTTAATATTTTTATTGAAAGACAAGATAAGCTTTTCAAACTCATATTCAAACTCTTTTACTCGATCATTATTAAAGTTTTATTTGACTAGAATTTTTCTCATTACTGTTCTTGCTTGAATGCCTTTAATTATTTTTCTTTGTTAATTTTCTTTATTCCCATCAAATTAAATATGCAGAGCTCACTTGGTCGGGTCGAGATTTCATTAGTTAATTTCAAATACCGTCGACTTATTCAAAGCAAATACACAATAACCCGCTTTTCCATTATTCTGTAAATGCGTATTATTCTACGAAGCTTGGAAATTTGTAATTATTAGGGACATTCAAAATTATAAGCATTCGATAAAAGAATTTAACATTTCATTATGGTAATATCAATTTATTAATATAATTTTTTTACTTCTCCATAGTAGATTTGTTTTAAGGATTTCTGCACTAAATAATAATTTTTGAAAGAATAATGTGAAATGCTTTCATATTTTCTACTTCTCCACTTTTCCTGTTTTCAATTAATTTATTAAAATGATGTAATCATATACAAATATGTTGTAATGTTTCAAGCATTTAAAATCTACGGTTAAACTATTAAAAATAAAAATCAGTATAATTTTTTTAAACTTAAAAAGTCAATACTTCTTCTTCTTATTCTTATTCTTCTTATTATTATTCTTCTTCTTTACGATCTTATTTTATTACTACCTTTCGTGTCTCGTACACAATAATTTAAATTCAATTAGTTATTTTTAGAACTTTGTATCGTTGTATTTTGATGAGCAATTATCTGTCCGCGTTGTTGAGAATACTTTATTTTCTCACTACTTCGATTTAGTACATATAATATGTACGAATGATCACAAACGGAATCTAAATATACTATAGTATGCACATATTTGGCACGAATACATTTGTATTAATTATAAAAAAGCACAATTTATAATATTTTGACTTCTGGTTTTTTTTTGTTCGTAAGATTTAGGATTTATTCTAAGTTAAAATTTCGATTTTACAAGACGGAGACACAATTTGATTTCGAATTTGAACAAAAGTGCATTTTATGAGAGGAAAAAATGAAAGAATAAAAAACACGAAGTGAATGTATGATCGATATAGTTGTAATAAGCTTGAGTGTCAAGAAAATGTGATTCAGAAACCGATGCGAATGATGATGAATGATGAAATTGATGTGTCCGGATTAAAAGATTCAGGTTCGGCTCGTTTAGAATATTATTCTTCGCTCATTTATATAAACACTAGACACATTAGGATTGATAAATGTCAAATACCATTAAAAAAAAAAAAAAAAAAGAAAGAAAAAATACTAAAATTTGCCATTACTTCCATCATTTTCATTTTCAGGACTTTCCGATAAAATCACGTAACCTAACATAAGCGTTTGAAGATTACATTTGTAATGACTTCTCCTCAGGTAAAAGTAACCCAAGTGCGACGTATTAAGCTTTCTTTACCGTAGATCCAAAACGAAAAAATATCATAACATAGATTAAAACCTCTTTTCTTTTATAATATTTATATATACAAATCAAAAATTATTATTTAAAAAAGTTGTTTTTAATAAATATACTGATGAACTAAACATTTTTAATTTTTAATATAATAAATAAAATATTAAAACAGAGACTTGATAAGATAAAGGCAAATAAATATTGATATATTATTTTTCAAGGATTCTACTCGAAATGAAAATAACATGAAATTATGTAAGTTTTGAAATTATTTTAACAAATTAGAACAAATCGAATCACGATTCTGTACGTGAAATCAAAAGAATTTAACTACAACAAATTGAATTTAATACATTTAATTTAATGTAGTACTTTCTAAATATATGTATGATATTGGCTAAAATCTTGATTTATACTTAGATAGTGACAAGTCATAAATTACATTGGGCTGCTTAATGTCTTACAGAATAAGAACGCATTCAAATAGTTTTACGTTTATTTATTTTTGAACTTCATTGCTCGTTTAATATTATCGTAATTTTATAATTTATGAATGTTATGAATTTTAACAATGATGTTCAATTTATAAATAATGAAACCTTTATGATACACTAAATATGTTTCATCAGTATAATAATCTGCCTTATTTTATATTATCAGGAAATATTTTCGGAACGCGGAAACAAATGATTTAAAATCATAAATAAGACTTTGGACCTGATGCCAATTGGCTATATCTGGTTGATTTATTGAGACATGAGGCAGTTTACATTGTGCCGAATATTCAATAGAATTCTTGTAAATACATTATATCTTCGGAAAAGGCATAATGTACAATAATGAAAGAAGTAATTGATCATTAGATTGTTTTGCCGTTTAAAATAATATATTTTCATCTTAAAATACCGTACACGTCGTAATATGCACCGTAAAAATGGACGGAATATATTTTTGTTTTTGAGCAGATGAACGTAATAGTTTTTATTTTATTTTATTTTATTTTTTTTTTTTTCGTAGAGACGCGTCTTTAAAAATATCGCAAGCGGAGGCGAAAGAAACAGGCGGATCTTGTACGGGTCAGTGTCGGGCTTGCCGAAGGCACTTTTCCCTTCTTTTCAGAGATCTCGTCCACATCGTCTACTCGGCGACTGCTGTAAATCGTCACGCTGCAGCAGGTCATCAGATCCCTGATACGGAGGTTCCAATTACTATTGGACTGGCCAGCTCGGAATTTAGCCGCTGCTCCATGAGGGCGTCACATTGCGTAATTGACGGGGGATCTATTAGGCAAATTGTCGCTCGCGTATCGGTCCTCGTTTCAGCTGACGCGCGCGCATTTTTTTAAATTCATAAATGTTGAAACTCATGGCCGACGGGAAGGAGTCTCGTCCTCAGCTACTCGGTAGAATTTTTCCATCTCGACTAAAGTGGGTCGTGACCATTTGGACATTCGTAGGGACACATAAAATCTTTCAATTATTTCCTATCCTTTATTATTATTATTATTATTATTATTATTATTATTATTATTATTATTATTATTATTCCGACTAATTTCCCGTAGTTCCTGTTTATTCCTATGCTTTTAATAATTTATACAAAAGTTTTAGTTATTAGAGACAATTCACTTTGCTTCTCTCAGTGCATATTAAACAATTAGCTATATCAACGTGAACATTAATATTTTTCACTTTCAAATAAAGATTCATCGAGTTTCCGCAGAAAGCTATTAAAAGTTCTATTTCTACAATAACTGTCAATGGTATAACAATTAAAAAATTTTCGGCATTCGGAAACAAGGAAGTTTCCTCCTCTCTCCTTTTCTAATTCAACAGTCTCATTTCATAAGAATTAACTGAAACGTCTTTATATAATGCGTTTACTAAAAATTATTAAAATTAAATCTTCTTAAAAATAAATAAATTTTTAATATAATTTATATAAATAATTATTCTATTATAAAGTGTTGTAATTATATAATTAAAATAATTATTCCGATGTCGTTATACTTTACATAAGTTTAAAAATCTTCATTTATTTTCAAAGTCTTATATATTTCACATATTTATATAAAGTCTTATATATTTTAAACACTGATTAATAATTGATTTGCGAGATTAGTAAATCAGCTTGAGAAATGATTTATTGTTGCTTGGTAGTTTTGCTGTTGTAATACGTATTCTTTGCTTACTCCGTTTTACGGTAAAATAAATTTATCACAATACATTGTATACTTGACTTCTTCAATGCATTTAAATGCTCTCGTTTAATTACAGCGTCTTATCCATCTAATAATTGAACCAAAGCATAATCATTTAGAATTTATGTACGTTTCAAGTGGTCTGCTTATAAGAAAAGATTACGAGACAGTGTCAAGTTTTTGTAGCCGCAGTAGTTAAATATTGAGTTTTGAGTAAAAAAATTTAAATAAATAATTTTTTTTTATTATTTACTGATAATTTAAATTATTACCACATAATCATTAAAAGGCGAAATAAATTCTTTGTCGTTATGCAGTTATATGCTTTTTATTGTCTTCCAATTATGTTGGATGTACTTTTTATTCTTTACGTCATTAGTTTCTAATTGTAATTTTTTTCTAATTACGTATTATTATTATTATTATTATTATTATTAATATTTTTTTTTATCAACAACTAGTGCCAACGGACTTATTCAAAGAGCAATTTAATTAACGACATCTTATAAAACTAGCTATGGCAGTTTTGGTGTAAGGATCTGATCAATTGATTTGTTGAGACAAGTTTAATAGGAATATTTTAAAGATTACATAGGATTTATTAAGGATCGAAACAAGTTAATAAACTTTAATTATTATATCACGCGATACGGTTCAATGGTAAGTATTGAAATCAAATTATTTTTTTATCGCGATATACAATTCTTTCTCTATTAATAAAATGTACGTTCTAAATTTTACATTTTGAGGCTTACTGTAGTCACTTTCTTTTTTTCTTATTTTCAGATATTGAAGCAGTTTAAAGATAAGATATAAGATACTTATTAATAGTTATTAACGATTATTAGTAAAACATTGAAGTAAAAGTGTATATTCAATATTTATTTCCGTCTTTAAATCCATCATAATATTTATTATAATAATTCATTTTTATTCTATTTTTATATGATTATATTTTAATGCTGTATATGTATGTGAATTAAGTATCAAAAATTAATCTGAAAATAAAATGTTTGATTTATTGCTTTTTAATGTAGGTACATATGTCATATTATAAATTTTATAAGGATCTGATAATTTACCAATCTATTAGACACATTAATGCGACGGAAGTGATTGATGATACGATCATTTAACTTCGATTGCTATGATCTAGAATGTATTATTATTCACTTTTGTTATCATCATTGAACCAATTATTAATATTAAATATAACTGCATAAATTGATAAATGTATCACAATAGCTAAATGGTTCTGATCGATTAAATGAATACCGACCATAGAACATTGTGTAGTACATAATGAAGAAGCATCATTTTACTTTTTATCTAAAATAAATACAAATAATAATAATAAGCATTTTAATATCTCCCTATTAAATATTTTAACAACCTTTATTTTTTTATATTTAATATATAACGTGTATTTTTAATATGTAATATAAATGATGTTTGGGAACACATCCATTGGTAATTCAATTTTTTTTTTTTTTTTTTTTTGATTAAGTTTGTTAAATATACAAAGAAATAGCAACATCAATTTTAATTTTAATTATTTCTGTGTTAAAATCACGTGAAATTCACTTTATTTATGTATTTTTTAGGTGTAAAAAGCACACGTTAATAATCTAAATATTTATAATTATTTACTATTCATAAAATAATAATTTTGACCTAAAGTTAATATTTTGCTTTCATACATTTTATTGTGGTGCCAATAATATACTACGAATACAGTAATTGAGAATAAACTCATTCGTTTTCTCAAATACTAAAAGCTTTTATTATATGCTTATAACGCAATTTTGATTACACTGATAATAAATAAACCGTTTGTTGATATCAAGAGATATTTCTTATAATTACGTATATAACTATTTTGTATATGCCATTGGAGCAAGAATCTGAAATAACACGCATCCGACTTATTACGAGGTTTATTTGTATAGGCAACCTTGACCGGGTACACGTGGGACAAGGACGTAGGCGTGCGTCGGGAGTGAAAAAAATATGGGAAAGAAAAAAAAGATGTTTGTGTGTATGTACATATCCTTTATAAATATAGGTTGCAAAGGATAACCGGACGGTTATTAAACATTTAATTGATATTAAAATCTAATTGATAGCAATTAAAATTAATCGAATATTTTCTATTTATCAAAAATAGGTTTTTTTATAATTATAATTATATTATATAAATGTAATTTTCATATTACATTAATAATATATAAATATACTTCAACAGATTATTAGTAATATAGATTTGTAATAACTGATTGATATTTTGAAGGGGTTAGTTCATTTAATTAATTTATTTCGCATATAAAACGTTTTTTCTACAGCCTTCAATTAAGTAAGATACTGAATTTTTTTTTTTTTTACTTATTTTAAATTGCAAAGTACATTAAATAAATATAGAAGTGAATTATTATTAATTATGTCATATTATAAATCGATAATAATCATAATTTTGTTCGATATCAATACTTTTTTTTACATCGTAGTTATTTATTAATTTTTTCGTATAACAATTTATAACAATGAATTGCATTTAATTATTATTATTTCATAAGAGAAATATAACTTTAAGTCATGATTATAATATTTGTATAAATATGTTTTTGACTTATATTTTGAAATAGTTTTTACTTAAATTAAGAATAGAAATCATAAAAAAAATGTTCAAGCTAATACTTTTCTTTTTAAGCATAAAATCTGAAGAAATATATTATTATTGAAAAATATTGACATTGCTATTGAGTTTCGGAATTAAGTCTATGTATGTACACTATTATGTGTATATAACAAAGATAAAGTTGTTATTGGATTAAATTGGATATAATTTCCTGTTACCATTTATTACAGTAAATTAAATTATGCCAGATCTTATTTTAGTTTGACATTGATTTTAAGAGAGTAATTTTTAAAAAACCAACATAAAAAAATTTAAGTTTAGTTAAATATTTGTGTAATTGTGATTGTATTATATATTTGAATATTAAATGAGTAGAAGATAAATAAAAACTATTCTTTTATATCAAGTGTATTAAATAAAGATATTTTATTCTATTGTGAGTGTAGTTGAGAATAATCATAACTATTTATATTTATATAATGTAGACGAATTGATTAATAATAATTATTTAATATTTAAAACCTTTTTTCATTGTTAATATTCTATGCGTTCCATCTTTGTAAAGTTTTACATATTTTTTAGTAAATTCATTGATCAAATATAACGATTTCATTTTTACATTTAATGTATTAATGAAATTATTTAATGTATTAATGAAGTTATTTAATGTATTAATGAAATTATTTAATGTATTAATGAAATTATTTATTAATGAAAAAAAGAAGAAAAGATATTAGTTTTTTGAAATAAAAATTATCATTTATTTTTCTATGATTTTTTGAATAACATGTTTTATAAAAAAATTAGAAATTCATGCTATTAAATTAATAATTATTTAATTTTTTTTATAATTTTGAATAAATTTATTACGAATATCAGATTTAATCAATACTTTTCAATACTTAAAAAATAGTAATTACGAAATAATTTTCAATTCAATTGTTAAAAAGTCTAATTCAATTAAAAAAAAATTTTAAAATTCATTTGTTGACATGAATTTAATAAAAAAAGTTGTTGAAATATATAGAGTTCATTATCCCATTTTAATTCTTAACAAATATTTAGGAAAGTAATTTCACATTTTTCTGAAAGTATAATAGTGTATATATATATATAAATATATTTCTGTATAACGGGACGGTATGGTCTATAATCTTTTAAGAATTATACCAATTGAAACATTCGCAACTCTTTCGTTTTAATTAACGTTAATAATGTTCCAATATAAAATAAATTAAAAATCGAAATTATTGTTTATTATAAGGAATTTTTAATTTATACTATGAATAACGTACTTAAATTAGTCTGTAATTTAATTAATTGTTTATATTAATAGAATATGAATACGAATAATAAGTTATCGTCGTTAAATTTTACTAGTGGTATTTAGCTAATTAAAATATAAGGAATTGAATAGGTCTTGAGTATATTCATCATAATCTTAAGACGATATAAACTGATACATGGCATTAATTAAATATATTTTAATTTTAATTAATCGTTACGTTATAATTCTTCTTCATTGCATATTTTGGATAATTAATTATTATAATATTTTTATATCATTAAGGAATAATATATTAATATAAACATTTTTTAATATAAAATATTCACAACAATATATTTACATTTTTAAATGGATTTACATTGTTAAATGGACTACAAATTTATCGTTAAATAACTTAAACTTACTCTAATCAACATTGATTTGAAAACTTTCCTTGATTATCTTTGTATGAATCAATCTTTTAATGGTTCATAAAAGTCAGTACATTAATTTATAATCATAGAAGTTATGCAAAAGCTAAGTTTCTAGCAGAGTTGGTGAAAATCACTGAATTGCTGACACCACTGTAAAATACAATTACTACGGTAAGGAAAATTAAATTAAAATTCTATTTATTTTGAAAATTTAAACTGTTCTATTAATAACATTTATATAAATATTTACAAAATAGATGAAATTATTGAACGTGATTTAATTTAATATATTAATTATAAAAATTGTGAAATTATTTTATTCTTTTGAGATTCGATCAATATATTTTAAATAAATTTAATATATATATATATATACATATATATACATAATATGGTTTTCGTTATATATACATTTTGTTTACAAAAAAATATATATTATGCATCATCAAATTGACCCTCTTCTATTATATCTATTGGTAATAAGCCACGTTTGCGCATAGACGCTACCACATCAGTAATTCTTTTAGAATGCAAGTCCGCAGGACAAAATTCTCGTGTTATATCTAAAATATACTTATCTGTAATGTTTTTGTATTTTCGTTTTGTCCCTTTAAGAAATATAAAAATTAATTTCTAAATTTTGCAGACCGTACTCAAGATTTTTATTTTAATACTTTAAATTAATCACCTGGATCGAATGTACTATCTGTCTCTGATATAGAATCCCAATTTTCTTCAATATTCACATGTGTATAAATCATGGTATTATCAGTTACTTCATTATCACTGTGAACAATTAAAATTAGTATTGTCAATAGTATATTACTTTAATAATATTAAAAATAAGACATTGTAACAATTACCTTAAATTATGGTTTATTGAAGAATTATCACTACTAATAGACGAATGGTATTTTCTGCCATTATATCTTATTGTATCTTCTGAATTGGCATCTCTTAATATTGAGTAATTTTTATACAGAATAGAGTAGGGCACTTCATTAATCTAAAAAAATTAAACTAAGCTTTTATATTTTTTTAACACATTTATTAAGAATTTATTATTATAAGTTAAAATACTAGTTTTTACTTTTATATCATCGGTTGTAAGATAATTTTGTTCTATGTCAAAACCTTTTAAACTACTTATTTCAGAAAGTACATTGGGTAATTCTTCAAAGTTATTGTTGTATAAATCAAAAAATTTTAAATACTTTAAGTTCTTAAAAGATTTTGGTAAATTTTCTAATAAATTATTTGCTGCTTTTATTTCTTGAAGTGACTTTAAATTACCAATATTTTTTGGGAACATGATTAATTTACTATTATCAATATTTAAATATTCTAATTGATACAATTCACAAATTTCTTCTGGAAACCAAGATATAATATTGTGACTTAAATCTAATTTTTTTAAGTTTTGGAGTTGATTAATTGTAGTTGTAACTGATGACAAAGTAGTATTAGAAAAATTTATTTCACTAATTATATGTGGATATTTAAATGCGTGTATAGGGATGTTATCAAACATATTTTGAGATTTGATTACATCATTATTTCCAACATTAATTTTTTCAAGGTTTGCCATACATTTTATGATTTTTTCTAAAGAAGAATTTGATAAATTTGAATTAGATATTGATAAAATTTTAACAGATAAATCTTTTTCATTGTTAGAAGAAGTGAAGATTTCAAATTTCGTTTCATCAATATATAATTCCTTTAAATTAAAATAGCTTGCTCTCAAAATCCAATCAGGAAATATTTTACAAAATTTATTTTTTTTGGCATAAAATATTTCTAAACATTTACTGTAAGGAGCCACATTCATTTCTATATAAAAGTTTTCAGATATATTTAGAATTCTTAGTGTTTCCATTCCACTAGCAATGCATTTTGGAATAATTTTAAAATTATTATTGGAAATATCAAGACTTTTTAATCTTCTTAATTCCTTATAGCAATTTGGTAAACTGTTTAATTTATTATAACTGACATCCAAAAACTCAAGATTTTTTAAATTGCTTAAGTTCTTTGGAAGTTCTTTTATTTCATTGTGACTTAAATTTAGATTCCTTAAATTATTAAAATTTACAATTTCTTTACGTATTGATTTTATTGTATCGTCATTTTGTAATAATTTTTTCAAATTTTCAAAATGACATAATATTTGATTAAATACTGAAAAATCATCTTTTTGAAGTTCTATTTTAGTTATACTGTTTGTTAAATCAACTATCTCACGATAGAGCTCGGATGAATGGGATTCTAATGTATTTAAATTTAACTCCCTAAGTGTATCAAAGATATTTTTTAATAAATTTACATCTCTTGATTGTTGATTAACATTTAGTAGAGTGGGCATTTCTTTTATAGAAAGTTCAGTAACTTTATTTAAAGCTTGCTGAGTTGCCATATTTTTAATGTCGCAAGTATAATATAATGAATAAAAATCAGTTTTCGTTTTAACGAAAATTTTATAAGTAGTGTTTCAGGTTAGGTTTTATTATTAATGATAAATATGTAGGTTAGGACGACTTTTTGTTAATTTTTAATTGGAAATATTTATAATACATTGTGCAATTCTATTGTGAAAAATCTATTCTACAATTGTTAAATCATGTACATACTGGGCAACAAAAATTTACGGATCTTCAATTCCACTAATAAACTATGTGATGTTACAACAATGAAATGTTTTCATATTTTGTTCATAGATGCCAGGAGAGAACATATTGTATGTTTTCTGTAAATTCACAATATTATGTGGTAATCATAAATGTGTGTTGTATTCATAAGTAAACATGTACGCCGGAGTTAGGTGAGTATATATCAATGCTGTAACGTGCAATGTGTTAAAAATAAGCTGAAATTCAGATGACCTTTACTTTTTCTTGATATAACATAATGATATCTTGTATAAATTAGCTTATCTAATTACATAAAATATAAAATTTATTATCATAAATTAAAAATTGATTAATTCTATACAAGTATAAAGATTTTTAATTTATCAATATCTTGTTATTTAAAAACGCGAAATATTTTGATGTAAAAGTATAATTTTTAATATTTAATATTTACTAATTTTAAGTAATAATTATTGTAAGTATTATAATAATTTGCATAACATTTTATTCTTTTTTCGAGATAATAATATTACATTGTTTTAAATATGAATTGAAAAAATCAATGACGTTAAAATTTTTAGGATTTTTTATATCGTTCACAATTAAATTCCTTAAAAATTATTTTAAGTTTTTTCAAATCGTCTATTTGAGGTAAACAACTAATATTAAGAAAACATATCTTGTTTTATGTGGTTAAATATTAAATATGTTTATTCCATCTTTGTATTACTGATTGTTTATAGCATAGTTTAACAGAAAATGAATATGAATAATTTGTAATAAATATTTATAATGTACATTAATAAAGATTTGATTGTTTTTTTAATTATATTTTGTTTCAAATATCTTGATTATAATATTATCGACAGTTACTATAAAAATACATAAATTCAAGTTTTTATAAATTGATATTTAACTTTGATTGTATTTATTTGAACAGTCGGTCATATAATAATTGCTTATCTAAGTAGGTTTTTATCTTGTAACTAACTTTAAAACAGTTCTTGTGATTTAAATTGTGAAATATTTTCAGATTCATTCATGCAAATACGTTATTGGATATCATAATACATATAACTAAATTAACAATTTTGTAAGCTGTTATTTCATATTTGTTTCATATTCCATTCTTAATTTAAATAAATGATATTATATTCCTTGAGAAAGATTGTTATTTGCATATTATGCAAGTCATTATATTATGTATTAATATACTTTAAATCACAAAGATCTGTTTTTTAGGATTGGATGAGTGAATAAAAAGTATATGTAAAGAAAAAACATACTTTGCATTTTATTAAGCAACAGTTACGATAAAATTCGTGTATTGTAATATATTTAGTATAGGAATGTATCGTTTTCCTTTTAAAGACTCGCTGATAATGACACACATGTACAGCGTACAAATAATTTGGAATTAAACTTATAACAAATGAAGATGAGGAAAAACATGGAACGAAATACGTTTCTCTCTCTCTCTCTCTCTCTCTCTCTCTCTCTCTCTCTCTGTCTCTGTCTCCATCTTTCTATTTATTTATTTTGGGACAATTTATGATTTGATTTATAATTTATTTATTTCTGCACAATATTTTGGTACAATTTCAAGTCTGTTTCTAACAAATTAAAATACTCGAGCTTTTATTAATGTTGTTTATACGGATTTTTCATCGGATATTTTTATGGCGTAGAGTTTTGTCTTGAAAGATGAAAGATTACTTTAAGATAAGAAAATTTTATGTATGAAAATAATTGCAAAGGAATAATCGATAGACATCGATAAAATCAGATATTAGAATTTGTTTGGTCTTACGCAAAGCTCGCCCAAATGATTAATAAAATATATAAATTAATATTTATCTTTGATATTTTTATAATAATAATTGTTTACTTTTTTTTGTGAAAATTAAATTATGCCCTCAAATGGTTTAATCAAAAATGTCTTTTGGAACGGATTTTTCTCGTTGCTTATTGGGCAATTCTATAGGTTTGGATTTCTATTGTATAATAAATAAAAATATCGCGAGTGCGGGGCGCTTTTCAATCAAAGCGTAGCATTAGTCATAACAGCCTTACATAATCTTTTAAAGTTTTACTTCGAAGCTGTTTGCGTATTGTTTACTCTACGTCTGTGTGGGCGTGCGCGTCTCTGTGTGTGCGCGTGTTTGCGTGTGCAGGCGTGAGTGCTTGCGTTTATTTGCGGATTTTCCTAGGCTCTTAACATTCTTTCTAAGTGTACAGCGCACAATTTTCTCTCTTTTCAATATAAATTTTCTCGGCTGCGTGTATGTAAAATTTCACGGTCGCAGTTACATATCGATATTTCAGTCAAGGAAATCGCTCTATAGTTTCTATTTTCTCAATCTTGTTATTCCGTTATTTTACATGTTTATTATTATTACACTTGTGTTGCTTGTTTCATCAAATCATCCGAACATACTTGCTACTTTTATTTATTAATTATGATACCGAGAAAAAAAAAATAAGCTTTATGTTAAGTACGGGAATTTGTGGAGGCGATAAACCCAGTTTTTTTGTTTTTGTTTTTTTTTATGATTCTTGCGTTCTTTTCTGCAAAATTTGCGTACTGTAGTCGCCCAACAAGTATTGTGATGTAAGCGTATGCAAAGTGCTTTTTTCGTAAGTGCAATGACTTTGCTAATCTTCTGAACAATTGTAGTCGATAGTGATGAATTTATTATGGAGTCATAGTTTCACCGGCTTTGCATCATTGATTTTAACATATAATTTTCGAGTGGCTTTAATATACCAAATTTGTTTTGCTAATCAGAACCATCCGCCAGTCCCCAGTCATTTCTTCTCGATATAATAAATCATCGACATTAATTTATTGGTTTTATAATAGCATAATTATATTTTATGCTCAGCACTGTAAATATATGATTGAGTAAAGATCCTAAAGGTAAATTAAATGTTAAATAAATGACGATCACGATCAATTACAATAAATACTACGGGGCGGGGGGGGGAATGGAACGATAATCGCCTTGTTATTTTATTTCGATGAATCGCAAATAGATAATATGCGTAATATGCGTTAAGTAAATCGTATTTTCAGCATTAGACGACATTTCTTGGTTTACCTCGTCACCTCGTCGCCGCGGATAATGTCGACCCACGACAATCCCTATACTTCTGGGGCGATTTTCTTTCGAATGAATAGTAGAGTTCGGCAGGCGATAGGCAAAAAGTGTACATATGCCCTGGATAACTAGGCGAGTGACAATCGGACAAACTGCAACTGGGCCATCGTTTTTCATGGACCCTAAACTAAGTAAAAGCTAGATCTTCAGTTTATTATTTTTGTGAGCTAAATGCTTTTGTAGCGCGGCGTGTCGAAGTAATGACAAAGACTTTGGCTATGAAGTCGCTTCAGTATACGATTATGCATATGTGAAAAAAATTCTACACGGATTAGATTATTAGAACGAATGGGGGAAAAAGTACACGTCTCCGCTAGCTTAGTCGTCAAGCTCTTACGCTTTCTCTCCACGTTAAGATTTTTTATAATAAATATACATTGTCTTATTTGTATACTATGCTTCTCTCTCTTTCTCTCTTTATTTCCTTTTCGCCTGCCTTTTATTCCCTTTTATAGTGCTCGAGTCTTACTTACACCTCGCCGGGACGATTAATAATGAATGCGGTTTGTGTTTGTATTTGCAAAAATAGCGTACGTATGTTTGTATAAATCACATTGACAATTCAGGTTAATGCAGTTTATAGAAATACTTGCTTTAAGTTTATTTTTTATTTTTTGCAGACATTTAATAATACGACATTTCTTTATTTATTTATTTATTTTTTTTTTTTTTTTATAAATAATTTAGTCGTTACATTTAAGAAATAAAGATTGTGTGAACATGGTATATTTCATGTCATTTAGAATTAAAAGTAATGTTGGCTTTAATTAATTAATTAATTAATTAATTAATTAATTAATTAATTAATTAATGTCGAGATTTTTAATTCTTATCTGAATTTCATCTTATATTTTCGTACTGTCATTACAATAACATTTTCTCTACCATTGATGCCAAATTCTCATGCTTATTCATCAATTTATTTGCAAAAACTATCATTTGTCTTTTATTAATTAATACATGTTCGAATTGTATGCAGTAAGTACGAGAGCAAACTACTAGATTAACTTCAGAGTCTATTTTCTTTAAAACTCTGCCATTCCTCGATTAGCTTTACATTCGGTAATACGGTATGAACAAGGCAAATAGATAATAGTACAAATTAGTCAAAATCAACATCACTATTTTATACAATATCTTTAATAATATGTGGCTATTTCAAATATATATTTAATAAAAGTCTGCTTTCTCAATGTAATTAATTATTAAACTTTTACTAAATTAAGCATTGTCACAGCTTGAAAAATTATGCATGATAAAACGATGCATTGATAAATTGAGGATAAAATGTTGAGTTGTTACGCTGTTGGCAAATAATAAGGTATAAACATTTACACGTTGATGACAATTAAAACTATCGTTTCCTTAACAGAAATTAAAATTTACATAGATTATATGTGAAATAATGAAATAAACAATATTTTTCTCATAATAATAATAATAATAATAATAATAATAATAATAATAATAATAAACACTAACGTAGAAAACAAGAAAAATAAAAGTAATTGCACTCTTTTATTTATAAACATAAGATTTTTTTTCCTTGTCTGATTATAAATAATGATTGTTTTTTTGTTTGTTTGTTTGTTTGTTTTTTTTTTTTTTTTTTTTTTTAATTTAAATGATTAGTTTTATACAGATGTATAATAGCACAGCAGTGTAAATGTGCAAAAGCAGTGTGATTTTTATGTTTAGTTGAATGATAATAAATCATTAAAAGAATTCTTTAACGCAAGTTATATAATTATAAAAAAATTCGAAATAATTTAAAGACGACTTTAATAAGACTTTAAATCAAATACAAATATCACCAAATTAATGTCCGGAGAAGACATTTATATTTAAAAAGAACCACTTAAATACTTTATGGATAATTTTATAGAGCTAATAGACGTGTTATGATGATATGAATATTGAAAAATAAGACTTCGTATCTTTGTCAAAAGTACATTATCAGGTTCATTCTCTTTATACCCTCACTTGATACCTTTGTCTATAATTTTACAAATATAAAAAGTATGAAAAATTTTAATTCTATATTCACATTTTTTTTCATAATTTCGCGTTTTGATAGGATATTTGTATTTTGAGGAGCTAAAATACTTGTTAGAACGTTTCCATTCATTGACAGAGTATATTATGCTAGTTGAGGCTTGGTAACTAAGCACCGAAGCTAGGCATCTATTATTTTATTGGATAATGTTTAATTTTCAATGAAACAAACTATCTTCTTGGGCTGCACAATTTTATTCTGTGTTTATGCCTCTTTCGATAAATATAGTGAAACGGATTCACAGCTTTTCTTTTGACACTTTCATTTTTCCTTTTAAAATACATTTTATATTTTTCTCAATAACAACAATATTCTAATCGTAATGCAAACGTGATTGAATAAATGATTGATATTACAAGATTATCTATCGTAAAATTCTCACTAATATTTCATTAATTAAAACAGCGTATAATACAAATTTTATAACAAGCATTAATAATACTTAACGACACATTTTGAGTTTCTTGAATACGAAATAAAAAAACAAAAAAAAAAACAAAAATCTAATGATAGTTCTCTTACAGTAACCACTTTCGAAAATTTAATTAAGCGTTTATTCCTTATGTTTTTAACTTATTTTCAAAAACTTTGAATTTTTTTTTTTTTTTTTTTTTTTTTTTTTATGATTCGAGCGATTTATTTTAAGAAATGTTTGAAATGTTTTTGTTATACCATTGTATCACAAGCTGCAAGGTAATTCGACAATTTATCAATCAATTACGCAATCAAATCTGCTGTATACGTGTATGTATTACATTACGCTTTGACGAAAAAAACTTTTCTTTTACACTTCAGCTTATATCATATATAATATACATATGTAAATGGACGCTATGTTTTCGCTTATAAATGCAACTTTCGTTTTGATGCTATGTATAAAGTAAGGACTCGTGTAAAATTCAACAAATATGATTCCACAAAATAATATTAATAATAATAATATTAATAATAATAATAATAATAATAATAATAATAATTATAATAGTAGTAGCAGTAGCAGCAGCAGCAGCAGCAGCGGCAGCAGCAACAGTAGCAGCAGCGGCAGCAGCAGCAGCAGCAGCAGCAGCAGCAGCAGTAGTAATAGTAGTAGTAGTAGTAGTAGTAGTAGTAGTAGTAGTAGTAGTAGTAGTAGTAGTAGTAGTAGTAGTAGTAGTAGTAGTAGTAGTAGTAGTAGTAGTAGTAGTAGTAGTAGTAGTAGTAGTAGTAGTAGTAGTAGTAGTAGAAGTAGTAGTGGTGGTAGTAGTAGTAGTGTGGTAGTAGTAGTGGTGGTAGTAGTAGTGGTGGTAGTAGTAGTGGTAGTAGCAGTAGTAGCAGTAGCAGTAGTAGTAGTAGCAGTAGTAGTAGTAGCAGTAGCAGTAGCAGTAGTAGTAGTAGTACTAGTAGTAGTAGTAGTAGAAGTAGTAGAAGTAGTAGTAGCGGCGGCGGTGGTGGTGGTGGTGGTGGTGGTAGTAATAGTAGTGGTAGTGGTAGTAGTAATAATAATAAGGGGAGAAAATAAACGAAAAAAAAAAGAAAAAGAAAAGAAAGTTACAATGGAAAGAAAAATATTGGGCAGCCATTATTTAGTGAAGAAATGCTTATGTATTTGCTGGCTCGCATTCTGTTCGGCGCTCCTCCGTACACTTGAACACACATTACATGCGCGCACGCGCACCAAGCACACGGGCAACATTCCCAAGTTCATTGACGTCGCAGCAGGGAATATCGCGTACGGCGCTTTTTGAGGTGAAACCGTTACTTAGATGGGAAGGTTGAAGAAGCCTTAAGAGGCAACGTTAGAGAACGAACGAGAAGGAAAGGCAAGCAATACGCTGAGAGAGAGAGAGAGAGAGAGAGAGAGAGAGAGAGCGCGCGCGAAAGGATGGAAGAAAGATGGAAGATGGAAGGAAAGAGAGAAGAAAGAAAGGTAGAGATAAAAGATGTATCATCGTAAGAAGGAGAAGAATCCCAGGGTTCTGGAATTTGGCTTGAAATTTCTTGCCGATGATAATGACGAGGATGAGGACGCCGGGACTAAGGACAGTGGCCTCCGACTCTCAGCATTTGTGGAATGTTGTGGTTTATACACGCACGTCCGTATGCGTAGAAACACGAAATGTAAGGGTCCTCCAAAAATATACTCTGCGCGTTTTTTTTTTTTTTTCTTTTCTTTTCTTTTCTTTTCTTTTCATACAAGTTCATTTTGGCCTGGCGAAAGTGAAGCTCCTAGCACGGAAAATCGCGATCTTTCCTCGAGCATCTACGCGCAAGAAAGCGTTTATCATTTTATTTCAAATTCGTTTTTGATTGTCACTGTCTCTGTTTTTTCCGTGCGTGAAAAATCTTACTCGAACGTA
The DNA here is from genome assembly GCA_018883505.1 of Ceratosolen fusciceps. Taxonomy (NCBI): domain Eukaryota; kingdom Metazoa; phylum Arthropoda; class Insecta; order Hymenoptera; family Agaonidae; genus Ceratosolen; species Ceratosolen fusciceps. Next base: position 4,223,521 of record RCIC01000008.1, read on the forward strand.
ACGTGTACGCGTGCATCTATTTTCATCTTTTTCTATGCTCATTAGGACGTATGAGTTTCCCTTTGTTTTGCTTATCGTTACGATTACCGCACGTATGGGGGGGGGAGGGGTAATTAAGTTTTTACGTTAAGATTTTCGAAAGTAACGAGCGAGACAAGAAAATAAATAAAACGGGCTTTCCTTGTAAGAACACTTTCATCAAGCCACTACATCAAAATTTATTATAACTTTGCGCAATAAAAATCTCTCACAATTAACAATTGAAACATCAATATAAATCTTGTAGATTTATATGCGAGTTCGTTAAAATATCGATATTCCATTAACAAGGTATATTATAATTTGCTCTCCTTCACCACAAAAAAAAAAAAAAAAAAAAAAAACATGAAAAAAAATGTTAAAAAATAACCGTCTTGAAAGATTCATCATTTCCCCCCTCCCCGAAAGAGTAGAAGAAAGATTAACAGGAACTCATTCGAAGTTATCGTGTCCGTGTCCTTGGACAGGAGCAACGAAAGAGAAAGGGGAAGAGCAAAAGTACGTCAATACTTAACGTATATACATCACGCTCAACTTTATAATAATAATATCTTCGCGACGAGGAAGATTCCTGTACTTTGAGTTTTGACTAAGATTATGTATAATGAAATATATGTATGTATGCGCGTATGCAGTAGGTACGCGCGCGTGGGCGAGTATGTGCGTGCGTGTATATGTATATATGTATATATGTATATATGTATATATGTATATATATAGATATATATGTTTTATTTTTTTTTTTTATATTTTATTTTATTTTATTTTTTATATTAATCGGCGCACTCATTGAAAGCAGCACGAGGTTTCTATCACAGTTTCGTCCCCTCTGGCACCTGCCAAAAACATTCCTCCTCGCTCTTAAGCTGTACTCTTTTTATTTTTATGTTACCCTCGTATATGTCTGCTTATATGTAATAACAAAGGTTTTGCACTCTTGAGAATTCACTGATACACACGTATGCACTCTGTGTGTACGTAGGCGAAGGAGTGATTGACACTTATGGAATGACATAGACACGGCGAGTGAAGGGGGAGTGGAGCGGGGCGAGAGGGTGATGAGCGATCGAGAGCGAAGGGGGGGGGGTGAGATACGAGGGAAGAAGGGAAAGCGGCAATGGCAATGGCAATGTTGCATCAAGCCGCTTATGACATTATTACGGCAAAAGGCAATTGCAGATAAAGTAAACCATTATCAACCTCATTATTTCCATTCGCACTATTTTCCTTATCCTTTTCCTTTTCATTCTATCAATATCCATCATATTCTTCCTCCGGACTTATTATAATTTCGAGGTGGATTTAAAACAAGCGCAGCACTAAATTCATCCACGAAATTCACTCGTCCGACCCTCCGATTCCAAATAGCTTCACTTTCACATTACTTTTTTTGCGCTCGTTAATTAATTTATTAACTTCATACTCATTCGAGTGTACGTAATATCCTTTATTCGTAGTCGTCCACTCCCTTTTCCGTCTCGCCTCTTTAGCAGCCTAATTTCATTCCCTTCTTCTTATTCTTCTTCTTCTACTTCTTCTTCTTCTTCTACTTCTACTTCTACTTCTTCTTCTTTTTCTTCTTCCTCTTCTCTCACTTGATCAATGACACTTTAATGACACTGAATAAAATTCAGTAAAATCGGACACTTCACTAATACATACGCTCACGAATTTTCGCTTCCCGCGTTCATCAAGCGATTTATGTGAAGGAATCGATATGGAGAGATAGATAAATAGATAGATAGATTGATAGATAGATAGCTAGGTAGATAGATAGATAGACAAATAGATAGATAGAGAGAGAGAGAGAGAGAGAGAGAGAGAGTGCTATGGATAGAGCGATGGGTATAAGAAGTGAGCGATTATGGGAGATAAAGAGGCGTAGTGGTATATTGGCGAGAGAGAAGGACAACGACGGGACGCACACGTTTTTGTTATTGTCTGGCGCATAATTATCGCGAATCATAGCTGCCTTTCCGAACTATATCCTGCGCTCGAGATCCTCGTGTAACAAGCTGTTGTTGTTCGCCTCGTGTAATGAGGCAGGTGATGCCTCTTCCGGCTGCTCGCCCCCGCTCAGTTCTAATTGTCCGGTGCTGCTGTCTCCGCTGCTGGAACCGCACTCGCCATCCACGAATCTACAATGATGCATCAACAAAAAGCAGATAATCAGATAGAGCTACTCTCTCTCCCCCCCCCCTCTCTCTCTCTCACTCACTCACTCTCTCACTCACTCACTCTCTCACTTACTCACTCACTCTCATTCACACACTCTCCTTATCCGGGACCGTTTTTATCGATGCCGAAATTATCGATAAGATTACTTATCGATACAAATGAAAACATAACCTACTGGCTCTTATAATTTTGTTTTATCAACGTTTTCTGGATCTCAGTGATTATTTACGTTTATAAGCATCGACTAAAAGAGCCTTATTACTGATAATGTAACGCTGGAATCCTTTTCAACTTCAGCCCATGAATAAGCTAAGCACAGTTATTATTTTACGTCATTCCAGCAAAATTTAAAAAAAAAAAAAATTTAATATTTTAATATTTCATGATTTATATGAATTATCCAATGAAAACTTATATACGTAATTTGTTACGATTGTGCGATTAAAATTACGACATTTATCTCTCAAGAATATTTCATAATATTTCCATACATTTTAAATAAAGAAAGCCTTGCCTTAAACATAACTAATCACTTTATTTCTTTCTTTTTTTTTGTTTTTTAATAATTATGCGAAATCATAGTTTCATCATGAAAATTATAGTTATAGGCGAATACTTTCGCAACATATTTTTAAAGATTTTTCTCAATCGTATTGGATTATAGGATATCTGTTTATATTGTTCTCAAAGGATTTGCACATGAATAAATTTAAAATTTTGTAATCTGATAAGCGATGTAAGTATGAAACTCCACGTGCAACCCAAGATGAAATATAATCTAAAGTTCACGTAAAAAGTTTTAGCTTTATTACATTTTTACACTTCTATTACTATTTCATTATTACTACGATAGTAATATCACCATCGTCATTACTATTATTACTATTATTACTATTATTATTATTATTATTATTATTATTATTATTATTATTATTATTATTATTATTGTTGTTGTTGTTGTTGTTGTTGTTGTTGTTGTTGTCGTCGTTGTTGTTGTTATGAACATCATCATTGCGTTATTTTTCATATTTGAACTATTTAACTACAGCAAATTAATTTTGTTATCATGTAAGACATTAATTTATTATACATTTATAATACATCCTACACATACACGGTACATGATATGTAATATCTCCTATATTAATCTGCGATGCTTAATAAGCTTCATTAAATTATCATTTAATAAAAAGAATGATTATAATGTACTTATTTACGGAAATTTTGTATTTCAAAATTATATTTCAACATTTCAAAGTAAGTAAGTAAGTAAATGGATATGGTAACACTCGATTGAGAAAATTCTTTACGTAAAAGTTTAATCGATAAATTTTTAAGAACTTTAGAGTATATTGTCAAGCCGGTTTTTACCTCCAATACACATAGAGCTGAGCGCGCTCAAACTTCTCGACGATTACAATTGATACCGACAATTAACAAGTAATCCCGATCTTTAATTAAAAAATCAAACAAAGTGAAAGCGAAGTTTTATTTATTGAGTTACTGGATAAAAGTATAAGAGAAGTCATTCATACGGGGAATAAAAAAACTTTTTTGTAATATTAAGAATTAATTTTCCACACTTTTAGCTATTAACGAATAAATAATAATTTGCATATGATTATTTCAACAAGTAATTATATTAATTTACATGTAATAATAGTAGATGTGGATTTCTTTTGGTTATGAGTTATTTTAAATTACAACATTACATTTGAGTACTGTTGCAAGTCATTGAGAAAAATAACCTAACGATTGCTCCACTTTACTATTGAGAACTTCTGAGACTTACTTTTTTATTAAAGTTCAACTGTTATCGTTGCACGAAAACAATGGATTCAATTGGTTAGTGTTGGTCGATTCGATTTCATTAATTCTGCGGTCGAATATGGTACGTATGAGATTAGTAGTTCCGATTTCTACGCGAGTGATCGATCGAACTGAACGTAAAAGATATATTTAGTCAAAAGTAATGAAGATTAATATAATTTATTGAAATGCTAAGCGACATCAAAGTATCCTCGTATACATACGTATATTTTATACGTTATTTATTCGATAAAATTAACGCCAGTTATTTTTATAGAAAAATTAAAATTAAAATTAACGTTAAGCTTATTGAAGTACCATACCGAATGAGCCTTGAAAATTTATGTATTTATGCAATAGAAGGAAATTCTCCGTGACTATATTTGCAGTGTTTTATAACTATGTGGTTGTCACAAGCTATTAAAACTTGCTCACATAAACGCAAAGTCTTTAAAAAAAAATAATTTATAATTATTTCGTTATATTTAATTTTTTCTTTTCTTTTTCTTTTTTGTACTCTTATTTAAAATTCTGAGAATTTTACTTTGACAATTTTATTTCATAAAGGAGTTTTATAAGCACATCGATGCCAATCATCTTTTCAAAAATTTATAAAATACCTTTATAAGTGCTGCTTTTCAAGTAAAAATATACTAATAGAAGTTCGAATTATCGAATTATGTATACATAATTAAAATTCTCCATTGTATTACCGTACATATCGAATATTACTTAATTACTAATTAAATTATGCTTTTAATTTAAAATATGACCTTTTTTAATCATTTGAACCGATTGAATTTAATTTTTTTTTTCTTATCATAAGGATCAATAATAAATTTAATGTTACAAAATATTTATTATATGAATATAAAGAGTGACAGTTTTAGGTTACATTAATAGGATTTAATTATTTACACAATCATTTCTTACGTTTTTATTTTAATTAAACTTTTATTTCGAAACATTAAAATTTATTATTTTTAGAAGCATAAGAATTAATGGATTTTTCTTTGCAAATTACATACATTTGCTATAGTTATATTAAATAATTAGTTTCGGATATTACGTAAACTGCGATTACTTTTTAGACTTAATACATATAATTTCACTTTTGTATTAAAAACAAGGCAATTTCAACTTATTTATGATCTCATTGTTGTTAGGATATACTCCAATGCTCATAATTAAATAAAACGAAAATATTTTTGTAGGCGGGATATTTATTCGTTGAGCTAATGAAAATTTTTTTTTATCATAAACAAAACCCAAAGATGAACTTACGTGTAAGGTTGTTCCTCTCCGCGCATTTCGCAAATAACGTTTGTCAGCGCCATTATGTAATTTTTTGCCAATGTCAGGGTCTCAATTTTGCTAAGCTTCCTCTCCATTTTCACGTGTGGTATAACTTCTCTAAGTTGCTGTTAAATAAACATATTTGTAAATACGAAGTTTTGCAAATCTATACAAAGTATCTTCTAATTGTATCGGAAATTACTACTTTATGTAATGCTCGTATGCGATGTCATCTAGTTTTTCATAAAATGTGCAAACTTTGTATAAAATAACTTATTAACATCGATCTTATTGTCAAAGGCAACAATAAACTTTATATACCTTTTGTCACAATTTATAATTCGAGATATATTATTGTAAGCAAATGACTGGGATTTCTATTGTTCCATTTTTATCATAGAATAAGTTAAATATTTGGTATAAACAATAAGATTTAATATTAAACTTTTAAGAAATAATTTCTTGTTTATATTATGGATTTTTAATAGATTACTTTAGAAGACCATTATAAGTATAAATTAAATTTTTTATAAATAAGTACTACTTAGTTAATTTAATTTTAGAGAAAATCTTTTTTATATCTTAATACCATTATAATCATTCATGATAAGCGATTTTTTTATAACCGAAAGAATTTGAGTGATAAACAGAATCAATTCTTCTAGAAGAGTCAAAAAAACTTTTTTCAATGCTATTTCTCTCTCTCTCTCTCTCTCTCTCTCTCTCTCTCTATCTCTCTATCTCTCTCTCTCCTTCTCTTATGTGAATATGAGAAAACTATGTTACTTAGAGTATAAGCGATTTTAGATGAGGTATTTTCTTTTTATGACTATGGAATACCATCTATTATTTTTAAATAAATAAATGTATATATAAAATAAATAATAAAATCTGCAGTAAGTTATTGGTTAGGTTAAGGCCTTAGTTCTCAGATTATAAGTAAATTCGTAAATTTAGCTTAATCTGAACGAAACCTTATGATATATTATTTATAAAGAAAAGGTATTGGTCTTATACATTGAAGGTCATGTGTACAGAGCTCTTATTAGTCGAAATCGACGAGTTAATGCATATCATAGGTATACAGTCATTGGTACCGAGGCAGACAGACAGACATAGAGAGATAGAGAGATAGAGAGAGAGAGAGAGAGAGAGAAATGCTCTGGTAGATATTGGCCAATGGCAAATTTTATCAACGACGGCGTCTTGATAGCCTTTAATAGTCAATACTAATGTTGGTATATGCGCATAAAGAATGAAATCGAGAGCAAAAAGGCCATCGACGCGATATTAAAGTTCAAGAACAAAATTAGCTGTGCGGATTCCTGAAGAATTGGAGAGGGATATGCAACTAATGCTTCTTAGCTAATATGTTAGCGTTCTGCGACGGTCGCCTAATTTTATCGAATTATCTGTGATTTCAAGCCTTGTAATTGGTATTGTAGTGACGAATAATTGTTATCTGTCATGTAATACATACAGGGAGATTATGATTCAATTGAAAATAATCGAAATTACTTCATTACGCTTCATCGAATTATTTTCTAGCATTTGAAAAATAAGAAATGCACGATGATCATAACGTTATTACATTAATAGTCGGTCAATGTTTTTAAATACCAAATTTAAGTGAAATTGAAAAATTTATTTTTACTTTGTCTTAGTAATCGTGATTGTTTTAGACAAAAGATATTATTATAATTGTAAACAATTGAAATAAATTGTGTGCATAGACTTTAATTAATAAAATTGATTAAATTAAATTTATATGGGTGTAAATGCTGAGGAGTATTTTGTTTATCTATTTTAAACTTGTTAAAATTCTTCTCGGCTAAATATAGAAAATATGAAGCGGTTTGACGGATTAGTGTATTGAGTATTATATGAAATACAGTTGCACCGTTAAGAATTTTTGCACCTCATCAAGTCTTTATAATTCACAATAATATCTTATAAAATCTACTTTTCTTACTGTTAAAAATAATTTGAATGTAATTAGATAGTCTGTTTGGTGGAATGTACATTGAGGAAGATAGAAAGAGAGCAATGCTAAAAGCTGTATTTCCAATTAGATTTAAGTGAAAGCCAATATTACCGAAGAAATGCGATTTTATAAAAGAATGTCGAGAGGAAAATCCGAGCCATGTCAACATTATAAATTATAATCAAGAATATTAATTAGAGAAGGATTTACATCTTATCCTGTCGCGGGCTCGAATATTATTAGTCTCAACTTAGATATAAATGAATCGCTGATCGTTATTACAATGTAAATATCGTAGAGAGAGATTTTGAAATCCCAACATTACAGGCTTACACTGACATAATATAAGGCGTGTAGATGATGAAACATTAACTAATAATGTTAAAAGGTGTAAAATGTAAGAAGAACGATTCGTAAGTCACGCGTAAGATGGTTGAGGGGGGGGGTGAGGGAGGGGGGAAGAGCTTTAATAACACGGAGATCTAATTTAAATAGAAATATTAAATACCGTAACATTAGTTTTTATAATATAATTATTATTGTTAAGAACAAAAAAAAAAAAAAAAAATATACCCCAAATTAATTATTTTTAAATGACAAGAGTGCTTTTGGGCTTTGAACGTTTTGTTTTAAAAAAAAAATCTGCCCAACCAAGAAATAGGTCATTAAAAATAACAATACCGGTTATGATTGTAAGCCATCGTTGTTACGCTCTAGATATTCAAATAGAACTTTCAGGAATTTAAAATAATAAAAGAAAAAAAAAAAAATCAAGTTGAACCTTTAGTAGTGACGTTGCAGAGATGCGATGAGCAGGGATGGATTGGTGGTAGTGGTAGTACAAGGTGGTAGTGGTGATGGTGTAGGTGTAGGAAGGATCCTTTTGGTTTTCGTCGAATGCTTAATTTTCCAGGGGCCAGGGTCTGAAAAACGTTTTGGGGACAGGTCGGATAAGGGGTACTTTTATTAATTGGCCAACTAGCGGGGTGGGACGCAGCCGAAAGATGGGTAAGTGGTCGCAAGGTGGAAGGATGCTCGGTTATACGGCACGCACTGGTGCAATAGATAGGGACCTCCACGGTTTAGCCTACCTCGAAGGCGTCGTTGAGCGAATGCATCCTCATTCTCTCGCGTTCGTTACTCTCGAGTCTCCTGAGGGTCCGTTCTCTCGCCGAGATGCCGCTCTTTCGTCTCCGGGTAGTCGGTGGTCCGCCTCGGCTGCGTCGTTTCACCCGCTTCGGGCTCCTCTCGCTGCCGCTGCTGTCGCTCTCGTCGCCCACCTGCAGAGCCAGTCAACAAGCCCGCAATTAATGACGATCCTCTCTCTCTCTTTCTCTCTCTCTCTCTCTCTCTCTCTCTCTCTCTCACTCTCTCTCTCACTTTTTCACACACTCTCTCTCTCTCTCTCTATCTATCTATCTATCTATCTATCTATCTATCTATCTATCTATCTATCTATCTATCTATCTATCTATCTATCTATCTATCTATCTATCTATCTATCTATCTATCGAGGTCTCAAGCGACTCTAGCATCCTCAGCTTATGTAAACGTTTCCGCCAACTTTTCTATTTCGTTTACTATCGCAACAATGTACTTCCACCTACACACGTTTACATGCGAGAAAAGAAAATTATTTTTCGATTCATAGCGAGGGATGGCTTTGGGTGTCAAAAACGAGCTATTTTTTAACGGAATAAATTGAACGTTGAATTCAGCAGTTTTGGAGTAGGGGGCGGGGCGGGGGAGGCAGGGAGCGCGCTTCCTTAGCCTTAGATTATTAAAAGGATTTGTTAAAAGGATTATTTAACGTACCTGTGGTTACTGTACTCAAGTTCATTATAATATTTCACATTACTATTAATGAACATTTTCAGTTTCTCATTGATTTATAGTCAACATTCCATTAATTTTCATTCCAGCTGTATTTCAATACATGTTAAATAAAGGAAATGCTACGATTTAAAATAGCTTAGTATTATATAATGGGTAAATTTTTTAAAATCTAAGTCGTGCTTCGACGAACATTTAAGCAAAATTTTTATTATAAATTATGAAAGAGACGCAAATGATATTATTCGCCTATAAGACGCCAGAGTTTAATGTTTAATGTCGCGCCTATTATACACACACACGCACGCACGCACAATAATTCAACACGTATTTCTATTATTTAAATAAGTATTATTATTATTATAATACAACAATTGAAGCGAGTTGAAAATAGATGGCTTATTAAAGGAAATAAAAATAGGACTTTATGATGATTTAAATGAATCGTTTCCGTGAATCGATTATCATACATACTTTCTCTTAACAATGAAGTATGCTAATTTTTTTATTGAAATAATAATAATCCCTTCTACAAAATAAGCTTATGCAACACATACGAATTTCTTTTTAAATAAACGAAAAGCAATGAAAAAAAAAAGTAAGAAATAAATAATTAAACAATACAAAAGAAAAATATGCATAGGGAGAAGGCTGGAGATGCATATTTTATTAGATACGTAACGAAAACAAAACAAAAAAATTACGGCCAGCGTTGATTTTACTTGAAAAAGAATCGATGAGAATTTACCGCGTATCCTTCAATAATGATTTGAAGGTACTATTTAGTCGCATCAGACTGGAAATTCTAGTTATGTAAACGCGCGCGTTCTCTCTTGTTCGTCATTATTATATCTCTCAATCTCTTCCTTGTACCCCCTCCCCCCTCCCCCTCTCCCTCTCTCCTGCCTCCTACCGCCCATTATCCCGTAGCCTTTCTCACTTGCTTATTTGAGAATTTCAAACGTGACGGAGTAGTCGCAGGAGCGTATCGGCGCACTCGCCGATACTCATAAGGAGATGAGAAAGAGATGGACGCCCCGTAAATTGTCGACTTCTTGTTAAAAGCCCTCGATTCCATTAACATTAATTCATTAATTAATAAAACTATGTCCTTCTTTTGTCCATTTCTTATTGTTACTATTTTAATTTTATTTAATAAAATTTTGAGAAACTTTCTGAAAATGTCGAGAAATTGCACTCGAGGTAATTTCTGTTTGGCGACTATTGGCTAAACCAGATAATGACTGATTAAATTCTCGAGCAAATAAATTAACGAATCGTGGAAAAGCCTGTTTTTCTTACTTTCTTTGCTTTCATTTGAATTTTGTAATTTTTTAAAAATAATTTCCAATATACATACATATATATATATATATATATATCAGGATTGATTGTCGAGACGAGGGGCAAGGAGTTCGTTAACCAATAGCAAGAGCTCGAGAAAAATTGGAAATATTCGAATGGCTGGGTTTTTATTCACTTGGTATAAAATTGAGATTATAAAGTTGTCGAGTCGGGACTTTGGACATTTCTTTGGCATCGAGGAATGGATACCACGCGCGCGCGCGCGCGCGCACACACACACACACACACACCCAGAGGGGGGGGAGTGAGAGAGGGGGCGGGATAAAAAAAAAAGATAGAGTAATAGTAGTAGATATCGATGAGAAAGGAAGTGGAGCGCACTCGGTGCATAGAGCAGAGCGACAACGCGTATCTATCTCCTCGAGCGCGTCTATATATCTCGGTCCTAGTCGTGCGTAGGCCGGTGCGAAACGAGCTAATATCATCGCTGCGTAACGATATGCAATATTTATTTATGCCGAGTACGGAAACTGAGGCCGCGCGCTCTACGCGGAAACACATGCTTGCGCGGCTGCGGATGTGGTCACGCACACGGCCCTCCGCTGTAGAATGAACTTTAGCGCCTAGTCATCGGGACTCGACTCGATCATTCCTTTCCTCGCTTACCGAGGACTCATCTCCGCGCACCTACACCGACACGGCGGCATTTCCTACATTTTACATTCTATAGGCTACCTGTCCCGCCTATAGGATACGCGTATTCGTATTCGTATTCTTATTAGCACGGTGTTAGGCATCAGGACGCATCAGGGCGCACAGGCACAGGCACAGGCAGAGGCACAGGCACAGGCACAGGCACAGGCACAGGCACAGGAACAGGCACAGGTACGCACGCGCGCCCCCTTACGGCCGTCCGAGTTTTATTCGAGGCGCATTTAAGAGCGAGCGAGGCGCCGAATACTTTAGGTGAAAGCTCCCTCAAACGCAATTTCTATATTAAAAAGAAAAAAACAAAAAAAAAAAAAAAAAAAAAAAAAAAAACAAAAAAAATATCGCACTCGATTTTCATCCGTATCCCTCTCCCCTTTCTCGATTCGTTAATAAAATTTCTGAATCTCTGGGCGGGGAGAACCTGACATTCGGCTCCCCGAGCCTCACTCAAGTTCGTATATCCGAGAGCATCGTTAGAAATGCATAGAATGCGCGTGAGTGTTCACGAGACTGACGAGGCCGTTAATTACCTCAGCGCCAACATGATGACGACCTCGTTTGCCGGTAAGCGAGTCAACGGAGGCGTCGTCCAGGTCAATGTACATCTCCTGATCGACGGAGTCCTGATCGCTTCCTGACAGCCTTTCCAAATTTCGCATTATTCTGAAACAATTAAAGTCCTTCTTAAGCGCCATTTACATCATTCGCAGCTTTTCATACCGATATCAATGTATAACATCAGTGGCCTGATTCATTCATAAACTTATTTATAGAAAACCGTATCTATTCTTGTCGTTAACCATTGGCATTTTTATAAACAAATAAGTTTACAATGGCCTTGGCTTGTAAATGTGAGGATAAACATTGTGGACTGGTAAAATTTATGCGCTAACTGTCGAATTGGGATTATTGTAATAACACGACAACCAGCCGAGCTTCGCTGTATTTTATTATTTTCTGCATTTACATAAAGCGCATAGAATGTATAAGTGAAAAAACTTCTCTCAGCCCTCGTTCTCGTCGTTGCCGTGATTCTCTATAAATGAAATCTGCTTTATTATATTTAGTAGGATAATTTATAAGGGGTCTCATAGGCTGGAGAGTTAGGCTGGGGAGACAAAGAAAAGGAATTAGAATGAAAGGGCGCTTGGGAGCAAGACATATTTAGGTGATCGTATTCGCTTAACGAGGGCAACGTATTTTGGCGGTCTCCGTCACTCGGGGCAGCGCGAGCTGCAAAAATCAAGTGTAAACAAGCCGGCGAGGGACGCGGGACGCGGGACGAGGGTCGAGCGGCGAGAGGCAAGAGACGAGCAAATAATAGCCCCAATTCACCGGTCTCTCTCTCTCTCTCTCTCTCTCTCTCTCTCTCTCTCTCGATCCCGATCTCGATCTCTTTACCGTAATTGTTACATTGAATGTCAAACGGCTTTAGCGCTTAGGGAGATTGAGACGCGAGGGCAAGGACGGCAATGGAATTGTAGAAGAAGCGTTAGAAACGAGCGTACCTACTTTAAAGCGTGCCATTTGCATTCGAAATTCTTCGCAAGATGACTGGCTTTCTTTTGTCATTTAAATGAAACGTTTCATTATCGTCGAGCGAGCACGAGGAAGTAGAAAAAAAAAAAAAAAAAAAAAAAAAAAATTAAATAAATAAATAAACGTTTAAAAATGCATTTCCCGAATCGAGGTGCATCGATAAGTATAATAAAAGGATTGTAAAGAATTAAGCTGCCGCGCCGGGAGAGAAAATCATTGGCAATTAAGTGTGCCGCGTGATATACTCAATAGCGATTGACAGAAAAACCCTCAGGGATTAATATCATCTTTATAAATTGGCGGGATTTCACCGATTCGGGAACTAATGCTCCTTCCATTTATTATACCGAGTAAAATTAAATGCCAACGCTGAAAGCTTGGCTGCGGATTGTGAGCTAAGCTGTGCGACTAAAGCTATGTGCGTGCGTGCGTGCGTGCGTGCGTGCGTGCGTGCGCGAGCGAGCGAGCGAGCCGTGAGCAGTGCGAATCCTGCCGAACTGGAAGATTTACTCGGCGGAGTAAATGTTTCCATTTCATATAATTTTATATTTATGTTGAAAATAATTTTATGCAATTTGCATTGGCTAAAGTTGCCGGGACAGACATTTGCACTCGCGGTTGATTTCACCGTCCTCTCCCACCCGACCGCCCGTTCTCTCTCTCTCTCTCTCTCTATCTCTCCCCCCCTCTCTCACTCACTCACTCTCTGTCACTCTCTCTCACGAGCCACTCATTTTTAAGCGAGGGAAATCCGAAAACGTAGCTTATGGCTTTATTACTTATGGAAAGCATATTAAACTCATGAATAACGAGCACATCTCCTAGGATTTTACCATAAAATTTCTCTGGCTGTATGCGTGACGCACGTGGGGCTTTCGAATAGTGAAAATACTGCGTGTATCACGGAGTGACGTTCCGAAATGGGTCAAGGTGCAGCAAACCGATCAAGTTCATTGACTTTCGAGAGCAGCATTCCACGAATGTTTTTATTTTAGCTCCTGCTTTACACATGCAAGCTTAAATGCCTAGAAATATTTAGACCATGTGGTTTTTATAATAATTCGCAGCCTTGCTACTCAATTTAAATCAGAAGATTTTAAAATAGCTTTTATTTATAATTCCTTATTCTCTTCATTTATTGCATTCGGAACTTGACGTTTTTTATTCCAAAGCCATTTCAAGTTTTTATCGTTAACGAGAATACGCCAAGAACAGGTAAACTTTTTTATTTATTTAATAATAGAATAATTGCTATACTTATTCTTTATATTCTTGCTCACTGTTTTAAAAATTGCTCGCCCCCACCCCGCTGCCGCCCCCAATGTTCATTTCATTTTTATTTGTTTAACGCGCACTTCCTTAACGTAACAACATCAACGAAGCTTTTTCTTTAAAATAATTAATATATTTTCCACACACAAACACACACACACACACACACACACACACAAAAGTGTTGTGCAGTTTCGAAAGAATTTGTGTGAATGGTGTGTGAATTTCGCCTTTTTCGACATTCCCGATAAATTTCGAGAGTATGCAGAACACGGTTAGCAGAATCGTGAAATCGGGTCAATTATGCGAGTTGTATTTTCGTTGCTTGCTTCGAATTAACCATTGTCGGAAGATTAAAAAAAAGTAGAACAAAGATTCAATTAAATCAGTTCTGTCGTTAAATAAAAGGAATTTATACTTATATAGAGAAGCATTTCACCTGATTTTTTTTTTTTTATTTTTTTTTTTATATGTCCGCTAAAAGTATTTGATTTAGAGGCATCGAGTGTAACTTTTTTTTTTTTTTTTTTTTTTTTTTTTTTTGTTAATTTACATATTTTTCATTAATTTGTGAATTACTAATTTTTGTTACAATTATGAAAACAGTAAAAATACAAATACATTTTTTATACGTCATTACTAAAATAATCACGAGAACTTTTTTCTAATTTACATTTTTATGTAAGAAATTTCTTTTGGGAATAGAAAATCTAATAATTGATATCAATTCTATATCACTATATAATTAATAACTTTCGGTTCGAGTTAGATATTAGTTTACGTAATAGAAAATTTAACGTGATGCTATTAAAATTTTAAACCATACGTCTAATGCAACATTCACGTACGCTTGGCTTGATTAAAAACTTATACCTATACGGACAATCGATAAGACACGTAATATACATTCACATATACAAATACATAATGTCTGTTTCTATATAATATATTAAACAAGGAAACTTTTTACAATTCAACTTCTGTGTGATTTTTCGTTTAAGAAATATTAAAGTTCTATGCAAGAAGTCAATAAAGAGAAAGTGAAAGAGAAAGGAGAGAGAGAGAGAGAGAGAGAGAGAGAGAGAGAGAGAGGAGAGAGAGAGAGAGAGAGAGAGAACTAGTGACAGAAACAAACTAATGGTTTAATAATTAAAATAATGTAAAACTGATGATTCAATAATTTCTTATTTTAAATACGAAGGTTAATAATTATAGCTAATAATTACTACTCTTTATGAGTATTTAAGGATTTCTAAAATATTAATTCTCATATAATAAAAAATTTTATCCTACAGAATATTATTTCATTATATATAACATGATATTTATGTAGAGAGAGAGAGAGAGAGAGAGAGGTTAAACAGATTCTTTTCTTCACATCTATGCAGATATTTTACAAATACAAATATATTAATAAACATATGTCTATGTGTGTGAAAAATTACGCTAAGCAAAATATATTTATCTAAAATTAGCAATGAAAATATTTTTATATTCGTTAATTGTATTATTTAATTTATATGTAATTTGTATATATTTGTGTATATAAATTTCAACATTAAATAGTATTGCCAAAGAATAATGTGATAATATTATCTAATTTAGGCGTTATCAACAAAAACATAATTAAATGCGCTTATATGAGTATGATTTCTCAACATACAATAATACGTAATTTTTTTTCTAACTTTTAGCATTTTATAATGAATGAAAATAATGTTGGAAATTCTAGTTTACTTATATAGTAATTATAAAATCATTGAAAATTAGAATGCTTTCATTTAAATGTATTGAATAAATATTTAATAATCCGAGACTGGTATCGAGATTTATGGAAGCTTATTTTTCATTTAGTTTTATCATGTTACAAGAAAATGAAAACTTTTGTTTCATATAATAATTATTATTTTCTAGTTTATAATATTATAATTAATATAATTTTAAATGGCTTTATAAAATATTTTAATGTATACACAAGTATAAATATTGTCATGAAGTTTTTATTAATTTTTATAATACTTTACAAAACATTACATTACAAAAGATAAATTATCACTTGTTAAAAAAACTTATTTAAAGCTATTATATTTAGTAATCAAAATTAGTGATATTTATAGTTTATGTAAGTATATCGAATTGAATGTATTTCATATGTGGTAATATTTAATTTAATTTCAATAAAAATTTATTTATGTGTTTCTTTACATTCGTGTTATTATAAAAAGGAGGCTTAAGTATTGACACAATAGTCAAACTAAACAAATGATTTTGTTATTGAAATTTAAAAAAATTAATTATAGTTCATAATTAATTAATTATACTTCAATAAAGAATATGTATTTATATTTTATATATTATATATATATATATTTATATATATATATATATATAGAAACTTTTATCTAATGCCTTAGGGTAATATGAGTTTTAAATTGTTATATTGTATTCAAGTTAAATGAGAATGTATGTATTAAGACCGTAAATACTTTTGTTCTTCTTCTTTTTTTTTTATTACGATTATCTTCAGCATTTAAAGTATTTTCTAAATACAAAGGAGATAAGAGTATTGTTTGAAATTTTTATAAATCTACCTTTATTTGCTGCTCTTTCGGATACCTTTAGCCTATTCATATACAATAAGTTTGTTAACATATTTTAATCGCCTCTGTTTACAGTAATATTACATTGTAAATATCCTCTATAACCGTGCTAACCCGTGAAAGCGATTACTTTATGTCAATTATTTGCAGTAAGTGCATCTCGTTTTACTTTGGTAAATTACGAGATATCAAATAGAATGAATGCAAATAAATACACCTTTTCTCATGTCTGCGATATCTTTTTGAACGCATAACGTATTCACGGTCAGCAGACACACTTACGTACCATCTATTCACAGATTTTCACGTATACACATCTAGGCGTTGACTAATGAGCCTAGAAATAGGAAAGTTCATTCGTGTATATCCGAATTATTAACTATGACTCGCCAGCGGGATGCGTTCGTTTTTTTATTATATATACAAGGATAACCGAGAATTTAATGCCGAGATAAAAATGCAGGAGAGACAGAAAGAAAATTGGTAGTGGCAATGAATGCGCGAAAAATTAAGCATATCAGTTAAACGGATTTACATTGTTTAAGCTTTCCACGACTGTGTCGATACGTCGTCGCGTATTTATTTTCAGCTTAGAGCTTAGAGCATTCATTTTTTTACTAAATAAATACAGCCCATAATAATTTTTACAAATCTTTTTAATATCGTTCTCCCTTTTCTTTTCCCGTAATTTTTTACTTCAGTTTCTCCGTAGCTTTAGAATTTGCGGTTCCATTGGGCAATCGATCGATCAGAAATTACTTGCTCTTCTGGGTTCAAATTAAATACCGAATACGAAAAGCTTATTTATTTAGTTTATACAAACATCACAAGTCCGTATTTTAATTATAGATTGTATTTAAGTATCAAACTTTTTTGCCGAAACGTTGCTAATCAATGACATTCTTGATAATATACAAATTTTATTAACGTTAATAGAAATTGTAAGAGTTTATCTTATTTATTTGAATAAATTATACGTGATCTGATAAAGTATCGAAATATTAATCAATTTCAAGTGATTCCGAGATTAATGTTTAAATTTCTTATTATTTTTTTTTTAACATCTTATATATATATATATATTTTTTTTTGCAATTAAAAAAAAAACAAAAAAAAATTAAAAACAAGTTAATACTTTTGAAAAACTTAATTTTGTTTTCGTTAGAAGTTTATCTTCGTATAAATTGCTGATAAAGTTTTTCAACACCTGTGGAGTTTCATTCTTTTCATGACGTAGGCAGACGAATAAGAGGAAAAATACCATATATTAAAAGGGAAGAAGAATTAGTTCTTCAAAAATAAATAATAGATTAATATTCATATTGTAGACGTAGTGTAAACATTATATTATAAAGTAATATTTTTCATCGATTCGAAAATTTATGCCGCTTAATAGATAAGTGAAATAATAATTCATATTTTAATTTTAATATTTTCTGGAATTGATCATCGCTATACACAAATACTTTTTTTAAGAAGAATTTCGGCTCCGACTGCCGTGCGGCATAATTATCAATAAATATGATAAATTTTCAGCAATTTATTTTCATTCGAATAAGTCAGAGCGCTAATTTTACAATAAAAATAAAAAATAAAAAAAAAAGAAAAAGAAAAAAGAGAAGAAGCTTAATTTGTGAGATTATTGTATAAAATAAATGTAATAATTTTATGTAATACATGCTTACAATATTCGACTTGCAATGCATTTCATTTGGTTACTTAATATGAAAATTTTTATGCCAATTAACGATCGGCCATTAAGATAATTATAAAAAAGTAAAAACTAATTCTTAATCATTATAATACATGTGTAATACACATTACGAATTTTTTTTTTTTTTTTATATTTTTCCGTAGTATAGAGATTTACAATACATAGAGAAATATCGATTCCTAGATTAATAGTGTTGTTTCAAGTCTATTATATATAATACATTGTTATGCACATACACGTACACGCGCATGCACATATTTTCATATCAATTAATTCAGCGTGGGTATAATGAAAAATTAAATATTTTTATTATGATTGTTAGCGTATTAAGAAATTGTATGACTTGTATGAAGAGGTTTACAAGGTTTGGCTCTATTCGGTAAAAATAAAAAAGTCTCTATAATTTGTATAAAAATGACAGTGTAATATATATATATTAAGAGAGAGAGAGAGAGAGAGAGAGAGAGAGAGAGAGAGACGGATGGAAGACCGATCGAGTGTACCTGAATCTACATCTTATCGCGTTGTTATGATATATGTTAATTTTTTCAGCTGTGTATATTTACACGAGGAATATAAAATATAAAATTAATTCCTTTAACAAATATACGATTATTCTTCTTATATTGTCATAAAACTAGTTTCTTTAAAAGATATATCTGCTGTAAATCCTTAAAGTCTATTTAACGCTTTAGCGACTCGGATATATAATTGAAATAACAGATAAAAACTCGTAATTATGAGAATTGATAAATGATTTCATAGCCGTCGAGCTACAAAGTGAAATAAAAATAAAAACTAATGTCTTAATTCTAAATAGAAAAATGGCTCGGAAGATCGAAGAAGCTTTGGAAGAACGTCGAATAACAGCTTAGAAATGATAATTGTTCACTTACCCCGGTCGAGTCTCGTATTCTTTACTCTTACTCTTCTTCCCCTATGTTGGCTCTTTGCGAATTATTTCAAAATAGCGCCCATCCAAAGACGTTTGGCTATCGGGAAGAGGATACGCGAGGCTCGTGGGCTTGGATTTTAAAAGGCTTTCTTGATCTATTTGATCACGTATCAGGCCAAGTTGTTTCTAAAATTTCTTTCTCCTGCTTGTATTTAGAGGAATGCGGCTCCTCAATCAGTGCCAGTCATGTAGATTACGATGATTTGGTCGTATTGGTGGTGTTGGCGTTGGCAGTCGAGGCGATGCCGATGGCGATGGCGATGGCGATGGCGATGGCGATGGCGATGGCGATGGCGATGTCGATGGCGATGTCGATGCTGTCGATAGCGGTTTGGTAGAGTCGGCTGGGTGGATGGATGGATGGATGGATGGATATGTGGATGGATGGATGGACGGACGGAGAGGGGACGGAGGATGGGATGGGATCGTTAGACTAAACGTGTCTCCTCCGTCTCCGTTTATCGTAATGGATTAATTATCTTTCTTCCTCGCGGCTAATCCTTTGCAACACGATTCATGTCTGGATATTGGGGAGAACTGTAATTTAATGAGAGAAAATGACAATTGAATTTCGTGATGCTTATCGATGATGTCAGGATGATATTTAATGAGAAACTACGTATTGTCCGCGTAAAATGCTCACGGAATGTTCTTATCTGCTAGTGTGAGTGTTTAGATAATATATTATCTTGTATATACCTCGTAATAACGTGCATAAAAAAAATATAAACACGATAACAAACATTAATTAAGCCGATTTTCCGTCGTTTTCTTCTGTATAAAGAGGTCGATGGGATTTCGAGCAGGAATTTTATTATTAAAATATTAATTGCATTGTTAATATTTTTTTTTAATACTACACTAGTAGAACACGGTGTGCAACCAGAACATCGGATTATTAATTTAATAGACAATACAACGTTTACTGTGCATTTATTAATTGCATGCGTTTAGTAGAGTTAATCAATAAAATTTGTATTTGACAAACGTCTTCCGAATTAATTTCAGTGCCTATATACCGTTCGTATATTATATACTTACATATACAAAAACTTACACCATTCCATGCTCATTCATTCGTATACGTATAATTTAAATGCTTATGTTTATATTTAAGTGCGAAGCTCGATTATGTAATTGAATATAAATATCTGAGAATATGTATGAATCTATATGGCGTGTTTGTTTTACAATTAGAATATTATTTATTTTAATAGAGTCGATGCATACTGGACTTGTGGGTAAAATTCATGTATTCAGTTGATAGCGTATACTTATTTTTAATATTTTCATATTATTTTAATAACCGTGCTCTACTCAGTAATGGAAAATGCTCTTGGATTTGTAAAGAAAAGAAAAGAAAAGAAAAAAGAAGAGAAAAAAAAAGTTTCCCCGTGAAACATAAAATATTTTTTCGTATTAAAAAATGTAATAATTTAAGGATCGACAAGCGTAGTTACGGATGAATAATTATATTAAATTTCTATAATATTTAACGATCGCAGTGCTCCGATCTTAGCTTTGTAATTTATAAATATTGGCTTCGGAATAATTAAGTATCCCGTATTCTTTTGTCAAGCCAATGTAGTCGTCCTCGTCTTATAACGTTCCGCGTAATATTTAAAATACCGAAGCGAGAAAATATAACGAAAATAGCGAATCGCGTAATTTATTCGAAGGTGAAATGCAAAAGACGCATTATTCACGTGGGCCCGTGGTTTGGAAGCGTAAATCATAGAGAAAACGTGCCTTAGAGATACGTATTTATCTTAATTAAGACACTGCGTAAGAATTAATGAGTACACGCATCCGCGTGGATTCGGTGCGACGGCTCACCAAACGAATCAATGAATGGAGGGAATCCTCGCACCGAGACGCTGCGCGAATTTCAGGTCGCGGGTATCTCGAGTTCGCTTCTGTGTTCACTGGCGTTTCACAGATAGTCGAGGCTCGTGCATGTGCGCGTAGAACCGAAGGCTTTTCCGCCTTTCGCTCGCTCGTGGTCTTTACGCTCGACTACGACTGCGACTACGACTGCGACTACGACTACGACTACGACTACGACCACGACGAAGACGGCGGTGGCGGTGGCGGTGGCGGTGGCGGAGGCGGAGACGGAGGCGGAGGCGGAGGCGGAGGCAAGAAATGGAGTACTTTCATTTTCGTGCGAAGAACGTCGGCGGCGTGCCCGGCATTCTTCACTAATGGAGATTGCGAAAACTCTTGGATCACTCTCTTGTATTTTTCGCGCTCCAGGGATGGTCGTGGTGTTGCTGGTGGTGGTGGTGGTGGTGGTGGTGGTGGTGGGGCTACGGTGTCCGTAGAACGCGGCGACGGCTACGGTGCCCGTCCTTACGATTATGATAACGTTGATAATGACGAGGAGGCGAGCGCGCCCGATCGCATAAAGAAAATCCCTGCTTTTTCATACGTTGCGCTTCGTTCGACTCGGTGCCAAGACCACCACTGGCAGCGCCAGTGCTTTTATTCCGGCTGCAGCTCGGTGTGCTCGGTTAGCTTGGATCAGTGACGATCCGTAACGATTTCGTTATGTAAACGAGCTGAATTTCTCTACGTGGCGCGCTATCGTTATATATTCATATCAAGTTTAATCAACTAAAATATTAGTTCCTCAACTCCTTGTAGAATTATATTGAGAGAGCTCAACAACCTGCGCTTTCCCGCTTTTTTGAATTTTTTTTTTTTTTTTTTTTTTTTTTTACATATACTTTTTGGAACTTTGGCGCTAATTATTTTACTAATGATAAGCCGTAATTTTAATTTATGACGAACCGAGTATAATTTCTTCAAGTAATAAAAACCTAAGCGACTTGAGGCCTCGTCTTTATCATAATGCTTGATACAAGAGTTTAACAATTTTATTTTACTTTACCGTTACGATCTATAATTCTTTAAAGACTAAAGTATAGATTTCAATGATAATTAGTTTACATTATTATTCTATATTGGTCGCAATTCATAATTTATTGTATCTCGTAAAGTTTCTTAAATATTTATATATATTTTTATAAAAGCTTTGACGATCAATAATTAATTACCTTGTCTCGCGGCGAATGATTTTTTTAAATAATAACTCAAATATTATTGTGTAAAAACTACTTTGAAAATATTTGTAATTACATGCTCTCCAGAAACGGCCAATTAAATGGAATCATTTTATTTATTTTCATGCAAAGTTATTCGGTCGATAGAATTGAATTATGCTTGAAATAATTCTAATTTGATTTCTGAAGTGAGATCGTTATATTTTTAAAGTAAAAATTACATTTCAATTTTATGTCAATTATTAATGTAATTTCTATTGGATTTCATCGATGCTCGTTCTTCATTATACATTAACTGATAATTTCTTAACTCGATATTATTCTTAACACCGTATTACTCTATAAATCTATCTTGTTAGTGTATTTCATACAAAGAAATAATCATCGTATTTGAATTTAGAACATATAATTTTAAATATTATATTTCAAGATTTATTGGTGCTATAATTACTTCGTAATAATTTTTTTTTCTTATATGAATTTCAAAAGTTTTAGTTCTACTCGGTTTAATAATTATTTTATATCATGAAAATATTTTAGAATAATGTCTAATATCTTTGAGCAAATAAAATTATATTTACGATTGTAGGGATATTTTACATTCTGGGGTAATGGCTCGATTAAATCTGATGTTTATTCAGGAAGTGAACATATTTTTAGATTAAAAAAGTATTATAATGGATTATATTAAATATATGATACAAGAATTGTACATATGAAATAGAATTACTAAAATTTTAAGTTTCTATTTTATATTATATACAAGTGGTAAATCTACTAATAAACATTATGAATACATTTATAACCTTTTGGTTATGACTTAGTGAGTGAATAACAGCATTAATACTGTCTTTTATATCTAACTTACAAGAACTTTTAATTAATTAATAACAAATTATTTCGACATACAAATGCGATAAAAAAATTTTTCCTTAAAAAAATCTATACGTGTTTTGATCTATTGTTATTTTAGAAAAATTTTTTTTTTTTCATATATAATTATAATCGAGTACTTAAATTTTTATAGATGCATACGTTTTTTATGGAATAATTGTTAAAAAAATAACAGTACGTTCATTTTTTTCTAAATAAATTATGAAAAAAAGCTATCAAGATTAATTAATAAAATAAAATAAAATAAAATTTAATACTAGTCTAAAAATAAATTTTATTATATTTGATATCATAATAATGGATTTATTTCGGTTTTATATTTGATGAGTTTTAATAAAAAAAATTATTAGCTAATTTGCAAAGTCAATGACGAAAACCGTTAATACAGCCATGGCGTTAAGTATAATTTTAAGAAAATCTATCCCCTTAAATGTATTTTAAGCTACATCAAATAAGGAATATTGTATTAAAATTATGTAAGTATAAACAATTAAATCATTTGTCTTCATTGTCACATGTTCTGAAGAATATATATACAGTGACAAAAAATAGATATAAATTATATTCAACGGTAATGAAGATAAATAAAGTTGAATAAAAAAAAAAAATGAATAAAGTTTGTGTCAGAATTATAAATGAAGTTTGAAACTTATATCTATTCGATTAAAGTCATAAGACTCATTTATGAAATACATATATATATATATATATACAGAATTGGAGAATGTTAAAAAAATTCATTTATTATTACTTACTATGTAATAAAAAGTTTGATAAAATATTCAATTACAATTAAAAAAATTAAAATTATAATGACAATAATTGCTTCGGATGCGCTTAGGATTCGATAAGGCTTAATCTTGTATGGAATGTAATCGTTACGTGACGTATAAATTTATAAATAGAGTTACAACAATTACTTAATATTATTAAAATAATTGTTTATTCGTAATTTGTTACGAATGTCGGAGTAACTGTAGAAAATGTCGAGTAAAGAAGAATTAGTTAAAAATGTTATATGATGGATATGAGTAGGATATGCGGATAGAGAGAGAGAGAGAGAGAGACAGAGAGAGGAGTTAATTTATGCGAAAGACATGACTGGATCGAGCGAATGAAATCGTTTTCCAATGATACGCCTTGTTCGGTCCAGTTAAGGTAATAGCAAAACGTGCGACAATCGCATTGACAATAAGTCAAGGCATATCGTCGGCACGGCTCGACGCCCGGAAGTCGTCGTGAAGAACGAGGATGACTGTCGGCGGAGACGTTGTAGCTCGAGTGACTCGATCCACTGGCTTACCGAGTCTCGGTCTCGGAAAAGTCGCGGCATCTGCGGCTAACTCGCGACATTCACCGACTGACTTTGCCAGTTTCTCTCCTCGGCCGCAGGACGTCGGGAAGAAATGAGAAAAGAGGACGGAGCTAATACACCCCCCCCCATCTCCCCTTTCCCCATCCCTCTCCCCTTCAAGCCCCGTCCCTTCCGCCCAACTCCCCATACACCTCATCATCAGCCGACGGTCTCTAATTCTTTTTCTTTTCTCGCATACGAGCTCTAACGGGGACCGAGCGTTGGAAGGTACGAGCTGACGTAACTTAGGCGAACCCGTAGCCCGAAGAACCGCTGGCTGCCGGCAGACCGAGGCGTTCCGATTTTTCCGCATCTGGCTTTTCCCGATGCGTTAGAGCGGCAGCCCGCACGACATCCGGTCTTAAAATTATTTTCTCTTTCTCTTTTTCTTTTTCTTCTTCCTTTTTCTTCTTTCTTGTACTTTTTTACATTCGCCTAAGCGCTGCGCTAGATTTTATATTCGCTTCTTAAGGCTCGGCGTGGGAGGCTTTTTGCCATCCCATTTTCCCGACGCTGCTCACATAAATATGATGTGCTAACCTCCACGAAGCTTCACTGGTATATCTGGGTGATTAAACACCACCACACGTTATGCCCCATCGTATTTATCCTTCTTTTCTAAATACCAGAATTTCTTTACGCGCTAAACTCTTAACTGCGAACAATAATAATTTTAAACGGACGCGGCAGTGACTGCGGTTTTACCCCTTTATCGATAATACCCATATTTTTCTTCTTCTTCTTTTTTTATATAGTCATCTCAGGATGTAATTGATTGATTCAGAAGTTATATAGCCAATGCAGGCCCTCCTGCTCCTCCCATTTCGAATGCATTATATTTTACGTTTTTCTTTTAAGTAAGTAAGTTAAGAAATTATTAGTAAATATTCTTTTATTGTACGTAATTGATGGAAACATCATTTTGTAAAACAAGGATAATTGGGAAACACTCGAGCCTAAATATGTGCAGGTGTGGATCAGGGGCGCGCTTTTCAAGTCTTTTACAAGTCCCTCTACAAGGAGATGCTTATGCGTTAAACTATTAATTCTCCAATTCGCTTGCCAAGTATGAACTAGCTTTCAATTGTCTTTTATGATCGACAGCTCAAGATCGAGCCATTCAAGTTTCGATGTCGATGTTCGTCGGCTTGGATCCGCGCATCGTACGAATCCGCGCATATCTAACACTGTGCACAATATTAATATAGCAAGTAATATCTGTAACTAATTATTTCCTCTCGCATTTAATAATTTGAAGGAAATTAAGAATAATATTACAAATTTTATTATATGTAGAAGATACTCTGATTTTAAAAACTATACTTCTATCTCATCTCTCACATCCACTTATTAGTTCTGTTAAAACAATAAAATTACTTGTAAAACAAACGGTAAACTATTTTCTGCTTAAATAATTTAGAAATCAAAAACGCATATTATAATACTGATATTTAATAATAATAGTAAGAACAACAACGATAACAACAATAGAAATAACAATAATATTTAAGTGAATAATTAATTTAAGCTTAAAAAAATATTAAAAATATAAAGACTTCGTGTCGTAAGTGAGTTCTCGATTTGAATATTCATAAAAATTTAAAAACCAATCGCGAATACTCAAGAAATAGCATAAATTATAATTTTTTTTTGATATTGGAAATTTTATGTTCTATTACGTAATTTAATAAAATATCACATACACATTTTAATACACAGGCGCATTTACGTACGCTCACAATATGTGTAGAGACGTGCACAAACACTTTTATGAACTTCAGTAAAATATATAAGGTTCAATAAAATTAATTTTATTTCATTTTAATAAATAATTAAATTAATATTTATCACTAATGGATGATTTTTAAAGAATAAAAATATTCAATAAACCATTTACATTCAGTATTTTTATACGTATTCAGAAGTATTTTCCAAAACTTATTTTTCAAAGATTTTTACTCATTTATATTTAGAAATCATAGGAAATCTAAATTAATTTAATTTTTTTTTTTTTTTGTAACCTTAAAAGAAAAATGATTATTCTGGTTTAATTTATCTTAATATTACGTAGATAACTGTTGCGCTAACTGCAATTAATTTTAGAAAATTATAATTCAAAATAAGGACGGAAAATTATTTTATGTAAAAATAAAAAGTATATGCGGCACGTTTGAAAATTTTTTAAGAGTATTAAAATAAATGTTAAATAATAATTTATATTCAATTTTCAGTTACTAAGATATTTTATTATTTAAGTAAAATAGAAATTATAATGCAAGATATATCACTTCTATATCAGTTTTATCATGAGAACGATCTTTGTTTTTCTAATTACATACACTTAAAGGAAACTAGAAAAATAATAAAATTAACTTTATAGATAAAAGTTGTGCTATTCTTGTGCAAGCTACTGAAAATTTATGTCTTATAGATGATAATGAAATAAAACAAAACAAAAAATAGAAAAGAATGGCACAATTTTAATGTAATACGTGTCATTGCGTAAAGCGAATCGTGAAAAGATATATAAATAAAAGGAAAACAGATATATTGTGGCAACATTTGAAGTAATACTGATTTATGTAGTGTTTAATTTCAGATTTTCTGTATGCAAAGGAAATATTTGTATAATGAAAATTATTCATACTATGCAAGTGACTGGTACTTAAAATATTTAGAATCTATATTCCATCAGAATCTCACAGGTCTTGTGATTACATTTTCTGGGGGAAATAAACAAAAATTATAAAATAAGGAATGTGAAAATAGATGAGTTGAGGGGGCAAGGGGACGACTAGGGCGAGGGAGGGGGCGGAGCGAGGAGAGGGAGAAAGGCAAACGTAAAGAGAACAATTTTGAAAATGTAATTGTACCAATGAAATAGTACCAATATTGTTATTTTTCAATGGCAGGGAGTCATTTGAGTAATCAATAAGTAGATAAGTAATTTTTCGTTTCACTGTGTTTTTAAATGAAATATATAGAAGCACAGAGAAGAGAAAATAAGAAAAATTGGAAGTAGAAACCTTGGATAAAGTGGCATTATATTCGTCACGACATTGAATAATTTAACGGAATATGTAAGCATTGAAAATGTATTGAAAATATATTGAAGACCGTTTTACAGAACGTCATTATTACTGATTCTCTATTTCCTTTTCTAATTTATTCAAATCTAATAATAATTTAATATAATTACAATCGATATATTTTACGATTAAAAATTGCTTTCGCATTGATTATCTTGTGTCATGGAGCTTTAAATTAACACCAGAATCGAATTATCAATCATCACATAAAGGATTATATAGAACAAAAAAAAAAAAAAAGTTATAAAGTCTGAAAATAAACGAATGCAGAACTGCTCGTACTGTATCTTTTAATACCTTTACTTTATGACCATCTGTATCTTTATAGTATTTGCATAAAGTTGTTTGTAATGGGCATAAATAAATAAATATCTATATATATATATATATATACATGTATTTCTACTAGATAGCATTGAAATAAACATTTTTACTGAATAATATTTTTCTTTAACAGAATAATGTACTTATTAGCATTGATATTCAATCCAAAGTATTTAAAATCCTATACCGATTTCACATGCATGTAACAACAACAACAACAACAACAACAACAACAACAACAACAACGACGACGACGATAATAATAATAATAATAACAACAATAATAATAGTAATAATAATAGTAATAATAATATCGAACGGTACACAGAGTAAGATTTTCCTGTAAAGTACCTAAATTTTAATCGTATAACGGTTCGTATACTTTTATATAATACGTATTGGCTACGATAGAGTAACAATAAATTATTAATTATCGCAAGCGATGAGAGATCGTCCATTCTTTAAAAACGAGTGACCCGTTTGTTGACTTTCTGTGAATTCCGGAAGCTCATCGAGCCACAGTTGAGTATTAACGGTAATGCCAAAAGTGAGATAGATATTAAGAAATGTTTTTCCGACGATATAAGTTACGAAATTTGAAAAATTCATTTAATTCTAAAAGCCAATGGGCTTCCTTGAAAATTATTTAATAAAACACAACGACTGTCAGCGGCTCGGGAATTATATAAATAACTTGATAAGCACCGATATTAACTAATCAACTAACACTATTAAATAACTAATCGCACAGTTTTTCTTTATAGGGAGATACAACGTTAAGCGTTAATTATTTCACATGAACGTACGTACGGATTTGAAATTTAAAGAAAAAAAGAATCGAAGGAAACTGAAGGTCAAACGAAATAAATTTTTAATTAAATCGATATCACTGTGAACTTTAAAGATAATAAAGTTTATACGGACAGAAATGTAATTACAAGGTTATTAAAAGATTTTTAAGCTATGGATGCCTTGAGAGCTAACGTACAATATCTGACAGCGCGCCCATACATATAGATCCGCACTCCGTGTTATTTTTACGTACGAAACTCTTTAAAAAGTCATTTAAAGCCGAAAAGTACAGTATGGAAATAAAAAAAAAAAAAAAACCTATTGGCATTAATTTTTCATCGAGTCCAGTGGCTCTTCGAAATCGCGGGGCGCTTTAATAAAAATCCAGCGAGTATTTGCCGATACGCTACAGGTGCAGTACAGGTGGTATTTACGAATTAGGGGAAAGCGGCGCAGGTATTGAAATGGCCGTCGTATTATTTGTAAAGGAAATAAATGCCTTGGGTTTTTGATACCGGCCGACCTACGGGGTCGGTATACGGGGAAAAGGAGTGTGAAACGAGGGGGTGAAGGGATGCCGGGAAAATGCAAATATTTTCGCGGACGCGAGCCCGAGCGGGAAAGTCCATAAGAAAATTAGTGGCCGATCAAGCGCTGCGTTGGCAGACGAAAAATCCGGCGAACAAGTAGTAAACGTCGCAGCGAAATTTTCCAAACCGTAGGCGGATTTTTCGCACCGACAGCGCTTAAGCGCGATATCGATGAAAGGTTTTTTATTATGCAGTTGTTATTATGAGTGGAGTGGAACGGCGGGGGGTCCGAGCTCTCGCGGTTTTCTGAGTTCGCCGTTTATTTATACCGACCGAAACACCCGAAACTTAACGCAATTGTCCCCGTCCCCGTCACCGTCATTTCACCATGTCGGGACCCCGTGTCGGGATACCAAGGATTTTCCGCGAGTGCGTTAAACGATGACCGTAAGTACGCAAGAAGGCCTTTGTTAGCGCCCAGATGCTTCATCCAAACGATCCCAATACATCCAGAAGCTACTACCCTTCATCTACGATTCCCTTGTACATATAGGCCTCTTAATAGTCTCTTTAAGACGAGCTTCGCTTCGTCCAATCGTTATGACAGAGGAAACAGTCCCGAGACTAATAGTAAACATTCATTCCTCCGCTGCCCAGCGGACATAATTACTCACTCGCGCTCTATATAATTCTACGGTCATTTCATCGGGTACTTTTTTCCCTTCCTTCCCTTCCCTTCTCTCTCTCTTTTTTTCTCTCTCTCTCTCTCTCTGTTTATATTTTTTAAAATTTTTTTTTGGACTTTTTTTTTGTTTTTTTTTGTTGGCCTTCACACCCCCCCCCGCCTGCTTTTTGATATCCGAACTGTGCTCAGATCATGCTCATAGGCTCTATGCAATCAAGTGATCCAGTCAAAATTACTGCATAGCAACTACTTTTACGAAGGTTAATACATACTGTAATTGATAATATAAAAAAAAAAAAAAAAAACTATTGGTGTAGTTTTGAATAACATTATTTTATTTGGTCAATGTAATGCCAAGAAGATTTTATAAACGCGCACGAGCAAGCCGACAATTTAATCGGAATTTTCTATTTGAGGAATTTAAAGAAGACGTGACAATGTAATAGTTGAATAAAGCACTTCGTTTGTATATGAAGTAGCGATCATATCTATTGGCAATTAACTTCGTTTCCTTGTATAAAACCAAACCAGCGTCTTTTACGCGATTTTTTTTCACAATGAAACCTGCAATGAAGACTTGCGATAGAAAATTTTTATATTTTACATTCACCTGGCGCGACTATTCACTGACAAATGCTGGTGATATTTTCCCCTCAGACTTTTATCCGTAAATGTAAAAATACATCTTTGTAACTTATTAATGGAAGAAAAAGGTGAGCCTCTGTGCCGCTACTCGAGCCATAGAATGCACACGGGACCGAGCCGTCGAATTTATTATTTCAAACGATTGCCTATTTTATTATTTACTGCTTCCTTATAGAATTGCGCGAATGTCGGTCCTTTTCTAATGAGCATGCGAATGAAAATCATGTATATTACTGAGAATGTAGAAGAAAGCGTGCCTTTGAAAAATGTAGTGTCACGCAGAACCGTGAAAAAGTG
Organism: Ceratosolen fusciceps; assembly: GCA_018883505.1. Lineage (NCBI taxonomy): Eukaryota > Metazoa > Arthropoda > Insecta > Hymenoptera > Agaonidae > Ceratosolen > Ceratosolen fusciceps. The sequence goes on from RCIC01000008.1 coordinate 4,254,431, forward strand.
TTTCTGTTTTTCGCGCGCGCGCGCGCCCGCATTCATACGTGTACAGAGTGTAGTCGCTCTCCTTCTCTTCTCCCTCCCTCTCCCACACTCGCTCTCGCGTCTCTCTCTCTCTCTCTCTCTCTCTCCTCTCGCTCTCTCTCTCTCTCTCTCTCTCTCTCTCTCTCTCTCTCTCAATCTCCCACCTTCTCTTCCTCTTTCGCGCTCTCTCTCTCTCTCTCTCTCACACACACACACACACACCTTCGCTATCATTCGCATATACGTAAAACACACACGCACACGCACACAAGCACAGAAGAGCGCACGCACGCGCGCACCCACACTCTCTCTTTCTCTATAAAACTTTTGGTATATTTAATGTATGTCACGAGCGAAAATTCTTGCCGGATGAATAGAAAATATCTCACCTCGTCCTCGTCCCCCCTGATTCTAAAGATCAAGAGAAACGGATGAATGGACGAACGGGCACACTTTAGTCGATCAGCCGTCTTGCTTTCGTACTATATTCACACGCGGCGTCACTATTAATTCTTTCTTCGTGTTTCCTCCTCTTCTCTCCCTCCCTCTCGCTTTTCCCTTCTTTGTTTGTGCAATATTCAACGATTAAAGCGAGAAAAGGTGATGTGATATGAGGAATCGGGTGCGCTGGGCCGCGCGAGAGGAATAAGACGCGTGCGTGTCTCAGCTGACCGAACGCCCGATACGGACTGACTATAACTGTAAACGACTACTTGTTGCGGTTATTCCCCTAACCTCCCGCTTCGCATCGGTCCTTCCACCTCTTAGTCGCCCCCACTACTTAAGCAAAGCGCACTCGGTGAAGTTGCCGTCGTGATATCCCCACCGTTCGATTATCTCCCTCTCTTGCTGTCAAGCTCTCTCTCTCTCTCTCTCTCTCTCTCTCTCTCTCTAACGCTCTTGCTCTGACATTCGTGTTGGACGTCTCTCTCCTTTCTTCTCCCACTATTTACTACCCACTCTTTCGCTCCATCGGTCGACAACGACATCAAGTTTGACTTTCTTGCAGCTGTCTTATGGCCACGTCTCCACTGCAGGAGTAGGGGGTGTAATGAACACGGCTAAGGATATTTCATCTTTTTTTTTTCTCGTCTCCTTCTCACTGATAATCTAATAATGAAATATACGAGAAAAATATAATCCATTTAACATAAATTTGTGATTCGCCTACTTTCCGACAACAATACATCCAGTGGAATAATAAATTTTCCGAGATAAATCAAAAGTAGCCAACTTTTTGCATTCAATGGAGAAAGAGAGAGAGAGAGAGAGAGAGAGGAGAAACACATTACTCTGATTAATAACTTCAATATTATTTACTATAAATTTATATGACGTACAATGAAATCATATTTTATAACTAATACTAAATTAAAAATATAATTACATCTTTAAATATTAACTTTGATATGATTCGAAAAATATAATGTGACTTTAAAAGCTTATTTTATTTAAATATTCAGAAATATTTCAAATTATCATTAATACTGTAAGTAATTAAAGTTAATATTTTTAATAAATAATGAAAACGAAATTTTTTTTATTATCCATAAAATGTATCAATTATTAATTCAAATAGTTCAATGTTTACATTAATTATATATTATTATTATTAAATAATTTTATAATTGTTACAGAATTAATTTTTATTTACAAGGAATTTGATTTAAATTTCTTAATTTATTATGCTCACTGTTAGCTTTTATGAATCTTTATCGCATATTCTTTTACATACATACATTTATATTTTTATCGCTAAAACTTTTTATATACTTCATGCAGTTGTGATAAAGTTAGAGAATAAATTGATAGTATTAAGTAAAATTTTTAAGACATTAAATGAAATTCTAGTTTATGTTAAATAACAGAAGAAATTTACGTGTTAAATGCCCCTCTTGCGATTAGTCCACATCGTTGATTTCATACATTAAATGAAATTCCATTAATATTAACAAATATGCTAATTTGTAAAAATATTGTTATTATTTTAAATTTATAAATTTCATCTAAATTCGTAGTAAGATTGTGTGTGTCTGTAATAATAGTTTATAATGAAATACATGAAAGGAATAAATGCGACATTTGTAAGGAACTAGGTTAGAGGCAGTTTAAATTAAAATTAAAAACAATATTAGAGGCTCGTTTATTTGAAAAGTATAAGATAACAAAATTATTTTTTCTTTAAAATATAAGAGTTTTCTAATGTATTTTAAAAATTTAAATAGCCTAAATAGAGTTTTTTGTCACTTGTAATGTGATAATTATAAGTCAACTCGATATTTTTTCAATAGAAATCACCAATTTCTAAAATTTATTAACTGTAATTTTTAATTAAATTTCAAATTTATTAATACTTTTGAAAGTAAATATAATTAATTGTATTTAATTCATAGGGTCGTCGATTGACGGATGGAAGTTTTACTTGAAATTTCGAGGAGAACGTATTTTGTAATTATTAATTGATTTAAGATAGATAACATGTACGAAAAAAAAAAAAAAACAAAAAAAATTAATAATTACAAGCATAAAATTTATCATTATACGAAGTTTATACTATTACACTATTATGGATAATTGCAAGCTAATTAAAATGCTCGTACTCGATGATTTGGAAACTAAATGAAATCCTGGAAGCGAATGAGTAGAGAAGAGGTGCATAATCCTCGACTGGGATATCAAAGGCAGCCGTATACGAGTCCAAGAACGAAAGAGTACGAGTGCGAGTGCGAGTACGAGTCAGAGATCGAGAGAGAGAGAGAGAGAGAGAGAGAGAGAGAGAGAGCAGGGGGGGGGGAGGTAGAGACAAAGGTATACATAAATAGGGGAGCTATTTAAAGAAAAGTACGAGAATGAGAATAATCAAATGTGGATGGTCTTTTACTTCGTCAACATCCGCCCCACTACGACCGCTGCGTTCCTTTAAACCAGTTTCACCGCTGCTGTCACCTCTGGCTGCTTCACCTGTGCTATCTCTCTCCCTCTCCTCCCTTCTCTCTTTCGTTTTCTCATATTTGTTATGCACGAGAAAGGGATGGCAGTCGGCTCGGTATTGTAGAAACAACTTTTCTGCTATTTAACACTTTGAATACCTTGTCAAAATGACTCTTAGCAAATAGATAATTTGCCTTCGACATTTTCAACGCATAAAATTACGACGAAAATATTTTTATTCGCTCTTCCCTCTTCCTTCCACTCGTTATTTCTACATCCTTTCTTTATTCGTATTTTCATCTATCCCGTATATTTTTGTCATCCAGTGCTTAAGCAGACAAATTGTTTCGTCTCCTTGTTATTATTTTAAATAACAATAAGCGAATAGGTTATTAGGTACGTGTATGGTAAATCACTAGATCGGTCACATAATAGAAATTTCAGGGCTCAGAGTAGTGCAGCAATGGTTGTAACAATGGTTTACAAAACGCGTTTGATACCAAGCGATACGCGTTTATTACGTTTATTACGTTTATTACGTTTATTATTTGGATCCGCAGTCGCTCAGTGTCGTTACACACAGGCACTGCTACGAGATACGCTCTTGACGCTTTATTCGTAAAGTAAAATTCGTTAACCAGTCTTGTTTAAAGGCGTAAATACCCACGCAGTTCTTAAAAATGTTTAGATTTCGTTTGAAAATAATATAGAGACCAGGAGCTGACGTGAATGCTAAAGTAAATCATAATCGATAGAACATGAGTTCTTGCAGGTTCGCACATTGTTTGCAATAAAAATACATGTGGGCAAGCGACTCGTATCTTCGTACTATAATAGTTTTCTCAAATTACTAGTTATTTATACGACTTTGAATATTGTATGATCGATAATAAATTCGATAGTAAAGTTTGAGAATTTATGTCATAACGTATACGCGTAGGACTAGAATGGACGAATACGTCATTTCTTCGCAGGAACAATACAAATTACTGGAAAATAATCATTATATTGCGAATACTTCAATAAAATTTATTGTCTGCTCGAGTGATAGTGGGCCGATAAGGATAGGCTTTTTCATATAATATTCTTTCCAAACTAGTTGCAGATCCCGTTAAATTATTAAGAACTATCATTACGAATTGTCATTAAATTTAATATTAACAAATGAAACATTTTCTATTTCACTATAAAGTTTTCTTCTGCAGTACTTCGTTACGTATATGAATTATATTTTTTCTAGACATAAACACGTTTTTATTTTTATGCGAAAATGATTATCACTCATTTATCTTATATTATTTAATTAATGCACATCCATTTTATACTTCGCTTAACGCCATTACGTGACGCATGTAATTTGTTTAGTATTATATATTAACGTGCTGCATGTTAATAATTTTATATTCGAGCAGAAAGGATATATATCCGTTGGTCCCCCTCCCCCTTTTAATTCTTATTTTCTTTATCGTTCCATACGCGTAATACCATCATCGGTCTAATGGGGAATGGCATGGCGTTCGTCCCATTGTATAAAGATCGTCTAATACGTTAATGCATTATATCTTTTTTGGCAAAAAGATCTAGTTTTTTTTTTGCTGGACCAAGAATATACGTTGGCTAATAACTTATGTTATTTTTCGAAACTTCGATTTATTTATTTCGACTAAAAATAGTACACGAATTCGACTGAATTAATATTTATTGAAATTTTATTTCTATAAATTGTAATCCCGAATATTCCACAGATATAATAAAACCATAATTTTGAATATCAATTTCATGCAAATGGGCATTTGTCTTGATAGCTTAAAGACAATAAATGATAATAAGCGAGGCTGAAATTAATTTTCAGATTTAATTTATGTAACAGATATATGAGGAATAAAATTATTTGTATCCGATTATTTTATTTATTTTTCATAATTCTGCGCGTACATGCTTTTCAAAATGGAATAATTCTAACTTATATAATACGGATTTCTATGGAAATCGCGTAAAATTCCGCCGTGGGTATTCGCATTTTGTAACAAGGTAATTTACAATATTTATGAAGGCATTAACTGTAGGCTCCTTGATAAACAACTCCTGTGCCGTACGTTTAATATTACCGTAATACTCATCCAGATCGCGGCTGAGCGTATAAGAATTTTTCGGTGCGTTGCAAAAGCAGAGCTCGTTACAATGGGCCGTAGAGGATACAGAAGAGTCAGGAAGATAAAGAGAAGAGCATAGGGTTTTGTGGTTGTCGCGTGTGAGCGATGACCGATGATGATTAGGGATGATCGGGGATGATCGGGGATCAGAGTTAACGAAATTAAGTCGTTTTACTTAGAGCTGAAATCACGGGCGTAAGACTGTGCACCGGTGATTTACACTGTTGGTTGTTTAATATTGTTAATGTTTGCCTTTTAGTGGACCTGCGGACGACTCTGCGCTCTCTAATAAATTTACTACTTCTTCTTCTTCTTCTTCTTCTTCTTCTTCTTCTTATTATTATTATTATTATTATTTTGTTTTTTTCGCAAGCATTCGTAATTGAAAATACATGAATAAGGGTATAAATTACGTCTGGAAATGTTGGATTTGCATACGTTGAAAGGCTCAAATAAAATGCTCTAGAAAAGTAAATCTGCATTGATCATAATCACTTGCTCGGTGATTTATTTGACACTATTAATTGCTTCGGGCCTTATCTGCCCGAATCGTTCCGCCGACTATCTGCTTTTAATCCCATAGAGCGAGTAACGCCGTGATTTTGAATTGCGCAGCCCCGGCGAGCAGAGATTCGTACTGCCGGAATAACAAGCATTCGACGCGAGGAATATATTTCGTCTCGAATCACGAATGATGGATCTTGAATCTCGACAATGACGCGCTCGATAATATTAGACGGAATCTAAGTAAGGGAACAGTTCATAAATCCAGCCGATGAAATCCCGATATACTCTTGGAATCTTTACGGATTTGGCCATTATGGTATGGAGGTGAAAAAATACCGACTTCTCTTTATCTATTGTTCCCGGTGAGCAATGGCACGCGACTAACGGCTCCGGCTCCGGCCTTCATTCCAAATAACTCGGAGGGATCGCGGGAATCGCTCCTCTCGGACAATATATGAGCGTATCTTTGACGCCCCCGCATCACCTCGCGAGACTGAAACGTTCCCCCGCTAAGCCGGTGACTTGCGAAATCAGCGGAGAAGAGAGAGAGAGAGAGAGAGAGAGAGAGAGAGAGAGAGAGAGAGAGATAACGCTTGCTTGGGTAATTGTATGCAAGTGCGGAGAAATTGTGCGCGCCCCTGTCCGTTTTTCCTTTTGCTTTTTCCTTTTTTTTCTTTCGCAGAGCCCATAAGAGAGACAGAGAGATCGGGGCACGCGACTATGCCGGATTTTATGGCGTGCCGTAAAAAATTTTTGCCATTTAGAAATATATTCGGCTCTCGGAGCTTCGATATTTTGTAACGGATCGCCGTCACGTGCTCGGACGGAGTCTGCTCAGATTCTACATCCATAAGCATTGTTACGATGTATTCGGTAAATAAATTTGTGCAATAAAACTTTGCATACTGTTGGACCGAGCACTTGAAATCGTGTCAAAATTACTTTTACCTCGATTGCATAAGCGTATCACATTACATTTCATGAATTCTTCTTGTAACATCTGAAACAAACTACTTGCAAACATTTTTTTTTTTTTTTTTTTTTCTTTTTTTAACGCTGTGCTCACACGCGAAACTCATTAGCGAATCAGTCATTCGGTTTCATCACTATACGCTGTCTTTTCATTCTTAATTTATAAATACATCAATATTATATATTACGAAGCGCTCGATGCCGTTTTATTTTAAAATCATTATCCGTACGAGCCGTACAGTCGATAGCTTTTTTATAACGTGTTTATGTTTTTACGAATTTTACAAAGAAATACAGCAATAACCCTGCCATAATTCCTGTATCGGACGAAAATAATATAATTAAAGATACGTTTCGTTTATTTGCAAAGCGAATCCGCTCTCTAGTAATAATAGGAGTCAATGGCTGATCAATTAATTAATCATTCCTTACGTATTATAGCAGAAAATATATTTCAATCCTCGCTTTTCCGCTGCACTTTTACCCACGAGTCAGGGAAAGCGAAAGAAATCAATTTTTATTACTAATTAAATGCAATTAAATTTTTTTTACAATAGTTTCTAATACACTGTATTTAAGTTAAATAAATTTAAATGAACAGTCAAACCTTTTTTCTCAACTATTTAAACAAACTAACTGAAATTGAGTGTTATTTTACCGGGGAAATAAATAGGCTTGGCCATGCAATAATTTAGGGTATAAGGATATATCTTACAAAAGCCAAAAAACTTACTGTAATCAGTCTTTACTTCCTTGAAACGACCTCGAGTGGCCGACATGCGAAAAACAAAGAATTGTTTCGCTGACACACACGCACACGATCGCGCGCAGCCGCAACATTACCCGGACCTTCACGTAAAGCAAGATCGAAGGCTATGCATGATTGGCAATATTATATGGGACTCTTATAAAATATCTTGCAAAGCGGTCTCCGAAAGATCGATCGATGCTCTATTTTAATGCCTAGCTCGATCCCAAGCGTTCAATACAAACTTTATTTTATTTTATTTTATTTTATTTTATTATTATTTTAATATTTTTTCTTTATCCGCTATTTACGATCAGCGACGACACGTTTACTTTTAGTTTAAAAATGATAAGACCCACTTATCGAAAGTGAATACTTGATAAAGAAAAAAAAAAGAAAAAAAAGTCACCTTATATCACGTACATTGAAAACCTTCATTATTATGCGCATGTCATAAATAATTTCTTAATATTCTATTTGATTAATTATAAATGTAATAATCATTCTCGGAGAAAGTTAAACCATGTCCAATCTTCTCTTCAAGTGCAATTTTAGACATTTGCTATTTTCGTAATAGTAAGCTGATATTTTTTAACTTGATACGTAACAGTTTTATTCATGCATTTTACACATGTGTATCATGTAAACAATTGTGCTTACTGTTACATTTTGAAACCTTATTTGAGCTTCATGAGGCGATAGCTGTTATGTATCAATAAATTTTTATTACATTCATATTCTCTTTGATTTATACTATTTATCATGTAAATTTAGCATGTTCATCCAATTAATGTATGTAATATTTAAATATTTTTACGTCAAATAACGTAAGCCATTATTAATTACAAATATATATATATATATATATACATATTTGGCAAAGTATATATACATTTATATAAATTTTTCTTAATAAATTTTTTTATTATAAAAAAAGATTATTATAATTTTGAAGTAATGTTTGAATAATGTTTAATTTGTTTGAAGTTCTGAAATAATCGTTTTTTTTTGTCAAAACTATTACAATATACTTTTTATCACAAAATTTACTAGGAAAGCAAAGAAAAGTAATTTATAATAGATTTCAGTATAAGGAAAATTCATCATTGTAAATTATAGGAAAAGTTGATAAGAATTTTTAGTTATGTAAACATTTTTACCTTAAATATCGTTAAAAAAAATGTTGATAATTTTCCTTTCAAAAATATATTGTAAAACATAGTATTCAACATAATGCTATTTTTTAAAAATTAATTAATATAAATGTTGCTTTCGGTTATTTTAGGAAGAATAAATTTTCAGAACGTTATGAAATATTATTAATTAACGTGGAGAAGATGAATGAAATCATCACAAGTTTGCTCCATTATAAATATTCCATATGAAATGACAAACTTAATTAGACAATTAATATTTATAAAGTATAAAAAGCGTCTTATTTTTTAAAATTTTTTTATAATAAATAATATATAGACAGTAAAAGGCAACTATTATAAGAATAACAAGTAAATATATAATAAGGTCTTTTAATATATTATAGCAATTGATAAAAAAAAAATGTTAGGACAAACCATGTGTATAATGTAGGCAATATTAATTCTTACAGTTTCGGAACTAAAATATTTCTTTATTACAGTTTGCATTGGTTTTTATACAATGTGTACATATGTGTATATATATATATATATATATATTGTAGGATAAATATTATTACCGACTACGTATTCGTATGTAATACCTATCAGTTACTATATTTTTATGTAAAAGATATTCGAGCTTCATAAATATCACTGTTATCTAATATATATTAAATTTTTATTTGTTTTTTAAATTTCAATATTTTTACGAGCGTTCATAAAGTCACGTAAATTATTTACATTGTAGTTTCATTCCTTAAATCTGTTTATTCGGGTGACAATATATTGTATTAAAGAAAAATAATACAAAGTATTTTGAATCTGTAAAAGGGACTTTCACGAAAAGTGCATTAAATAGTAGACGAAAGATAAAGTTATTCCCTTATTTATTCAATTGATTAAATTCAATTTCTTCTATTAAATTCAGTTTTAAATAGTTACGTAAAATGAATAATTTTTTTTTTAACCAATCGAATATGGAATTCTATACTTATGTGAATTTTCTTATTATACTAAAGAAATTTACCAAACAGTCAAGAATTTTCGGGATTATAATATATTTTTTATTACGATGTGTAATCGTTTCTTGTCATTAAGTTTTTCAATAATCCACGGGCAACGAGATCATTGGCTGTAAAAGTATCTCTAAACGATTATATAATTGCACATAAATTACAAAGAACTTTGTAATAAATTTCTTATAAATCATCCCTATAGTATTACAATTAATGTTTAATAAAAAGCATGATAAATGAATTCCTTTAAAGTTACGACGCATGGAGACTTTTAATACTGAGTAAAACTGTAAACACATTCAAACGCGTAAATTTAAAATGCTCCCATTGATCCCGTATCGTGAAAATAAAACCGAATTTAAAAGTGAAATCGCCAGGATAAATATTATGTCTTTAGCAGTTTATTATTTTTGTTCGAATACAAAAAACAAAAGTTTTTTCCAAGAGGAGAAAGAAATTTGTTTTGTCACGAAGATTAAAAGCTTTTGAACAAGCGAAATTGCCTTGTAATCCTTATGTAATGTTTTCCCCTCAACAAATAATACCCGAAACCCTAATACGCCATAAGATTCCCCCGAAACATTGCGTAATATGGTAAATAAAGTAAAATATCACACCCGTCTAATAATAAGCCCGTACGGAGGTCATGGTGGTCGATAAACAACAACAACAACAACAGGAACAACAACAGTAGTAGTGGTGGTAGTGGTGGTGGTGGTGGTAGTGGTAGTGGTAGTGGTAGTGGTAGTGGTGGTAGTAGTGGTGGTAGTAGTGGTAGTAGTGGTAGTTATTGGTGGTAGTAGTGGTGGTAGTAGTGGTAGTAGTGGTAGTAGTAGTAGAGTGAAAAAGGATACGCGTCAAAGAATTACGCATGTGGTCGGATGGCCTAATTTACCGACCTATACTAACGAGCCGCGGGTAGTGTAATTTTACGTGCGACGATTTTACGTGCGTCGGTGTCACAGTTGTCCGTCTGCGGGAATATTAATGTCGATGGTATGCAAGGGGTAGAGGAATAAATGAAAATCGAGGAGTAAAAGCGAGCAGTGAAAGCGGGATATCGTAGGTTTTAGGCTGACCGGCTGAACC